>JAUPFT010000005.1:31774375-32374375 GCA_036936625.1 Parnassius smintheus behrii | reverse complement strand
ATAGCCTTGGGCTTAGCATGTGCGAAAATGGGGGCCGCGTAGGTCATGAAAGGTCATATGCAGACCTTATATAAGGTTCGCTTGTTGCGGAGGGACATTTTACTGTGTCTGCCCAAAATGCTGTTGAGCCTACCCATGTAAAATCACGCGGTGCGAGTAACCTTCTTGATATGGGGTTCGAAAGTGAGTCTTGCATCAAGGGTGACGCCTAAATATTTGGCAGTAGTTTGCCATGGGACAGGTGTTCCTAATTTGAATCGGCGGAGTGGTGGTGAGACGGCGTCGTTTATATTCGAAGCAAACGGCGGAGCTTTTCTCCGGGTTTACGTCGATACACCATTTTTGGAACCAAGCTCCTAAGTCGCTTACTGACTTTTGGATCTTCTTCCGAATCTGTGGCAGTGAGTTGCCTTTAGAGTAAAGGGCTGTGTCATCTGCGAAGAGGGCTAGTTTAACACCATTCGACGGGATAGGGATGTCGTTGGTGAATAGTATATATAGGAGGGGGGCAAGCACAGAGCCTTGAGGGACACCGGCTTTGATTTGACGAGTAGAGGATAGCGTGCCTTCGTGTCTAAAGCGAAACGTACGATCCTTCAGATAGGAGGCTACAAGGCGAACGAGACGGTCTGGGAGGCCTAAGTCGTACAATTTGTAGATAAGGCCCTCGTGCCAGACTCTGTCGAATGCCTTGGCAATGTCGAAGAAGACCACGATGGTTTTTTGACGACGAGGATAAAAACCACTGAAGATATATGCCACTATGCGGTGAACTTGCTGGGGGCACGAGTGTTTGGCTGGAAACCCGAATTGTTGTGGGATGACAAGAGGGTCGCCGTCTGTGGGAAACAAATGGCGCCTCATGCGCACGAGAATGACTCGTTCGAAAAGTTTGCCCATGGCCTTGAGGAGGCTGATGGGACGGTGATTGGAGGGAGGTGGTGAGGTTTGCCTGGCTTGGGAATGCCAATGACAGTTGCCTCTTTCCAAGAGGTGGGAAAGTAGCTGAATTCGAAGCAGGCGTTGAAGATTATGGCCAATAAGGCGATCACCTGCTTCGGAAAGTGTGTGAGGGCTTGGTTAGAGATGCCATCCGCACCCGGTGCTTTTTTGGGCTTAAGTCTTTTGATGGTAGATGAAATCTCATCTTTGGACACAGTGATATGGTCAAAAGCGGTGGGGGGCGAGTTCCGGCGACGGACCTCGTCCTCCACTAGTTGGATGTGTATGGGGTCAGTGGGTTGTGAGCTGGGAGAGCATTGAGCGGCGAGGCTGTCGGCGAAGCACTCAGCCTTTTCTTCGTCCTCGAAGGCAATAGAGCCGTCAGGACGAGACAGAGGGGGAGTATGCGTTATAGTGTCTATCCGGTGGGCTCTCGCCATCTGGTAGTACGCTGTGTGGGAGGGAGAGATTTTCTCCATTAGATTGCCCCTTTCGAGGTCTCTGTAATCTTGGAGGCGGTAACGGAGTTTGCGTTGAAGGCGGTGGGTCGTGACTCTATATTCGGGAGTGGGATAGAGAGCAGCTCTACGGAGGGCAGCTTTTTTGGCTTTTAGCAGGTTGCTAATATCTAGGGGAAGACTAGTTTTAGCAACCGGGACGACCTTTAATTCTCTTTAAGGGAGAATGTTATAAGTGAGGTGAGATTTTCGACCGCGGTGTCTATTTTCCCCGTACTGTCGAGGACGACTGACTGACGAGAGACTGATTGATATTGAGCAGCACCCTGCCACTACTAGTAGTAGTGCGGCAGGTCCATACAGTATACTTGGAGTTAAAATCTCCAAACATAATGACTGAGTCGCCTAATGCAAGGATGGCTTGGAAATCTTTCTTAACGGGGAGGATTCCGCTAGGGATATAGCAAGAGGCTATAATGATAGACTGGTGTCCAGTCATGGCTAATCTAGTGATAGCGGCTTCCATACTGGTAAGCGTCGGAGTGGGGATGTGGTAGCAATGAAGGGACTTTTTGTAATAAATGGCACTACCGCCGCCGTTGCGGTCGGGTCTGTCATTACGGAGAAATGAATAATTTTTAATAGAGAGACCTTTAGAGACCTAAGGGCTGAGGTGGGTCTCCTGAAGGAGGAGGAGGTCGGCTTCGCGATCTCGAAGAAATAGCCTAAGCTCTGGGAGGTTATTTCGCAAACCGCGGATATTGAACGAAACAAGCGACAAACCCTTTTGTTTGATACGACCGTGCGATATTGCGGGAGCAGAGGGCTCCGGCATAATGTTTTTAGTTTTTACAACGACCTGAGTAGATTGATGTGCTCAGAAAGAGCAAGGAGGCGGTCCTGTGGTCACTGAGCAGTGCGCAGCTTACGCGCAAGGATAGATATTTCCCCTATATTGATCTTATTCATAGTGTTATACACTAGGCTTAGATCCTCTGCTACAGGGTCTGCCTGTTTTTGTAGGGCGGCGGAGGGCTGCGGGATGTTGGTTGCCTTTGGGAACCAAGGGTTTATTGGAAGCGGCGCAGGCTGGGAGAGCGGAAGGCTCATAAGGGGCCGAGGAGGGCCCTGAGGGGGCCGATAGATGCCCTGTGTGGGCTGAGATGAGCCCTGAGGGGGCTGTGGTAGGGGCTGGCTCTGGCTGGGCATGCGGCTTCCAAGAGCCTGGAAAGTTCGGTCATTGACCTGGGGTGGAGCTTTGCGGCTCAGAAGTGGGCAAGGAGCGCGAGGGCAGCCTCTAAAGTTGGCCGGATGGCCTGTTTTTCCGCATAGGACACATTCGGGTGGGGATTCGGAGTTTTTGGGCCGAGGGCACTCTTTCGAGTGATGAGGTTCTAGGCACTTAACGGACCTGGGTGAGGCTGAGCAGTTGGTTGCCACGTGCCCGTAGAGTTGGCAGCGGTGGCACTGCGCTGGGTAACCGCGCCGGTGTGGGGCTTCGACCTTTACACGCGACAGGCCGCACACAGTGTGTACCTCGCGGAAGATGGCCTTCGCCTCCGGCACATTGGTGAGAACGAGGAGGGCGAGGTTAAATCTCTCGCCCCTGCTGCTGTGCATTTTGTGCACAGCCTCTATGGGGAAGCCTTGGGACTTAAGTTCCTCCAGAATGTCCTCGTTAGCGAGTTCATAAGGAACTCCGCGGAGGACCGCCTTAACCTTCCTTTCTTCGGCGAGAGCGTATGTGTGATAGGACACTCGCTCGGCCGTGAAGAGACGGGTTATATTCCGGAAGTCTTCTATAGACGCCGGCATGATTTTGATGGCCTTGCCGACATTGGTGGCTTGGTCATATTTAAAACCCTTATCCTTAGGGACAATGGGAGAAAAAGCGTTTTGACGAGAGCGATCTCGTTGATTTTGATGGGTAGGCCTGTGGCTTGGACGAATTGGGCGACCATGGCCATAATTTGGCTCTCAAAATTGCTCATGTCTATGGCACACATGATGCTAGACATGATTTGGACAGGGGGGGGGGGTGACGATTTTAGTCTAAGAATCCAGAGGTCCCTGCTCTCAGAAGAACAGGGTCTTGGGTGGCAGATGGAGAAGACTGACACTCTATTCCCAGAAGCTGGGGTCCCTATGTTCTGACAAGAACAAGGGCTCGATCTGAGAAGAGCAAGAACGATCTTCCAAGAACAGTAACAAACAACAAAGTAACAGTATAACAATAAACAATAACAGAACAATTAAAAGTAAAACAACAAACAAAACAATAAAAGCAAAGCGCGCTCGAACCTCCCCGCCGGAGCGAGGGGGCAAGAACGATGCAAAACAAAAGAACTCACTCTGCTCGGCCGGTGTAAGCCGGGGAGAGCGGGGCGCGCGGGTGAGAGGTTGCACTCCGCACTTGGACGGAGCGCGAACGAACTGTATGCAAGACCGCTCGGGGGCGGTGCGCAGACGGAACTGAAAACTGTAAAGGTATCTCGCTACCTTTCATACCGGAACAAGGTTCAAAAGTCAATTGACGACCTAGGAGCTAGGTTCAAAATATGGCGCATCTATGTGAACCCGGAGAAGAGCTCCGCTGTTCATTTCGATTATAAACGACGCCGTCTCAAAAACACTCCACCAATACGTATGCTAGGGACCCCTGTCCCCTGGCATACGACTGCCAAATATTTAGGTGTCACTCTAGACACAAGGCTCACTTTCAGGCCTCACGTCAAAAGAGTAACCCGTCACGCACGTTTTTACTTGAGTAGGCTCAACAGTATGTTGGGCCGACACAGTAAAATGTCGCTCAGAAACAAGCGTACCCTTTATAAGGTATGTATACGACCAGTCATGTCCTACGCGGGTCCCATTTTTGCCCACGCCGACCCTAAAACTATTAATGAACTCCAAATAGTTCAAAATCCTTTCTGTCGTCGAGCTGCGAACGCACCTTGGTACATCCGTAATGCCGACCTTCATCGGGGCCTAGAGCTCCCTACAATTCAACAATTTCTTAAAAAACTCTCTGAGAATTTCTTCAAAGCCTCAGATTCGCACTCCAATCATCTTATTCGTGAGGCAGCTACTTATGCAGCCCCAACCCCCTCTCGCTATCGAGTCCGCAGGCCGAGAAACTCTCACTCGGACAAGCCTATTAGGCTTGTCCGAGTGAGAGTTTCTCGGCCTGGACCTGGACTCGGACAAGCCTATTAGGCTAACTGTCAAACGACCTGAACTGCCTCCTGGCGGCTCAGGCCAACTCTAATTAAATTAAATTATTCTTAATTAATTTGCCTTCGTAGGCACTCCCTCAGCGGCTCGTAGCCGCCTGCGCCCTCTTTACATAAAAGAGGGT
Source organism: Parnassius smintheus behrii (assembly GCA_036936625.1). Lineage (NCBI taxonomy): Eukaryota > Metazoa > Arthropoda > Insecta > Lepidoptera > Papilionidae > Parnassius > Parnassius smintheus. The sequence continues at coordinate 32,369,617 of JAUPFT010000005.1, read as the reverse complement.
CGCTTCCGATACGGCATAAGAAGCTTAAATAGCCAGTTGCCAGTCCCCAAGGGCGGTTTTTAGAGAGTAACACTTAGGTTCCCCCGGTAGGCAGTGAGTCCCTCATAACCACGATAGACCGGCTATCACTCATACCAATGCGTAATGCATTTTCCGCCTCCCTACATAAGGGTAGCCCTTTAATTGCTTCGAGCGTAAAAAAAAATCGTTTCCAATTTTCGTGTCAATTAAAAAAAATGGCAAATCGTGAAATAATTACGTGTCTAAAGAACAGCGGGAAATGAAATTTAAATAAAGGAGACACATATATATTCTACAACCAGTAAGTTGAAACTATTTATATTTTGTGAATATTAGAAACAAAAATAAAGAAACATTTATGTGTCAAAAACATTAATCATAAGTCTAAAATGTATTTGTAGTAGTGATAACTGATAATACGACGTAATGGCTTGTATGTGTGCTCCCAGCGACGCTAATCCTCCTACAAAGTAAGGTTGACAGCCATTCTATTGTGTATTATAGTATTCTATGGGCGCTATATACCATTGAGACCGGAACGCAGTACAACACGCAGCGATGCTGGCCGGCAGATTTAGTTAGCGGGGTGCTGTCTACCCAGACGGATTCCTTGGCAGCAATGGAGTCCACCTAGTCAATCCAGGAATTGTTGCTACATTCATTGAAAAGCTATTGATGATTTAAAATTCTGGCATGAAAACTGTAAAATTTATATTTTCATAATCTTTTTTTTTATATACATAAGATAGGGTGACAAACGAGCATACAGTACATCTGATGGTAAGTGGTTACTGCGGCCTATAGACATCTTCATCTATCCTCGATTAGAAATCAAAATGCAGATGCGTTGCCACCTGTGAGGACTAAGATGGAATGCCTCGTTTCCAGTAATAAAGGTCTACGGTTCTCTACACTCACCATACGAAACACAGCAGCATTAAGCTACTATTTTACGCTGGTATTCTGTGAGAGCGTGGTCCTTCCCCGGTCGAGCTGACCCATTCGTGCTACAACTATACTACTAATATAACTGCAGCATGGCTGAACCACGTATAAAATATCTTTTTCAAATATTCCTATTTTGCATTATTTCTTAATATTTTTTACTGACGTATTAGTGATATCGTAAAACTTACGTATATTTTATGATGCTTTACGATACTAAAATTAATTGAGTATAAAATTATTTCGAAGAAACTTTTCTGATATTATGTTACTTTACCGGAGTACGTCATGTGAAATATGCGCAATGTGAGCAGAGCGTGGCGCCTGGTCGAGGCGGCGACAGCGACGGCGCGCCGCGTGACTGGTCAGCGTCAACCGTCAACCCAATGCGACTTTCGAAAGCATTGCCGCGAATACCGATCCAGTATCCATCCGAACTCTCAACCTCCATTCGTGTTAACGATGATCCAAAAACGTTAGTCACGACTGTGAGATTAATAATTTGTTTTTATGCATCGTTGTCGCGAGCGCCGAGCCGGGACGGGCGTTTTCACAACGTCCGATGTGGAGGCACACCGGTGCCAAGAAATAGGCTAAGTTCGGAATCACGACGTCGCTACTCAACTTTCGACTATGGCCGTCGATTAAGAATCACTTGCGACAACGCCGAATTGATCGATGTAGCCCTTGGCATTTGTGAGATATAACTGTAAACTCTAGATGACACAGTTAGTTAGCGAGTAGTGTATTGACATGTGCCTGTACAGATTAAATAATCCGAGCCTATTATTTCAAACTATGTATGTCACTAGAGATTATAGAATACTTAAAACTGTTCTTATTTTTTTCTCTAGATCAAATTTCTTTCATTCATCATAGGCACAATTCGATGAATTATAGTCGTGAAAATATTTACCTATTGTTTCTAATTTTCACCCAAGCGAGTGTACAATCCATCCGATGTTACGTGAGTACTGATGCCCACAAATCTCTCCATATGTCCTCCAATATTATGAAAGTGCACTTTCACTCTCAAGGACTAAGAAGAAGGTTTCGTTCCCAGTGAAAGGCTGAAAGGATCATGTCATGTCATGTCACTTATTTTTCAAAACACAGTGGCTTCTTTTATAAAACGTAAGTAACCAACGAAGTTACAGTCCACCTGATGGTAAGGCAGCCATCTTCCAAACAAAGTTAAAATTAGTTTTTCCCAGTCGATGCAACCTATTCGGAGTTGTAATACAACTTCAGCATGAAGCTACTACGTATAAGCACTGGTGTGAAACATTGCAAACTTCCTAACTCGAGAGGATTTGAACTAGTGACCACATAATTAGCAGCCGAGTTATCGATCACAAAATGAACCAGGAAGTCGAGCAATAATGTGGATGATCTATTGATACAAGCAGGAGGCAGTGGATGAAGTTGGTTCGGGACCGTTTTTTGTGAGATTCCGATGTTCAACTCAGTTCGGGACTTGATAAGTGCTAAAATGAGAAATATTATAATGCTTAAAAATTAAGGTAATATTTTAAACACTACTGCACTTATATAATATAATTATATGGAATTTTTAATTTAACTGGCACTAATTGTATTCGCTGTCAGAATTTTTTAAATAAAGCTTTAGCTAGAATCACTGTCTAGACTAGGCAAATAATAGTGGTGTCGTATCAGGAGTTAGACTTTTTGCTATACCGTAAAACAAGTAGTCGTTACTAATAATGCAAGATCAGGTTAAAAGCTTTAAGCGACCGCACGTGGATAACCGGCGGTCGGCGGTAGATCAAAGCAAACACTCGTTTAGTCCAATTGTGCGTGCAGGCGTGCACAACTACAACATGTAATTATACGGTTACCACACGCACCCCCGCTTCCCACTTCGCCCTCATATAAAAAACAACCATCTGTTGAACCATAATCGGGATGACGCCTGCTGGGTCAGTAATTGACCGCCGACACAGTGTTTTCTAAATTAAACTTTTTTTATCGTTGTTTTTGGAAACTATTATAAAATGGGTCAATAGCCAATTTATCCACGTTAACGTAAAATATGTTATGTATGAATTTGTGCGAATGGTAGTATTTTAAATGTCTAGTGCTAGCCATTGTATGAATTGTGTCGATAATACTTTAATATTAAAAATAAGGCTCTTATAAAAAAAACTCAGTTTTAAAAATTAGACTAATTATTAGTTAATTAGAATGTTATGCACCGTTAATATCTATTCACTTATCTAAAAAGTGTTGTAGTCATTGATATGTTGTAGTGCGAGATGAAGAGAAAATCATTTAAAGCTCTGTTAAAATAATAAAATGTTAAAGTTTAACAAAACTTATTGATTAAATATGATTATGTGACATATAAACCAACGAACAGCATACATTGATCATGAGCTGTGTGAATCTAGTAATAATAAGTAAGTTATGAAACTATTGTATTGTCATCGAATCTTAATACGTCTGCAACATTTCAGAAAATTCAGACGTCTAAAACAGAGTGAAAACTGAATTATCACATGTATGTGTAGTCTATGTAGCAATTTGATAATGACCTGCTTACGTACATATACTACTAATGTCGCCTCTGATGATAAGGGAGTCAATGATGTATAAACTTATAGATACGTTGTCCGCACTCTAAAATGGCAAGATGAAATGAAGCCAATTGGCCACATCGCGCTTAGTCACGCACCAACCTGTCGCGCGACGCTACGTTTGTTTTTAATTTATTATATCGTGATTCGTGTGTGTAAACCTGTGCAAAACATAAAGAAAACATGCCGTCGTGTGTTTTCAGACGATGTACAAATTATACCCCAAAAGTTAGACAAAAATGTGTCATTTTTTTTTTTTATAGAATAGGCTGACAAACGAGCACACAGTCCACCTGATGGTAAGTGGTTGCTGCGGCCCATAGACATCTACATCTATCTTCCATTACAAATCAAAATGCAGATGCGTTGTCACCCGTGAGGACTGAGATGGAATGCCTCATTTCCAGTAAAAAGGGTCTCCGGTTCTCTACACTCACCATACGAAATACAGCAGCATTAAGCTACTATTTCACGCTGGTATTCTGTGAGAGCGTGGTCCTTCCCCGGTCGAGCCGACCCATTCGTGCTACAACTATACTTCTAATATAACTGCAGCATGGCTCTACCAGGTGTCATTTCATGCGTAAGTTCACAAAACTACCTATTTTCATTTCATTTTATTCGACGACGCCGTCTAATGGCGGCCGGCGCATGCAGCTAGTAGGTAGTCAAGCAACAGGCATCCCGCCGTACGGTGTCATATTTTCTTTCTCTTTATTTATAAGTAGTTCTAGTATTTTCGCCGTTTTTAAGCGCCGCGATGTTCGTTCATGACGTGTCTATATATAATACGTCATTGAAGGGAGTTAGATCTTTTCTCTCACAAAGGCTAAGTATAGTCAATCATTCAGCGAAGAAACGCAGCCAACGTTCTTAGCACTATACCGCGGGATGTAGGACTGTGTGATAGTTTAAGTTTTCACTTCGAGCTTTCTTTATTATTCTAATTAATAAATGTCGTTTATTTTAATGTTATGTAAATAAATGACTTATTATTTAAGTAATTGTTAACCTCTAAAAAAAGCTTAAAGGAAACTTAAACATTTCTATATTATAAAAAAAAATTTAAAAAGTTCTGTCATATATAAATTCTTGTAATCTAATTCTACGAACACAACATAAATAATAAAACAACAAACAATGGGTGTGCTTGGCAGAAAAAAGCGCTAGCAAGCGCTTATAAGCGCTAAAATATTTTTCGGCCAGGACACGATTGCTACTTCAGTAGCGCTGACACAATCCGCCATTTTGCTTAGTTCATTTGTTTGTTTTGAAGTAGAGTTTATAAGTTGTTTTGTGCAATATTAGTTTTAAGTAATATAATGACATGAATAAACATATACATGTTATTAAAAATTCATGATTGGTAAGTTTTTAATATGTATACTTTACAAACATATATTTAAATTAGGTTAGATTCCCCGGTTAAAACTAACATCGTGTCATGGAGGAAAATAGCTACCTTACGATTTGACAGCGCTTACCGCTTACGATCGCCATTTTGCTTACAAGCGCTTGCTAGCGCTTTTTTCTGCCAAACGCACCCAATATTAAAGCTCTTCAGAAAACGGAAGACTTTAATTAACAAGTTTTATTTCAAAAATATTTTTTTTATAGAATAAGGGTGACAAACGAGGACACAGTCCACCTGATGGTAAGTGGATGCCGTCATCATTGAGGTATTACTACTAAGTAATATAGTTCGATGGCTGTCATAGACATCTACATTTATCCTCTATTAAGAATCAAAACGCAGATGCGTTGTCACCCCTGTTTAGACTGAGGACTAACATGGAATATCTCGTCTCCAGTAAAAAAGGGTCTCCGGATCAGTACACTCACCATGCGAAACACAGAAGTATTAAGCTGCTATTTTACCCTGGTATTCTATGAGAGCGTGGTAGTTCCCCGGTCGAGCTGACCCATTCATGCTACAATCATAACATAGCTGTAGCGTGGCTCTACCACTTGTAAATATATATTTTGAAGGAAATAAAAAGAGCGAATTTATATGAAGCGTGTAATAAATTAACCTCAAAACTGTTTTAACCAGTTTTTTTACTATTATAAAACTGTGCTTGACTACTATCTCACCCGATGGCAAGTGGTGATGCATTCGAAGATGATAAAGCGCACTGACACAGCTTAACAAAATTTATCTGGTGGTCAGGTGGTGGAATGGAAAGGCAGGAATTAAGTCATGCAATTCCTGAACAGTGAACACTGTCTGAAGTGTATCCTGTAAAAAACCAAAACGCTGGCTACTTTGCGTCTGGCTGATCTGGTGGTGTGCTTGTGGCTCATAAGATTAGTAAATAGTACATCCAACTTACATTTTAAGTTTCCAAAACAAAGTTAGGGTCTAATAATAATAATAATAATAATAAATAATAATAATGTCCTCCAGACCGAATTTCGGTCACGGCGGCCTGCAACAACGGAGGCTAGCCATCGGCGCAGGACATGATTATAGTGCCCAAGTGTATGCGCAAGCACGGATGCACTCTCTATTCCCTCACTCCCATAATCCGATGGGACGGTAAACCGACATGACCAGAGAGGGATCAGGCGCAGGACCAAGGGCTTTACGTGCTTTCCGAGGCACGGGGGTGAAACACCGCCAACTTCCTGACTCCGGTCAGCTACTGAGAATTTCTTGACAGAAAAAATCAATATTTGATTTTTTGGCCCAAACCGGGATTCGAACCCAGGACATCATCAGCAGCAGTCGCACTACTACAACCACTAGACCAAAGACGCAGTCTAATATTCATCCATCATTTATTACAGCATATCAAAGGTCCACTGCTGAATGTAGGCCTCTACCATAGATTGTCCCATTGGTGGGATTTTGTCCCTAGTTACCAAGCTTGGCAAGCGTGTTGGCTGCTGCAGCTTTCTTTTTGATTGTTATCAAGTTGCTGCTGCCTATGTACTGTTTCTACAGACTTGGTGTAGGTGAATATTGTTACGCCACAACTACGCCTTATTTTTTTAAAACTAATTTAACTGGTGTTGTGTGTTGGTAGGTGTAAAATAAATCGTTACCCCATATTGTCTTGTGGAAGTCGTCCGAGATGATAACATAATGGAAACGCTAGAAATATTTGATCACCTATGGGTTTGTGGCGATATAACCTCATATTCAACAAATGGGATGGGATCAGTAAGTATAGTTTTCCATAATAAGCTACAAAATTTTATAATAATGTTTCTATTATATTTAGTTCATTATGTCGTGATTACAAATAATTTTTTTATATAACACTATTACTATAGCCCATCTATCCTTGTACCATTTGTACCCTGATGAACACATCGGCAGCAGGAGGCTTCCATTCGAGAAACTTTTTCCTTCATCGATTGTCGGTTCTTTGAGCTAAATAGCCGGTCCATTGCCACTTCAACTTACTGATTCTCTAGGTTATTTCAGTTAATCTTGTTTTTCTGCGGACAGATTTTATTCCGCATAGAAATTGCGAGCTTAGCCCTTTCTATCCCCCGCCGAGTCACTGAGCTTTTTCATGAGGCCCACAGTGTACCTAAAAGAAGTTTCATTTTATACATATAATATGTAAATCAATGTTAATAATACGAAGAAAGGAAATGGACAATAATAAAATAATGACATATAATAATGATAAAATATTATAATTCCAACAATGTTTGTATCTTATAACAAGAATTCATATTTGTTTTATTAATTGAGAAACGACGTATATTATACCCAAAATACAAACAACAGTCAAGTGAATACAATGCATTATTTTTTGTAAAAGAATACCAGCGCCATAATACTATTAAGGACACAGAACCCGAAACAGAAGTTTCGAAACAAAAAATGCGGTTAACCGCGTGTAATATTAAATTTATTAATAACGTAATTTAAATCAATTTCCGCCACGGGCTAACCCCTTTAGTCGGGGCGTTACAAGCATTTATGATTTTAAAATAGTGTGTAATCACTTAGTTGGATCTTTTTCATCGGCAGACACCAGCTGTGATTGGTGGATTGGTGGTCATTATATTGTTTCGTTCTTTAACGGTCACTGATTCTTAAAAAAAATATAAATCCAGTGATATGTTCACATTACACCTAATACGCTCGCAAATACTTTAAAGGATATTTTACCATCTGTTGGATATCGTGAATCGTGAGAACTTTATTTTTTGTGAACTTTATTCTTTACAAAGTCACGTTTAAGGAACACCACTCATAAAGTAATTGAAATCAGGTGGTTCCCTCAGATATTTTGCCAACTTTGTTTGCACCACGTGCTCCGACTACAATAGTATTTCTAACTTCCTATTGTTCTTCGAGACAGTAAGTACTCGTACTCAAGCTACGCGACGTTCGAGTCAAGTCTGGAGCGCAGGTGCTGAACAGATCCTTATTTCTTGGTATTGTACGGTCATTAAACACGACCCGTGTTTGTTTCTTAATTACTTGTTTGTGAGAAACAACGCGGGTTGGGAATTTGTGGGAAAAAGAAAGTGTTAATTCGAATCCGGTAACTATTTTGTCGTATTTGTGGAAGTCGTATTAATGTTTATAATAACTTTTTATTTAAGTTTTTCTTATTATTTCATTGGTAACCTATATAAAAATCAAATTCATAAAAGCTATTTATTATTAATTATTGAGCTATTATTGAGAACGGGCCAAATTAGGAGTACCCTTAACCGACGAGCATGTATGCGGAGGTGTATGGATGTGAAGGAGGCGAGAGAGGTGTGTCAGGATCGTGCCAAATGGAAGTCTGTAGTCTCTGCCTACCCCTCTGGGTGACAGGCGTGAGTGTTTATGTATATGTATCTATGTATGTCATAAAAGCTATAAAAATAATTTCATCCCTTCTAGTGAGCGCTCTAGTGACACGCTCTATCCGATAAAGAATACACTTTCGTTTTTATAATCTAATTTGGTCAAAAAATCTTGAAGATATCATACCGTGACATATGAGGACAGGCGGTTACACCGCGAAGCACGAATTTATGGCCGGTAATGAGAAAATGACAAGACAATATGGGATGACCACAGAAATCTAAATAATAATATTTAGATTTCTGTGGGGATGACAGTATACCTACGGGTAAATTCTGAATGAATGTTTGCTGGCCAGTTACATGTGACCTTTTACATATCCCTCATACATTTTACATTCAGTTTTATTTATTTTTTGTATATACACGTTAAATGTTCCATGTTTTAAATTCAACGTTTTTATTTACATATTTTATACAACAATTTTTTGTTTACATTACAATGATTATTTGAACCATTTATAATCCGGTGGTAGCGGATGTGAGCGCGAATTGCGGACGATGGAATCTGCTCCTTTGTCACTGGAGCAACCTGTTCGGTCGGGTTCAAACTCACGGCGAGCACAATGTAAAATAACGGACCACCTGATTAACCGCCATTCCGCCCAGCTATGCAGATATCTACCGCCGCGCCGGGCGCGCCGTCGCTCCGCACCGCGCCGATCACTGATCATATTAATTTCAAATGATAGATTGCTTTTATATTGTTAATGCCTTATTATGATATAGATAACAATATCAAGGCTAGTGAACTTTCTATTGCTTAAAATGCAGGCAGTAAGTAGAATGCTGCTTTGTGTGATCATATTGTGATCTTTATGACACGGATGTACAATATATCACTTAATCATACTAATCCACCTACGTGCTTTTTTGACGTACTGTAATATATTACGCGTCTTTTTTGTCAGTATTTTTTCTGTTTAAAACTTAAAACAGTCTGAACAGGTGAAGGGATAATGTTTCACACGGATACGCGGAACAGTAAAAAACTGAAAGGAAGAAGTTGGTTTCGTGTTTTGTTTTAAAGACGTAACGCTTAATCTTTGTAATTTACTTATATCCATTATACTAAACTATTGGTGATCCCACAGATTATTAAATAGTTTGCCAAGTGATACCTACCGATTTCTTATATTTACGCGATATTTTATCGCGTTTAATTTTTAATGATTTTTAATTCAGTCAAGTTCAATGTTAACCCAGAGTACCTTAAGCTTTTTACTTGACCATGGGTTTCCTTGGGGGAGGACTATATTCAGCAGCGGACTTGTGAAGGGCTGTAATGATGATGATGATGATGATGATGATGATTCGACTATTCGCCATAGGTAATGGCGATTTATTCGACTATTCGCTGTAACAATTATTCGCGGTATCTCTAATAATGAGCAAACTAATCACTAACAATATTTAATGATGTAAACTGTAACAATTTTTGTTACAGTTCATAACAATTTTTGTCACATTTTTATACAACATGTAACATAATTAACGCACTTTGAGAAAGTAGTTTGTTCAGAATCGTTTACTGAATCGATTCCTATCATTTTTAATATAAGTAATTTTTTATCCCAAAAATAATTAAAACTACGTAAATTACAGTCTCACTAAATCTGTACAGTCAAAACAAACTGAAATGGACCGTAACGTAAGGCAATAAGATTTTTAAGAGTGCAGTTTTATTTGTAATATTACTAATTCTGTCATTCTGTAAAAATAAAGAAAAATGAACTCTATTTCAAGCTATTTAAAGTTTTTGCGTTCGTGGATTTGTACTGTGACCATATCATTCTTCCGGAATTAGTATTTAACTAATTTGACAAATAATCAGTGCATAAAAATGTTTAACTAAAAATTCAGTGTATGTATTATGATTATAACATAATATACTAATTGGGGTGTCGGAGGGTGTGCGTTAATTACGATACATATTGTATATTGTACTGTTAATATAATACAAGATGTATAGTATCATGACAGCGGCCTTAGTGTCGCAAAATCTCGAAAATGGCTCGACCGAATGAAATGAATTTTTGGTGTGTATTTGATTAGATCCCTAAATGGCTTAAAACTCGAATGTACCCGGTAGGTGGCGCTGTTGTAGAGATACAGAAATCGCCCGAGCGAAGCCGGGCGTATCACTAGTTTTTATATAAACCTAAGTATAGTTTATTCTAGAAGCACATATATAAAGTTATTCTTTCGTCGTCTACATTTAAAGGATTACTAATCGCATGTAACCGAAAAAAAAGGAAATTGAACTCGATAAGAATTCCACTTTCTTTCGGAACAAATCTTTTGGCTATAAAAAACCGTGCCACCTTTTGCAACATCCGCTGACAATTCTCACGAAACAGGTAGCAGCTTCCGTTGAGTCTTTTATTACGCATTGGAATTGGGATAATAATTACAATGTGTGCATGTGATTTACTAAACAAAGTTGTATGTACCCGGTCAGGTAAGTATTTAGGTAATATTCTGAGGATGGGAAAATAATTATTGTTGTTTTCTTTACTGTTGTAGGCTAGCCAGTGGTATAACCAATCAACATAGCTGATGTTATATGTGAAACATGTTGTAATATACCAAGTTATTACATAATAAAATTGATGTGAACGTGAACGGATTAGTATACAATAAGCTGAAGACGCAATGAGCCGACCATATAGCTCAAAAAACAGGAAACCGATGGGAAAGAAAGCTTCTTGAGTGGCAGCCTCGTACCGGTAGGCATGTGGGACGGTCCCCCATTGGATCGAGTGATGACCTGGTGAGACACTTGATGGATGCAGGTGGCTCAGGATCGTGCTTTGTGGCATTCCTTGGCTGTAATGACGACCTAAAGTGCAAATTGACTTACAATCGGAATTGTGTGCGGTTATATTTTTATACAATTAATTCCTTAATACTTGGTCGAACATTATTGTTATCATATTTTTTACAACTCTACATATGGGTAGGTATGAGTTAAAAAAAAATTTAAAGTTGGCCGCATGATGGCGTCGTTAGACTTAGTAAGAGATATTAGATATATTTTTATACAATTAGTACTTTAATATTTAGTCAAAAATTATTGTGATCATATTATTTACAACTCCACATATAGGTAGGTATGAGTTAGAAAAATAAATTTGAAGATGGCCGCATGATGGCGCCGTTAGTCTTAGTAAGAGATGCCGTATGCTGATAATTAACTAGTAAAAAATATTTCGTAGCTTTCGACAAACAGCGGATTTACCAGACTAGGCATTAATATACTAATTAATTACGGGAATGGCTTTGAAGAGACAATTTTACAAAACGTTGCTTACCAATTGTCCAGCAAAGATACACGTAAATATATTTTTACGTAGTAGAGCCACGCTGCTGCAATTCTATATTATAGTTGTAGCACATATGTCAGCTCGACGGGTTCAGGGTCAGGCTCTCACAGAATACCAGAGTAAAATAGCAGCGTAATGTTGCTGTTTTTCGTATGGTGAGTGTAGAGAACCGGAGACACATTTTTAACTGGAATCGAGTGAGGTATTCCATCATAGTCGTCAGGGGTGACAAAGCATTTGCATTTTCATTCTTAATTTAGGGTAAATGTGGATGTCTATGGGCCACAGCATCCACTTACTATCAGGTTGGTGTGCTCGTTTGTCACCCTATCCTACAAAAAAAAGAAACGTGGTGAGTATGAGAATAGAGAAGGCTGTTGATGATTATAAGCGAAATTAATGACTCAAAAAATGATTTTTCTATTAAGAAAATTGTTCAGTGTATGTAATAAATTGTAGCTATATATTTTTATGTAAAAATATTCACTAGCCCATATCGTCCCGGGGGTGTCGTAAGAGGGTATAGAGGTAAATATACCAGGGGATCTATAGCAGCCCTTTTTGCGCCCTCCTCTCGTCTGCTCCCTCCTTTCTGCTGCGCCCTCCTTTGTGCCAAGGAGGGTCGCGTCCGTTTACGGCTTAAAGATCTCTCATCAGATCGTTAAGCCGATCCCAAGATGTGGTGTTTAGTGGGTAAAAGTCTCCATATAACCACGCTGCCGGCTGCGTGGTATGCTAAGAGCTTTCTCCACCTCCCTCCCCGTTACCTTAGGGTTGCCCTTATTTGCTTCGGGCGCAAAAAAATCTATAGCAGTATCTTTCTAATAATAACTAAAGAACAAAAACCTGTGGTTATCAACCCGTCTGCCATGCGTGGCAACAATGGCAAATACCCCCCCCCCCCCCCCATATGAGGTGATATGTGGGGGTCTATGTTCAGTGCAGGACTTTTTATAGGCTGTAACAGTATTGTTGTGTACTCGTAGTAATACAAAAAGAAATATTTTCACATAGACAATTTTTTGTTAGTACTTTTTTAGGCTTAGAACTTTAACCCCCTTTAAATGCAAATTTATATATAAAAAATATATACAATTTGCACATTTTTTGGTACTTGTAACGGAAATAATTTCAATAACAATGGCACATTAATGATTTACATTACAAATGGCGGCGACTGTACCGTTTTGCATAAGATACAACAATACTATAAATAAATTCGAATAATTAAATGAGGAAGTGTTCGGCAGGTTACGTACGTAGTGGAACTAGTTCACAGCAACAAGTTGTATTCACACACGCCGCCAGCCGGCAGAACCCACGGTACAGTAACGCATACACGTATTGGCTATTATTTAATAATATCCTTCAAAAATACCACATATTTCGACAACTGGAATGTTAGATTTCACACTCAGTACAATAATTTAGTTTTGTGTGAGCATAGTTTTTACAAAGTGCATAATGTTAAAAAAATACAAAGCAATACACACAAATCTTGAATTACTATTAATAGGTATACATATTATACATTTAGTGTATTTTTTGTTTTTCACAGAGGTAAATAAACAACGCAACGTATTTTACTTATTTAAATGAAATTGTACATACTCTAACATGTGCCAAAACGTAACAATCCCATAGCTCTCGCAGTGACGTAAGCGTCGTCGTCGCACCGCACCGACGCGACGCACTTCCAAGTTTCGAACCCTCCATCCGCATTTGGTGATCTATTGTTTGCCGAGAGAAATGAAACGAGAAAAAAAGCTCGTTCCCAAACCTATCGTGAGAAATCATGAAATGTGCTCTGCATTCATTAAGCGACGCTCCGACAGAAATCAATAAATATCATATTACGCTTCGCTGGCCATGGGCTTGCTGCGAGTGTTGCGTCTGCTTAGTCGATTACATTGTTACGTATATGTTTGTGATATTATGGCCACGACTTTACTGTGCGAATTGACGTTCCATTTTGTAAATGAATTTTCAGAGATATTTAGTGCATAGGCGGACTTTTAGTTTTATTTTAATTATTTAAATATGGTTCTCATCGAACTATATTATACGTAGTAGTAATACCTCAATGATGGTTTCACGCTTATTGTCTCATTCCGAAATGAGAGAAATTTCGAATGAATAAAGATATAATGAAATAAGAAATTATGTGAGTGGTATACCGTCATACTTAAAATCTGAAAGGTTAAATATGTATTGGAATAAATACATAATTTATTTGAATAGTTCTAATTTGCATTGTATTGATCGGATTATTGTTGTACTCCAAATTAAATCAAAATTGCACGACTCAATTTTTGAATGTTATGTTCACTTGTTATGGATATATACATATCAGAGAGTATAGAAGTGTGTATGTTTTCGTGATTGTCATATATGTGTATTTTAAGTGTACTTGTTAAATAAAATAAATAAAAATAGACAATATTACTACGTAGCAGCTGAAATACTAGATCAGTTTTGTCTTAATTAGCACAGATTACGGTTTCGTGTTTTTCGTATAACTATCGTTATCACTTCTACCTTATCTATTTGGCAATAGGTCTTGATTAAACTTTGTAGGTGAAACAATCACAGTCGAACAGCGATATTACGATATTAGGCAAATTGCTCGAGTCAATCAAGGTTCCGACTAACTGTTGTAACTAACCTCGTAGTCGTAACCGGACTGGCACGGATACGTAATAGGAATTGAACTAAGTTGTTGTTGTGGGACACCTGTGCTGCTGTATCAATTATTACCTACTACATTCAACTTACAGTTATATGAATATTATGACGCATATTTGTTTAATAGTTAGGACACCCGCAGTACAGTGCTGAAAACAGCATCTGTAAATATTATTATCAATCATTCATTTGAGATACAGGTAATCAAATATGTGAGACCTGTTGTAAGTTAAACTTGAGGCCTTTTAGTAGGTACTATATTACTATTTTCATTCTTTATCAGCCCGTTAAAGGTCATTAATTGACATGGCTTCTTTGGATTTAGATCGTAGTGCAATTAATTTTATAATATGACTAATAGTTAAAACTTTTGTAAGTACGTGGTAGAGCCATGCTACAGCTATATTAGGGTTGTGGCATAAATGGGTCGTCTCGACCGGGGTAGGAATAGGATCACGTTTTCACAAAGTACCATCGTAAAATAGCAGCTTAATGCTGCTGTGTTTCGTATGATGAGTGTAGAGAGAACTGAAGACCCATTTACTGGAAATGAGGCATCCATGTTAGTTCTCAGAGGTGACAACGTACCTGCGTTTTGATTCTTACCTGAGGATAAATGTCGATATCAATGGGTCATAGCATCCACTTACTGGACTGGAGGTGGACTGTGTGCTCGCTTGTCAGCCCTATTGTATAAAAAGCTAGTAATCTGTAATATTAAGTTCTGGTTACTGAAATGAAATGAATTGAAATGAAATTTTATTGCATTGTGAATTTGACATTTGTTAAAAATATCATCAAATTCTACCCTTACGGGTATACTTAAAAATTAAATAATAATAAAAAAGTGTGAGTCGCCTCCCACCATTGACTTTGCAGCCCCTTGTTGGTTTGGGTCTGACGTAAACGAGATGGTTGTATCTAATGCGTCATTGGTTGTATCCCCGTTTATCGGAAGCCATAATTATTTATTTATTAGTTTTTGATATTTCCTACGGTAGCCTCTTGCGTCACCCGCGCCACTGGGCGAAATAGGGTATTTCGTTTCTCTCACACCACCATCACCAAGGCACATAAAAGATACCTACGTAAACCGTTTAATTCAGACAAAGCCTATGTGTATGTATTTAGTGTGGTTGCTTGTCGTTAAAGCCGGTTCACTGCTTAGATCGTAGACGCAGATCTTCCCATAAGCACCTGCCATAGTTGCCACGCTTGGTTGGCGGGTTCTGTGGTTACGCAGGCAGTTAATAATAATAAAACGATTTCGTTGAGCACTTAGTTATACACATATTTAGGAATTTAATAAAATATATAAGTACCAAAAAACTTTTTTGCTTGTCATAAACTCATAAATTAATTATAGTTGTCATAGATTATTAATAATGATTTCTTATGTTTACGCGGACACAGCACATTTGAATGAAACAATTTTTTACGGAGTTTATTGCGGATAATAACTTATTTTATATACATGCTCCTCCAGTACCATAGGTGCTCGTGCTGTAATGTGCTCGAAACGTCAAGAATATAAAATTAGTTAAAATACGCGATAAAATCCGTAAAATTAATTTAATTTAAGTTGTTAATTATTTAAATAAAATAAAATTGAATAAAAAATTTATTAATTATTAATACGAAAATTATTAATATAATTGATGTTACAATGTAAGTTAATTCACAAACAACGTACAGTTGACACGTACATATGTTGTGGCGTGACGTAGTGATTATATACTGTGGTGGCGTGCTTTCAATTTCATTATGCTTAGGTAGGTACCTACTGCGCTAGCAATAAACAGTCATGCAGTGTTTTTTAATGAAATAACGCTGCTAAGTTAATGAGTCTCAACGCCATGGAATGTTTAACGCATGCTGTGAAATGAATATAGGCTAGTAAAATTTTAATTAACGGATATCAGAAAGGAATTAATCTAACTGTAATAACATTATAAGAAGCTTAATGCAATAATTGTTTTAAACCGTAAACGGTGATGAATTCTCAGACAATTTTAATTTTTATGATGATTATGATGATACTTTATTCTCTACTACGACGCTAGCTCCCGAATGCGGTCGAAACTATCACCCGCGCAGGTGATGTCACCAAGTTTGTTCGCTGTCAACCCAATAACACTACAAGCAGGCTCACATAATATTGGTACGTGAACCCCTCAGATTATTTCTTTAATCTGAGGTGAACCCATATTGCGTCATTTTCTGTTTCCTGTAAGTTTAGATATCTGACATAACAATAAGGTACAGGCGCCAATGAAGGCCCATTTAATTTCAAAACCTCGTAAAATCTTGCAGATAAGTAAAGTAAAGAAAAAACGTAATGGAAGTTGTAATATATTTATTTGAGAAACTAGATGTCTAAAAAAGTAGTACAGCTTTTGGCGTTTTAACACAAATGTAAACACTTTTCAGAAACTTGCTGTTGGGCTATCTTGGGAAGCTGGTCTCTTAAGATGGCCCGAAAAATATTAATGAAAATATATGCATTAGAAACACGTAAACACTTTTAACATAAAACATCAAAATAAAAACACATCCTTCTCATAATTATATTCATAAAAGTTAAAAAAACAACCAAAAATTTAAGTGTGGGCCATCTTAAATCTATCAAAATGAAAATCAACTATAAAATAATAAGAAACTACCAAATAAAATAAAATTGAACTTTGTGATCACCTTTGAAAGTAATTTATCAAAAATAAAAATAAATCAGTTTCTTTTTATAAATTTTTTTATTAATGTCATTCACAGGTGGGCCATCTAAGGAATACTGAAAACTAACTTTGAGGTCAATCAAAATATACTTAGATAATTAAAATGAATTAGACGCTACTATATTTAATTGAGTGTGTACACTTCTAAAATAACTGAAAAGAATTTAAAAAGTGAATTTACATAACAGCTTAATCAGAACTTTAATTGCACTATGTATATATGAATTGCTCCTCATCGTCTTTGGTTAAACCCACACAAACTTCATCATACCATTTTTGGCATTGGCGCATATCATTAAATCTATCCACCTTGCAGCCATGACAATACCAACCGTGTGGTCGTGGTTTATACGTGTAGTATATGTGTAGCAGTTCGCCTTGGTATGCCATATGTTTTTCAGCAACTTTTCGCTGTGACAATTGGCAGCTTTTCACTAGCTAAAGGGCGGATTTCAACTGTGTTTATGTGCATCCCCCCGTTCCCCGCGCCGTTCTTTAGTATGTATGGCTTCATTTTAATCTGCGATAAAAAATAGAAAAAAAAAAACGAAAAATTTAATACGTCAAAAGTAATTTAAAAAAATTGCTTACTTCAAATTTAATATATTCTTATTCCATCTCAACAACGACTCAAACTTAAAAAAACCAAACATACAAACACAAAAATATACTCACACTACATTTCAATAATCCTAGAAAGGCCCGGGCTATGTTTGGGAATTAGGCTATGGGCCATGATAGGAAATTACACCCGGGTTGAGTATAATCTCGTAAAAATACAAAAAAGGAAATAAAATAACAACACTCACCTTTAATTCACTGATAAATAGATTTAATATGAATTATCACAGTTTAGAGCAAAGGGATTTGTTTAAAATTTGTTAATTTTCAAAAGGATTTAGATAATGGAGGTTATTAAACGTGCATCGTCTTGACATGATCAAGCAAACTGTCATTTGTCTTCAAAATGGCAACGCGCCGGTAATGAAACACACTTGCATTATTGTTTAAGGTACTAGTAGCATAAATCTGCGAAATTTCAAATGTTTCGAATAATCATAACTGTATTTTTTTTAAAAGTGGGCTATCCTAGGAACCGGGCCATATTCGGCGACACTACCTTATACATACAACAATATACATAATATATTAAACTAGTTTACCAGGCAGACGTTGTTCTGCCCTTTTCGAAGACCCTTTGTCATGTCCTATTAAAAATCCTTAAATTCGTAAAAAATATTGTAGGTCACTCATGGGCAAAAAAACTATCCTATCTCTCAAGTTGGACCAAACTGCACACAGTGTGCAAATTTGATTAAAATCCGTTAAGTAGTTTAGGAGTCCATCGCGGACAAACAACGTGACATATAATTTATATATTAAGATAAGAAATAATTGTTATATCTAGGTACTCACGAAGAGCTTATGAAACGATGACCGGATATCAATCTTTGATAAAAAATCCATAAAAAATGCGCTAACCTGATCTAATTTTCGACCAAATTTATAACACAGATTCACGATGTTGTAGTGTAAGTTACACAGACGGGACAAATAAACAGGTACTAATAGGTTCCGAAAATACCGGTTAGGAACCGGTATTTAGTGATTCTGATATTAGTACCGGAACTGAAATCGAAAGCTAAATAAGGACTGTTAGTCATCTTTTATTTTATAGGTACACGATCGAAGCAAATACTATCTTCTTTATTTGTTGGGAATGACAGTCACAAAATTATATTTTTGTTAAAAAAGACTACACAACAACATGTTGCCGTATGCTTTTATGTAACGATTAATATTAATATAAAATAAAGCTTACTAAAACGTCACAACCACGAAGGAGGAAGGCTGGCTATTTATGCCCGTCTGTGGTTTCGATGATGTTGATACTGTCAGCCTATGCGCCTCTTACAGATTCATCGGTCCAAAGGCTCGCAGCCTGAGGGCCGCAAGTCTATGCCCGTATGATGTGTGTCTGGTTTGTTACAAATTTTTACCTCTTTCTTCCAGCAAGCAACACTGTATCCAGTGCAGAGTTCCAGTTTGAAGAGTAAGTAAGAGTATATGTGGTAGCGCTACGCTGCAGCTATAGTATGGTCGGCTCAACCGGGGAAGGACCACGCTCTCACAGAATGCCAGCGTAAAATAGCAGCTTAATACTGCTGTGTTTCGTATGGTGAGTGTAAAGAACCGGAAACCTTTTTTACTGGAAAAGAGACATTCTATCTAAGTCCTCAGCGGTGACAACGCTTCTGCATTTTGATTCATAATCGAAGATAAATGTAGATGTATGGGCCACAGCATCCACTTACCATCAGGTGGACTGTGTGCCCATTTGTCGCCCTTATTCTATAAAAAAATAAGGGAGTTAGTTTCTAGATATTTCTTCACAAATCCTATGGATGACAATGCGCTTGCGTTCTTTTTGTTTCAATTTAATTGCAGGTGTATATTGGCTGAATTAGCAACTTACCTTCAGGTGGACTGTAAATTCGTTTTTCACGGAACAATAACACTTAAAGTCCTAGTGTTTTTTTTAAATATTAGAGCAAGTAAATGCAAGTTCATGTGCTACGAAAACATGTAGTTTAGTCTAGTTTAGAACAATTTAGTTGTTTGAGTGCAGCTCTTTGTGTGCGGCGGTGGTTTGTTGCGTAACACGGCGTCGACGCGCCACTTGTCCCACTGACTCATGGCTATGGAT
This sequence comes from Parnassius smintheus behrii, assembly GCA_036936625.1. NCBI lineage: Eukaryota > Metazoa > Arthropoda > Insecta > Lepidoptera > Papilionidae > Parnassius > Parnassius smintheus. The sequence goes on along the minus strand of JAUPFT010000005.1, from coordinate 32,349,780 downwards.
TCCCGTTTACTATCTACTTACTACCAGTGTAGTATCACCGTAACATTATGCCCAAATGATCTGCCAACGCATTGTCTTTGAACTTACTGTGCGTCGATAAATGTCGCTTTGATATACCGGATGTCAATTTTTTCGGATTAGCGACTTTCAAATAGATTGAAAACATTTTCTAAAAGCGATAAGATTTAAATTTTGTATTCGAATCCAGACGCAACTAGAAATATTAGAATGATATTAATTTATACCTGTTAATTTAATAATATTATAAAATAACAACATTATTGTCACGCTTAAATAAGGTAACGGTGAATTTATAAGATACTAGTGATCTCATTGAGTTATATAATATATAAATCAATGAGTGATCTGCCCTTGCGAAACTAATTTCTAGATGGCGATAACAGCAGCACTTACTGGGTTGGATTGTGAACCTAAACCATCCAGTGACCCAAATACAAACGTAGTGACGAACGTTTTGGTGGAGTTCAGTGACAAACACACGAACAGAAGAATTATTTGAATATAGATAAGAATAAAGTTGCGTCGTTCAGTTGGCAAATAATATTGTAATTAAGTTTAAGTTTGAGCTTTATTAAATCAGATTACAGAATAAAAGGTTTTAATTCAGTTAATTTTTTTTAATAATATTTTCATATCCAGGTATTGTTCGTTCATATCCTGGTTTGTTATTGTAGTTTCTACATACCAAATCGTTTATCAAAGTGTCGTTTAATTCTCGGTTCAATTAATTATAGTGTTTATCACAACATGCGAATGTAACTACATATTCATAAGTCAACACCGACATCCCTCTAACCTCGACGCCCCGTCTGGTTTCGCAACACAATAAGCCGTTACCATTGATAGCGAACTAAGCGCCTGCCAATAAAACATAATTCTGCCAGATATGACTTTTGATCATGTCATAATTCCAATTTCCAATAGAAATTATATGACTGTTACAAAATAGTCTAAATTATCATTAAAACGCATTTTCTTTATAAAAACGAATTGGTAGAGTAATTAAAATTGTTAATTGTAACAGGAAAATGTTGATAAAATTTTCACGTGTTTGGTATAATAATTTGGTGGAGGTTATTTTAAAATATTAGGTAAACTAATCCATGATATAAAATCTATGGCGATTGTTTTTTTTTATATATAAAATAAGGTAATAAATAAAAAATATTTGCTTTGTAATACTTTTCTGCGAACAATGTAGTCTGGTCTTTGCCGATAAAACACAAGCAACATGGACGGCCACTGTTTGTGGGTCGTACGAATTTGGGCTAGGCTGTTGAAATTATATATATTCTATGTGTATATATTATATAATGCAAAAGTACAGCCTGTTCGAACGCCACGAAAAAGGGCTAATATACTTTCCCTGATATTTGCGGATGGAACCAAATTAGTAATTGTACATCAGTATTTAATTTATATGAATTACATTATCAGTTAAAACAACAAATCTATCTGCGTGCGTGATTCGGTGTACTATTGAGAAGCGAGAACCCTTATAGTAAATAATGTTTGTGAATACGTGATATACATATATTCATTCTTAAAAGCATCTGTTAAAAGTGTGGGTCGCAAATAAATTGAACAATAAATTTTTTAACGTATATTAAAATAATTGCTTCACGACGAACATATTTACATTACAGTAAAGTAGGAAACATAACTGAAATGTATATTATTATATAATAAAAAGATACAAAGTTATCCGCATATAAAGTACAGTTCATTAATCATGTTTTAGATGTCACTAAGTCCTTACACAACAATGATTCGAGACTAATTGTAGTTATATTTGTTAGGCTTAGTGTCTGCAGGAATATTATGCATACTGAGTTGTCGGTCTACTGCGGTGACGAAAACAGTCTGTTCCGTGATCGACGGTGCTCGATACTGAATCAACGCTGGATCGCTGAACGCAGTTGTTGTTCGCCTTATCAACACAACTGTCGAATGCGTAATCGTGTACGTTTTAAGTTTTCTTATCAATGAACTTCTACTCTTTATTAAGCTCGGCAAAATTTATTTGTTTTGTAAAATATGAATATAATTACTTTTATACTTATTTATGATATTAAATTATAAAAATATTAATTTATTTAAGTCAACTACAATCAGCTCCCAGTTGAACGAAATAATTAATTAAAGTCAAATATGAGCTACATCCGAGAGCCGTGGTAGCTCAGATGGTTTACGCTCGCTGTAAATATATATGTAACAGAACGCGAGTAACCTGGGTTCGATCCCCGCCGGCACCAATGAAATTGTTAATTGCAATTTTAAGTGCTGATTTACCACGTGCTCGGTGGAAACATCGTGAGGAAACCTGCATGCCTGAGGAATAAGAAAAAAAAATATTTCCAAGACATGTGGAGTTCGCCAACACGCATTGGGGCTGCGCGGCGGACACTTCCTTGCCCTAAAACCCTCTCATAAAGGAGGGGAGGCCTGTGCCCAGCAGTGGGACGTATATAGGCTGTAACTTTACTTTACTTTACTGTGAGCTACATCTAGTGCTTTTTTTATATAGAATAAGGGTGACAAACGAGCACACAGTCCACCTGATGGTAAGTAGATGTTATGGCCCATAGATCTCTACGTTTATCCTCGATTAAGAATCAAAACGCAGATGCGCCGTCACTTCTGAGAACTAAGATGGAATGCCTCGTTTCCAGTAAGAAAGGCTATCCGGATCTCTACACTCACCATACGAAACACAGCAGTATTAAGCAGCTATTTTGTTAGGTATTTTGTGAGAGCGTAGTCCTTCCCCGGTCGAGCCAACCCATTCGTGCTACAACAGATACAGCTGCAGCGTGGCACTACCACGTATGAATTAGTGGTGAAAAATAGTGGAATTGATGCTCTTATGTAATATATTATAATTTATTGTTATTTTTACTATTTCAAGTTTGATTATTGTGCGTAAGGTATATTGTACATCGTGTAAAAGCATGACTTACAAACACTTATATTTCAGAACTGACAAAATTAATAGAGTTTAGTTAAGTGCCAGTGTTTTATTTATGTATGCTATTGATAAAATGAAGTAAATCAAAATAAAGTATTGCCTTCACACTAGAAATTTCTTTTGGGTTGTGAACGTGCTATTTACATACAAAAATTACATATGGGAAAACAAACAGACCACAAAACAATTCTTTAAAGACAATACTAATGTTAAGTCCGTGCGAGAATCTGAACCCTTAGGACTTCAGCCACAGATTAAATACATATTATGTAACCTCAGCGTCACAGCCAAACCTGTCAAATTGGCAATTGTAGCTTTAATATCCTATATACCAATTATAAATTATGTATTTTATTAATTAAAAATATACGTAAGCCAATTTTTCGTCCCAATTTTATTTTTCCCCTTTCCTGTATTAAGTTCCTGTTGTACCTTAAGTATGTAAGCACCTAAATTAAACGTTGGTGAATGTACATATATTATGGGTCATATGCCATAAGTCACTCTACCAATTTAATTTTAATACACACATTGAACAGTTTTTATACTTAAATCGTCTCGTAGTGATAATCAAAGACTAAATTTACAAGAGAGAAAAACAAAGGACAATAAATGAGCGAGATACCTGTGTCCTACATTTTCAAGAGAAGATAGTAGGACACAGGAGTATCACGCTCATTTTTTTTAATATCTTGTTTTTGTCGTAAGTAGATGTTAGAACATACGATACATTGCATGCATAGTTTCTCGTACGTTAGTGATTAAAAAATCGAAAAGGTGATGATCGTGTCAAGGAGTTGTTCTCGCACGGTCAGCGATTTACATTCCTCACGACTACAGGTCGGCATGTCGGGTCGGGTCGTTTTCAACTCTCGTACTTTAAAAAAACATTCCAAAAAACTGAATAACGTAAATAATTCACACAAGCATCATGAATGATACTGAACAATGCTTTTTATGTGATGTTGTTAATACAAAAATATAGTGATTCTGTAAAAATGAAGAGTATTTTTAAGAACTGTATAAATTTTTACTTGAACCAATGATTAATTAGATAGATCCTATAATCCTATACCTTTAAACGAGCAATTCTTGTATATATATATATATATATATAATCGGAATCTCGGAAACGGCTCCAACGATTTTCATAAAATTTTGTGTGCAGAGAGTTTCGGGGGCAATAAATCGATCTAGCTAGGATTTATTTTTAGAATATGTCTTTTTGTCCGTGTTTTTAGGCAATGAAAAACTGCTACAATATCGTTAGAATAAGGAGGTAAATTTTGACAGTTTATTAATGATTACAAATAGCTTAATTGGTATATTGGGCGGTCACAAAATCGTAACTCCATTCGAGCCCAGGCCGACCGTCTGACTTTTTTAATTTTTTTTTCAAGTTCCTTTTTTATTTGAGAAAATCTATTTTTTCGAGCCCTTTTTTTAGTATTTTTTAAAAATACGAAAATTTAAATTAAACTAATTGCACTCATGATTTTTTATTCAAATAACCAGTTCAGTTTTTTCTATTATGTCGCTAAGATCAAAAAATAATATTCGTATTTCACCAGTATGTAATTTGTATCTAGGTAATTATAATTTCCAAAACACACGAATTAAAAAAAACCGAGCGAAAAATACCGAGCAAAGCTCGGTCAATCGGGTACCTACTTTTAATTAAAGTTAATATCATATAAATTATAGATCATAATGTCTGATCGTATGTACATATTCTACTGTAAATATGTTTTCGAAATTGCAACTCTTAATTGCTTTATGGTATTACTTTAAATCTGACACAAGGGGAAAAATTGGAAAAGTTTCTACTTGAATTAACAGATATGGCAATTATATCAAAACCGCTGACATAGGCCATCTAGTTCCGTAATCACCGATTCGCTTGTTGAGCGATTCGATTCTTCAGCAGGACACCACTAATACGGGTTGATTAAGAATGAGAAATGAAGGAGTTCGTGCAGCATTTATTCAAAATTTCGGATTTGAAGCCGAACTACAAAGAGTTGTTATCCTATACTATTAAACGAACAATACTTGTATATATATATATATATATATATATATATATATATATATATATATATATATATATATATATATATATATATATATATATAATCGGGATCTCGGAAACGGCTCCAACGATTTTCATAAAATTTAGTGTCCAGGCAGTTTCGGGGATAATAAATCGATCTAGCTAGGATTTATTTTTAGAAAATGTTAGAATAACAAGGTAAATTTTGACGGATTGATAGTGATTATAAATAGCTTAATTGGTATAATGGTCGGTCACAGAATCTTAAAACCCCGGTTCGAGCCCAGACCGACCGACCGACCGAAAAAATATTATTTATACTTCATCAGTATGTAATTTGTATCTAAATATGATTTCGATGAAAAATACCGAGCAAAGCTCGGCGGTCAACCAGGTACTTTATATAATACTGTTACGAGCTTGAGGTTCATGACAATAAAAATTGCCGATAAAATTACCTAAATTAACACTTTAATTTACTTTACACAAATTAAAACTTAAAACACTAATAATTAAACACACTAATTCACTCTATTTCGCTCCGAAGCTTCGCTCGTATCGCCAATTCAACACTACCTCGATCGCATCTTGCAGCGCCTATTTATATAAATTAGCAAAATATCCAGACTGTTCAAGTAAACACGCGCAAGGTACCGAGAGTTCGAGTTTTAAGCTTCAAGAAGCTTAGTTCTTCGGTTCGAGACTAGATGGCGCTAGTGACGCCGATTTGAGCGCGTAACACTGCCCCCTCCTAAGACATGCTCGTCCCGAGCATTATCGGCTCCATAATAACGCGCTAGGCGATCCACATGGACGATCTTAGGAGTCCCTCTTGCGCCTTTCTGTATCCGGTAGGTCACATCGTTGATCCTGGTCACAATCCGGTACGGGCCGTCCCATTTAGCTTGAAGCTTAGGAGATTTCCCTTTACTGCGGACTGGATTGTGCAACCACACAAGTGAACCTTCGTCGAACCCTTTGTTGTTCATTTTGCGGTCATACCGGGTTTTCATCTTTTCAGACATTTGCTGGCCCGATTGTCTGACGTGCTCATAAACGTCATTCCTTTTGTTCCGCAAGTCATTTGCATAATCGGTTATACTGCGTGGAACATCAGGTGGTATCCCGGTGATCAGGTCTGCAGGCAGCCGTAATTCTCTTCCAAAGTTTGCGAAAGCTGGTGTCACTGCTGTACTTTCGTGAACAGCGCTTCGACATGACAACAAAAACGGTTGTATGTGCTTGTCCCAATCTCGTTGCCGATTGTCTACAACTTTTGCTAGGTACCTGTCCAATGTCTGATTAAATCGTTCTACCATTCCATCAGATTGCGGGTGATAAGAAGTCGTTCTTGTTTTATGAGTACCCATAACTCGGCAAGTTTCCTGGAATATTTGAGACTCAAAATTCCTTCCTTGATCGCTGTGAATCTCTAAAGGTACACCAAAACGACAGAAGACTTCATGAACTAGCTTATCAGCAACTGTTGAAGCTTCTTGATTTGGTATGGCGAAGACTTCTGGCCACTTAGTGAAGTAATCCATCACAACCATGAAATACTTGTTACCGCTTTCACTCTCCGGAAACGGCCCCGCCACGTCAATGGCTATTCTCTCCCATGGTGCACCAACATTGTACAACTTCAATGCACCTCTACTACGAGTCTGAGGTCCCTTTACAGCCGCACAACTTGTACATTTGCGACACCAGTCCTCGACATCGTTTCGACAGTGGACCCAGTAAAACCGTTCTCGGATCTTCAGTAGAGTTCGTTTAACTCCCAGATGGCCTCCTGAATAATCATTATGGTACAGCTGTAGAACATCCGGCACTTTAGCTTTAGGGACAACCATTTGTGAATGACAGCTGTCTCCCCGAACATTTTCCCATTTACGGCACAGAACTCCATCCTGAAGCAGCAAGCTGTCCCACTGGGCCCAATAACTTTTCGTGGTTGAACTCATCGCTGAGACGTCGCTCCACTTGGGCTTGGGAGCACTGGCCTTCATCCATTCCAGGATCGGCTTGATGTCCGGATCTTCCTGCTGTGCACGTTGAAAGCTGTCCTTCCACTCGTTGCTGAGGTGGTCTGCCCTGAGCATCCTCACGGATACCACTTCCTTACTCTCTTGCCTAGTACAATGTTTGCAATCTTCAGGACAAGGTCTTCGTGATAATGCATCTGCGTTGCCATGAGATTTCCCGCTGCGATGTTCGATCTCAAAGTCGTATTCCTGCAGCTGCTGGGCGGTGCTGTTAGCCGCACTTCCTTTCTGAGACCGTTCACCTTCCCTTCCTAGGGTGTGCTTAGGGCAGCTGGACCGAAGATGGCCCCTTTCCCCACAGCCATAGCACCTAGGGCTGTATCTTTTGCTGTGGTCGCAAACCGTAACTGCTGTAACCTCTCTAGCGTGAGGTGAACGATGATCCTGTCGCCGCCAGGCAGTGCCGTTAGCTGCACTACCCTCTCGAGATCGATCAACTCTCCTTTCCACGGTTCGCTTAGGGCAGCTGGATTGAAGATGGCCCTTTTCCCCACAGCCATAGCACCTTGGGCTGTATCCTTTGTTGCGGTCGCGAACTGTAGCTGCTGCAACCTCCCTGACGCGATGGGAACGATGATCCTGCCGCACGGCTTCTACCTCCAGTGCATGGGCCAAGGCGTCCTTAAGCGTCTCGTGGTGCCCGAGCCTCACAGCAGCTCTGACTTCCCGGTCGCGGATGCCGTCGACGAATGTCTGCACCAGGTTCCCTTCAATGAGCGCAGGTACAGACTGGTATGCTTTTCGAACCATCTTCTCCACCTCAAGGGCCCACTGCTGCAGGTTTTCGTTGCTGCGTTGCACGCGATCTTTAAGCTGCGCGCGAAAGACGTGTTCCAGGTGAGCGTCACCATATCTCGCCTCCAATGCCTCAAGGAGCTACTCGTAGGTCACTTTCTTACCGAGAGCTTCCAACACGGTTAAGGCTTGGTCGCGCAGGCCTAAGGTGAGTGCAGTCATGGCCTGGCTTTTATTCCAGCCGTTTGCCTCCATGACGGCCTCGAACTAGATTTTGTAGGCCGACCAGGAAGAAGTCCCGTCGAACGGTGGTACCTTGAACCCACGTAGCGAAGGTGTAGTAGCTACTGCGGGGGCTGCAATTCCATCTCCAAGTTTGAGTTCATCCAGCGTTTTCTTAACTTGGTTGATTTGGGTCTCAGCTTCCGACAGGCGGTTATCATGTTGAGCAACCTTATCCTTCACCTCCCTTATCTCTTTCCCGAAGGTAGCATGAAGGTCCTTCATGAGAAGCATCTGCTCTTCCCTATCGCGTTTGAGCTGCTCTTCTAAGCGACGGGCCTGTTCCTCCTGTCCACTCTGCAGCTGCTCTTTCAACTGGCGAGCCTGTTCCTCCTGTCGGCGAGCCTGTTCCTCCTGCTGCTCTTTCAACAGACGGGCCTGTTCCTCTCGTCCGCGCTGCAGCTGCTCCTGTAGCATCGCCATCAGAGCACCTAAGTCAGGTGCTGTAGATGTAGGAGCTACTGACGGGCCTGCAGCCGGCGGCTGACCCTCCGCCGTCTGCGGCGTTGCACCACCAAATCTCCTTTGGTCCGTCTCCTGCTGGCATTTACTTCGGGTACGGACATCCTCCGTTTCCTCCTTAGGTAAAATCGGCATGATTTTATCCCACTTCTGACACCAATTGTTACGAGCTTGAGGTTCGTGACAATAAAAATTGCCGATAAAATTACCTAAATTAACACTTTAATTTACTTTACACAAAATAAAACTTAAAACACTAATAATTAAACACACTAATTCACTCTATTTCGCTCCGAAGCTTCGCTCGTATCGCCAATTCAACACTACCTCGATCGCATCTTGCAGCGCCTATTTATATAAATTAGTAAAATATCCAGAATGTTCAAGTAAACACGCGCAAGGTACCGAGAGTTCGAGTTTTAAACTTCAAGAAGCTTAGTTCTTCGGTTCGAGACTAGATGGCGCTAGTGCCGCCGATTTGAGCGCGTAACTATACTAACAATCTGCCTCGGATTCGGACGGCTGATATCCGGATTCTACAACAGTGCTACCTACCGGGTCCAACTTTGCCTATTACGAGTGAAAATTGAAAACTCGTTGCCAATATTATTGTGTAGTATGTTTTTTATTAAATTTGTCATTTGTTTACGATTTGGCGGCAAATTGATTGTTTGTGTCACGTTAGCATGAATTTAACGCGAGAAAATTTTGCGTACAATGATTTTTTTGACTTTCGATGTCATTTAAGTCAATAAGAAAGTGATAGACTTCGAATGGCCTTTCACGATGAAGCCCCATATCGTGCCACTGTTTACAACTGGTTTAATGAGTTTGAACGTGGTCGAACTAATCTCACCGATTATCTGCGTGAGGGACGGCCTTCTACGGCGATGATTGAAGATAACATCAGTATTGTGCGGCGTATGAGAGAGACTAACCAAAGAGTGACTTATCAGCAGATTTGGACAAGCTTAGGCATCGGAGTGAGTCAAGTGCACAAAATATTTCATGAACATTTAGCGGTTTTCTGACCGCTAAATTTGTGCCCGGTCTCATAATTTGACAGAGGCCCAAAAACTTCGTCGTGTGGATTGGTGTCGTGAAATGGTTCAAAGATTTAACGGATGTGACTCAAATGCTGTGTTCAACATACTGACGGGTGAAGAAAGCTGGATTCATTGTTAAGATCCTTAAACTAAGAGACAGTCTACTGTCTGGGTCCTTCCAAGGCGTTGCTAACTAAAGTGAAGAGTGGTCGAAGCGTGGGAAAATGGATGGTGACCTCGTTCTTCGGAAGGATAGGTCATTACGCAACAATTGTTTTAGATGATCGAAAAACAGTTACTGCAGAGTGGTACACTAACAATTGTTTGCCACTTGTCTTGGAAAAAATTCCGGACAAACGACCTTGCAGTAGGATCCACTTTCACCACGACAACGCCTCGTTGCACACCGTCAAGCAAACAATCGAATCGACTACTTAGCGACGTCAGACGTGGAATTACTGGATCACCCGCCCTATAGCCCCGACCTTGCACGTTGCGATTTTTATTTATTTCCGAAAAAAAGAAAAACTTCGAGGAAAACGTTTTATGGACGCCGAGGAAACAGTGGCTGCGTTTCAAAATGCCGTCGAAGAGGCTCCTAAGGACGAGTGGGCAAAGTGCTTTTCTTAGTGATTCCATCGGATGCAGCGATGTATCGATGTAAATGAACACTATTTTGAAAAGATATATTAAAACTAATAACTTGCTAGTTAGTTCAGTTTTTGATTTTCTAAGAACTTTCAGTGTCACTCTCGCACCTTCGCGAAGTACAAGCAATATGTTGATAAAGTTTTACCGCAACCGCAATCTGATCAATGGTATGGCAGCGCATAAAATATGAAAAAAAAACAAAAATAAATTTTTATATATAACATAGAAGATTTTTAACGAATGTTTACAAATTTTCGAAAGTGTAAGCTATAAGACTGTCAACCTTAAGAACTAATATTAATATTGTGGAGAGTAATATATATATATATATATATATATATATATATATATATATATATATATATAGAGATCTCTTTACGGTAAATGTTGATCAGACGCGACTTCACGCGAGCACTTTGTTGATCCGAAAACTCATGTTGATCTGGCGCCTTTTGTTGATCCAATATGCATCTCTGGTAACTAATGTGGCTCCAACCGGATCAACATCAGCACTCACGAGACTGTTTGCTAGCGTTGGCCGAAGTTGATCCGATATACAAATCCACCTTGCGATGGTTACGGAAAATGTTGATCCTATTTAAATGAGCCAATCAGAGCACAGCAAACGATAAGATAAACGATCGGATTGGCTGAATGCAGCCGCGACGTTGCCGTTTCGTATCTTAGGCGGTACAAGCTACAGATTAAATGCGTGTTATGTAATGCATTCAGGGTGCTGTTTGGCCTACCTCGTTTTTGTAAAGCGCCGGGTATTTTCGCGCATGCGCATGTGGATTGTTTCTACACCAACCATGCGTAAACGATGCACATCCCTGGTGCGCAGGGTGCGGGCCAGTTCCAATGGTATCCTGAGGGCATTTTCTGACAGGTTTGAGGTCAGTACCCGAACCATTGTCATATGGTGCACGTGCTGAGTAATTAGGCCTGTCTTATATATAGTTTTAAAATTAGATAAATAGTTTTAAGTTTTACAAAAATTAGTTTTAAGATTTGTATTATTACTAACATCTATGATCCTTGTGGTCGAAATAAACGACTTTTTTTAACGATTTACTCGACAACGCCCCTTCTTGTAGCGGAAGTGGTGGCAACGGTGACATAAGGTATTCGTCTGAGTGCGTGTTTGCGTGCGCGCGCGCGCGCGCGTGTTTGTGTGTGACTGTGTGTGCGTGTGTGTGTGTGTGTGTGTGTACATATGTGTGCGTGAGCGTATGTGTACGTGTGTGTGTGCGTGTGTGTGTGTGTGTGTGAATGGGTGTGCGTGTGTGCATGAGTGTACTGTTGTGTTTGTGTGTGTGCGGCAGTGTGCGTGTGTGAGTGTGTGTATGCTTTTGTGCGTGTGCACATGTGTTCATGTTTGCGCGCGCGCTTGCGTGTTTGTGTATGTGTGTGTGTGTGTGTGTGTGTGTGTGTGTGTGTGTGTGTGTGTGTGTGTGTGTGTGTGTGTGTGTTTACCATAAACCAGTTAACATGTTTTCTACATCTTCGTAATCAAGATTTTTAAGGACGCGTTTACAAAATTGATAGGTATAGAATCGAACTATTACATGAGATATTATCATGAGACCTTACCTCTGGTCTTGATGGAGTGACCTCAAAATGTAATTCGGGATTACTAGTGGAACTCTTGGACTAGTAGAACTGGGTGTGCTGAGTTTGGGCTCGTTTTGTTAGTTATGATGAGTCCTTACTTTCGAAATTGCTGAAGTAACCTGAAGGTGTACTTCGGTAACTAACACTGTAACACCTGGACTAGTAGTACTAGGTATGCCGAGTTTGGGTTTGTTTTGTTAGTTATGATGAAACCGTCACAAAACAAAAGTTCTTTTCACTTTGTCTCTAGTACCAACAGGTATCCAAGCTGATATTCGGAAAAATGAATTACCTTGTAGTAACATCTTTAGGGGCAGTATCGATATCCACTTACCAGCCACACTGTTTTTCGCTGTAACCAACTGTCCTTTATATGAACCTCACTTGCCCTCACGCGGTACCCACTTTACTGCACTCCAGTGCACCCACCAACACCTCTGCCACCTAAGCCTCCACATCTACCACCGCACCCCTCTCTAAGCTTTCATTCTCCACCTCCGCTACCTCCGCCTCCACCATAAACTCTGCTCCATCCGCCTCAACAATAAACTCCGCTCCCTCCGCCGCTACCACCACGGGCCGTCACTATTCTTTCCGCCTCAAACATAATTCCCCGTTTCCACTATCTACGACTTCACCACAAATTCCTCTCCTCCGCCTTCACCACGTACTACTCTGCATTCACCTCCGCCTCCACGTCTCCATTCTCCGCCTCCGTTTTATGGGCGCGCGCACACACACACACACACACACACACACACATACGCACGCATACACACACAAACACGCACTCAGACGAACACACATGCCGCACACACACCCGCACGCACGCACACGCACGCGCATACACACACAAACACGCACGCGCATACACACACGCGCGCTCTCGCGTACTCACATAAATACAGACACACACACGCTGCCTACACACACACACACACACACACACACACACACACACACACACACACACGCGCGCGCACACACACACGCACACACACACCCATACACACACACACACACACACACAAACACAGACACAAACACAAACACACACACACACACACACACACCTACACACACACACACACACACACACACACACTCGCACATACACACACACGCGCGCGCGCACTAACACACATACACGCACAAGCACATACACAAACACAAAACAACAGTGGACACACGCACGCACACACGCACACACTCGTACCCACACACAAAAGCAAACACACGCACAACCGCATACACACACACACACACACACACACACACACACACACACACACACGAACAACAGTTAACACACGCGCGCACACATTCTAACACACACACACACACGTACTAAAAAAACACAACAGTGCACATACGCACACATACACTCACACACACGCGCACGCACATGAGTTCACACGAACACACATGAACGCACATACACCCACACGCACGCGCGCACACAAACTCGCATAAAAATCACACACACACACACACACATACACACACACACACACACACACACACACACACACACTCGAGTGACAAATAAATTTGTAATAAAATAGTATCCATCATCTTCTAATTGATCTATGACAAATGTATAAAATATCACAAATTCACTCACACGATAACAAAAACTCAAAAACGTCTTTCCACAATAAAACCTGCCAAAGTTTGATCCACAAAATCAGCAGATAACATATTTTCTTACCTTATTACTATAACGAAGTAGCCTACTGGGTTCTCTGTCACACACAGAACGCGACGTTGCCGCTTCGTGTTCGAGTACCTATTCGTCAATTATGGCTCCGGATCCACTTAGTCTAAGTAAATGTCGCATATAAATTAAATATACTCTGGATCTAAAAAATCATATTCAGTATGATTTTGTCAACCGTTGATAGATCAACAAATGTTGGTCAAATCGCTGACGAGTATATTGAAATCCTGTTAGTGCAGATCCACCGACGTCACACGCGCATCAAGAATGGATCAAAGTATATCAGTTTGTGCGACGAGGAGCTGAGCAAACACCTCAAATAGGTGGATCAACAATTGTTCTAACTTCTCACTGGATCAACATTTACCGTGAAAGGATGATTATATATATATATATATATATATATATATATATATATATATATATATATATATATATATATATATATATATATATATATATATATATATATATATGACTGCCTCGTTGGACTAGCGGTTGTAGTAGTGCGGCTGCTGATCATGAAGTCCTGGGTTCGAATCCCGGGTCGGGCCAAAAAATCAATTAGGTATTGAGTTTTTCTGTCAAGCAATTCTCAGTAGCAGGAGTTGGCGGTGTCCGTGCCTCTGAAAGCACATAAAGCCGTTGGTCCTGCGCCTGATCTCTCTCCGGTCGTGTCGGTTTACCGTCCAATCGGATTATGAGAGTGAGGGAATAGAGAGTGCACCAGTGCTTATATGTCGCATACACTTGGGCACTATAATCCTGTCCTGCGCCGTTGGTATATAAATATATATATATATATATCTGCCTTTGGGATAGTAAGTAGCCACTGCACCCCATGGTCATCTGCAACCGACTTCTATGACTAATGATAATAAAAATAGGTTGTCATCTCTGAAGACTCATTATAACACTTCACTTCACTATCATAAGAAAATTACAGAATGTTTCAAAATATTAAGATAAAACCACAAGTTAAATGTACATAAAGGTCTAAAGGTATGAATGTAGCTGGGCGGCCAGTGTAGGCCCTGTTTTACTCACTTGCTTATAATCAAAAGCGACAATCTGTACAAAACGGTCCTGAGCATCGAAGTGATCGTCGATTGGCACGGGTGACACTTGGAAAGCACTCTGTCTATTCGCATATTTCACGTTAAATTAATAAGAAACTCATAAAAAGTATTTACGTATAACTTGCGTGACCCATTTGTAGTTAAAATTACGTAACATTTAAATTATATAGTCTGTGTGTCATATCTATGACGTAAAAAAATTATTTATGGCAAACCGAATTAGCTGGCATATTTAGGCTAAAATGTGTTTTTACGCACTTCTTATTTAGTTACACAAATCATATTTTCGAGAGTAAATTTAAGAAAAAACATCCATACGTATAATATTCAAGGAAACTCACACTCACGCTATGTTATATTACCAGCATTAGTAAGTAAGGACTCAAATAAACTGTTTGATAAATATATCATAGTGTGATGAACTAAATAAATTATCGTAACTACGGCAAATACGTAATATATATACGTAATATACCTATGAGGCAGTATGGAGGCCATGTTCAGCTTTCTGGACGTTTGAGGCTGCAATGGCAATGAACACGAGAAATTTTAATACGATTTTTCATAAAAATAAACGGCAGGGTCCATTTTTTTTTATTGAAAGAAACATTTTTGTGAAGAGCTTTTGGTTATATAAATATATACACCTATTATAGGAATTTTTTTAGTTATTTTTTTTTGATTCTGTTAATGTATTGAACTGTTCCGTTATAGTTTTTATTAATAAACCTTCTTTATTTCTCTTAGCATTTTCAAACATATCACTTCTTTCTCTTTGTTAAAATCTTTATGATCATCTAGGTACAAAGTTCATAAGGGATTATCATCAAACATAACGCCACTCGCACGTTTTCACTACTCTAGCATGATATTTCAAACCATTGTAATGTTCAATACAAAATAATCAAACTGCTACTTATTCCATTATCACTATCTAACTCCCACCGAAAAAAATTATAAAGAAACTCAATTAATGACACTATCACTATATATAATACATGCCTAGTAAACGTGTGACTAGACGGCAAAATCATTTGCCTAAGACAACCTCGAACTAACTACGGAAGAAAAAATATATTATACGAAGGAGCAGAGTTATATAATAAATTGCCTAATAACATAAAAGAGATCCAGTCCTTTATTTTATAGAAAAAAAACATTAAAGCACCGCATCTTAAAAGATTTTTCTCGATTTAAATACCAATAACTTATTTAAAAAGCTAATCTTATTTCTTTAATTAATTTAATTTAACCAATTATTTAAAATATAGCCATTAACATAAAAATACCATCTAAATTGCTCGCAAATATGAATAATGTGTAATTGCTATAGACTTACTATCAATAACAATATGTAATTGAACACCTAATTTTCTTATTACCCACAAGTAAGAACCACCACTACTTAACACATCATGTACCTGCCGTTCTTCATAAGTTGATGTATTTAGTATCTAATGATTAACTTGTTATTTCTCATGATAAGTGAATTATATTCTTTTTGAGAAATAAATGTCTTAAACCGTATTGTAATGTTCAAATTATTTTCTCCTATTATTTTATTTTACCTTAACAGTTGTACAAACTAATTTTTACAAGTACGAAGTTCCACTCACAAAGTTTTCTTTTTATTAAATTTTGCTTTTTATTTTTATTTAATCCTCGTGATATATTGAGCGGGTGATTAACGGTGTCACAAAAGTTACATCAATTTTCGTTGGAATAGTTGAATTAGTTTCTTTTGCATTACAATTTTAATATTATGTCAGTGTCACTTTTATATTGCCACCTTCCTTCTTTTTCATTTTAAATAAAACATCATAAGCACACAGTAATAAAACTATATTTTTCATAATTTGGTGAAAATTTTTTTTTTGCAAACAAAAGTTATTTATATAATAAAAAACAATATGAATTAAAAATTACAGTTCAAAATTTAGATGAATAAAAAAGATGCTCCAGGTGAGGCTCGAACTCACAACCCCGGCATTGCTCACGAACACTGTCTTATAAGTACCGTGCGCTAACCAATTGCGCCACTGGAGCGATGAGCAAACGTTTGAAATTAAGCCACAGTACGTTTATGACGTTTTTCTCCTTCCGTATGATGTTTTTTATATTTTATCATGCTTAGGATTATAAATTGCCAGTCATGATTGCAAAAATAGGTTTACATGATAATGGCCTTATTTGAATTTTGTTTTATTTCTGGTTAAAAAATGGATTACAAAAAAAAAAACGTGAAAATTCTAAAAATATCCCAAATAAGGAAATTATAATGATAAAGATGTGGTAACTATCAATGTGAATCAAGTACACGATATTGCAAGGTCCAATTTTTTTCCGTAACATATAAGTTAACCTTGGCTTAACCGGCATAAGAAAAGATGTTACAGGTGTTGTGTTTTGTTTTTAAAGAATATTAGTATGAAATGCTATTATTATCACTAACATTCCCGTTCCACTTCAAGCAAGTTTAAAATGCTTGTGTTAGTTGTGGTTTACGGTAGTAGTTAAATGGCAGATTCGAACCCACGAGTTTCCAAGTTTGCAGTGCGCAGCCTTTACCATTAGCCTACTAGGTATCGCTTATCGCTTTGTTAATGACGAAATAATTTAATATAAGATAAGATATTTATTTTTATTCATACTGTAACTTCTTCACTATATATTTTAAAACTGAAAGTAGTAACTTTAAATTATAACTAGTGTTCAAAAGCATAATAACCTTGATAAATAAATGAATATTATGCGTAACACATTGAAATTTAATTAAAATAACTCTTGACAACACTAAAAAACTTGTACAATAAGTCAACAATACAAAAAAAAAACTTGTACAATACGTAGTTTAGTTACCCACCTTTTTGAATTTAAAGGTTAACCAACAATTAATAAAGTACCACCCCAATACAATATATTATATTTAAAGTTAATAATTGGAAACAAAAACAAATAGTTAATCATTTAGAAAAATACGAATAGTTCTTGCCTTGTGGCTAGTGACGCCCTCTTGACCAGAATAAAAAATCTGATTACTTAAATCAATATATTTTTTTAAATCTTAAACTATTGTTATCATCGAAATTATAGCCTTATAATTAAGTACGGTCTACGTAGCGGGTGAGGTAACTGGTAACAGGCGAGGGCGCACGTGTCTGCCGCGGCTCGCGGGCATTCTATTAGCGCGCAGCGAAATGATATGTTAATGGTCTACTCTATCGGGATACGTAGGTACTTTATTGTTCACAGTACCTCGCCTGTGCTACTGGCGCCGCCACTCCTCGCTTCTGTTCCATTCTAAAAGCGCCGTTTAATTACTACGTTTCGTTTATCTAATTTAAAACTAGTACATTAATTTAACTAAGGCAGTCATCAAGGAGCTCGATGGATGCAGGTGGTTTAGAACTGTGTTTTATGACATTCTTTGGGAAAGACCTATGTATATTAGTGGACTTGTGCAAAGTCTGTAATAATGATGATGATTAATCATTCTGCCTTACCTTGACTATTTAAGCCTTACGGGAGTTACAGTTTTTTGTCGTATCAATATTGCATCCACAGTCGTACATGTGCGATTTCATTGTTCGATTCACCTTAAATAAGCGTCAGCTCTGATGCCATCCTGGCCGTTATCGAAGCAGGCAGTCTTAAGTTGTGAGTCAGCGAAAGTACGAACGTAGCGTCCAACAAACTATGCTCCTGCAGTAAAATTATTATTTATTTTAAAAAAAAAGTGCGAGTAGGACCTGAGATGATCCCAGGAATCGAGATAGTTCAATATTCTTTTTATTCTAGTTTATTTAAAAGACAAAGAAATAAGGTGGTGTTTCCGTAGAAAGGAACGTAAAATAATTATGTCCGGAGTATCTTAATAATTATTAAAGTGACATATTGTGAAACCAATAACTGCAAGATAAAGGCAGAAACCAATAAGATTGGATTTTGCGCGTTTTTTAATTAAAAGTGAAAGCTTATTACACGTGGTAGAGCCATGCTGCAGTTATATTAGTAGTATAGTTGTAGCACGAATGGGTCGGCTCGACCGGGGAGGGACCACGCTCTCACAGAATACCACCGTGAAATAGCAGCTTAATGCTGCTGTGTTTCCTATGGTGAGTGTAGAGAACCGGAGACCCTTTTTACTGGAAACGAGGCATTGCATCATCATTGGATAGATGTGGATGTCTATGGATCGCAGCAACCACTTACCATCAGATGGACTGTGTGCTCGTTTGTCACCCTATCCTATATAAAAAGTAAAAGCAGTTTGCAAAAGCCCATACTGCGATATTCATGTTATACATAGCTACGTTTGTTTATTCCATACTTCATGGTATTGCGTGGCTACGGAGGCGCGGGGCTGTAGAACGATAGTCTTGTTTTTTAACGAAAGGCGATAAACGCTCTATTGAAAAAGAAACACACAGACGAGTTCTTCAATTCATATGATCGATTCCTTCTGAGCCGCATCTACGTGCTGATGTCAAACAGTCACACGTAGACTTGACGAGTTCCAGCCTCTCGAAGTAGCTGGTTTTAGAAAAGGATTTGAAACGATAGACCACATACACATCCTTTGGCAAATAAAGCTGCTAAGACAGTATCAATCCCGAAAAATAATAAAATATTTGTTTTCAATTTCAAGTTTTCTTAGTACCTGCCATAGGTAGATACTTGTGAACACATGATGAATGGTGATGACATATTTATTATATATATATATATATATATATATATATATATATATATATATATATATATATATACAACGTGTCCCAAAATTCAACGATAAGCCGACACCGGAGGATAGACCTGCCCCGGACTAATCGGGGAAAAAAAGAAAAAAAAATATATCCCAATTATATTTTAAGTTATATAAAAAAATGAAATTCTTCAGAAATTGAGACCGTTTATGATATTTTTCACTACCATGACCACAATTTTTTTTTATATTTTTGTTTCTTTTTTTATAGGCAACCTGAATAGCACTGCTATCTACCACAATTCTTAAAACATCCAGAATAACTCTTGTTTTATCACGAAAATTAATGAAACTTATTTTATTCCCTAAAATTTTTGAAGACTTTTACTTTTAACCAAATTTAACATATTGTGGTGTAAAAAAAAAGTATGAACACTAGTATGGCAAGTTTTTTTAAAAATTGACGCAACTAACCAATATTCCAAAATGGTATAATACTCTAGGAAAACAAGTTATAAAAAAATATGGGTCTATTATTTCTTAACAGGGGCCGAATTCCTTAAATTGTAATTGTCAGTAATCACTTTTACTACATGCCCAAAATGGCTTCTTGTTACAATTTCTAGGAATTTTAATGGGGCATGCATACCTTAGATTTTAGATAGAGATATTTACATTAAAAAGAGACAACAACAGGGCAGGTAGAGAAGTTATTCTCAGCAAGTCAGTTCAGTACGCTCTACTCCTTTGTTTACTGCGCACCGTTCCCAATTCATCTTACGTGGCTCTCGTACATACTATCGACTTTTGGCTTGGCTTTTTGGACTGGAATCGACCTGCAAACTTAACTGGCCTGGCATTATTTGGACTGGAAGTGATCTGCAAACTGAACTGACCTGGCATTATCTTGGACTACGATTGTTTGTTTTGTGATTTAGAGTTCTGGCGCATTTTGGACTGTTTGGCGTTTCACATGCCGCAACCGTACACACCACAGGAATACGCTAAAATGCATTTAATCTATGGAGAATGCCGATGTAATGCTAACGCTGCTAGCAGACTGTATCGAAAAAGATACCCAAATGCTCAGAAATATCCTGATTATCGAGTGTTTATTAATATGCATCAAGCGTTTTCGGAGGTTCGTATGCCATCCAATAGGAGAAGCGCTGGAAGACCTAGATTGGATCGTGATGACGAAGTTCTCAAAGAGATAGAAAATGATTCGACTACTTCGGTACGTGCCATAGAAGAAGCTACAGGAATCCCGAAAAGTCCAAATAATGCCAGCCCAGTTAAGTTTACAGGTAGATTCCAGTCCAAAAAGCCAAGCCAAAAGTCTATAGTATAGTCAAATAGTATGTACGAGAGCCAAGTAAGTTGAATTGGGAACGGTGCACAGTAAAAAAGGAGCAGAGCGTACTGAACTGACTTGCTGAGAATAATAACAGCTTCTCTACCTGCCCTGTTGTTGTCTCTTTTTAACGTAAATATCTCTATCTATCTATCTCTCTCTAACATCTAAGGTATGCATGCCCCATTAAAATTCCTAGAAATTGTAACAAGAACCCATTTTAGGCATGTAGTAAAAGTGATTACTGACAATTACAATTTAAGGAAATCGGCCCCTGTTAAGAAATAATAGACCCATATTTTTTTATAACTTGTTTTCCTAGAGTATTATACCATTTTGGAATGTTGGTTAGTTGCGTCAATTTTTAAAAAAACTTGCCATACTAGTGTTCATACTTTTTTTTTAGACGACGGTAAGTTAAATTTGGTTAAAAGTAAAAGTCTTCAAAAAATTTAGGGAATAAAAAAAGTTTCATTAATTTTCGTGATAAAACAAGAGTTATTCTGGATGTTTTAAGAATTGTGGTAGATAGCAGTGCTATTCAGGTTGCCTATAAAAAAAAGAAACAAATATTAAAAAAAATTGTGGTCATGGTAGTGAAAAATATCATAAACGGTATCAATTTCTGAAGAATTTCATTTTTTTATAGAACTTAAAATATAATTGGGATATATTTTT
The DNA here is from genome assembly GCA_036936625.1 of Parnassius smintheus behrii. Lineage (NCBI taxonomy): Eukaryota > Metazoa > Arthropoda > Insecta > Lepidoptera > Papilionidae > Parnassius > Parnassius smintheus. The sequence goes on along the minus strand of JAUPFT010000005.1, from coordinate 32,328,367 downwards.
TTTCTTTTTTTCCCCGATTAGTCCGGGGCAGGACTATCCTCCGGTGTCAGCTTATCGTTGAATTTTGGGACACGTTGTATATATATATATATATATATATATATATATATATATATATATATATATATATATATATATATATATATATATATATATATATATATATATATATATATATATATTTGTAATAAATATGTCATCACCATTCATCATGTGTTCACAAGTATCTACCTATGGCAGGTACTAAGAAAACTTGAAATTGAAAACAAATATTTTATTATTTTTCGGGATTGATACTGTCTTAGCAGCTTTATTTGCCAAAGGATGTGTATGTGGTCTATCGTTTCAAATCCTTTTCTAAAACCAGCTACTTCGAGAGGCTGGAACTCGTCAAGTCTACGTGTGACTGTTTGACATCAGCACGTAGATGCGGCTCAGAAGGAATCGATCATATGAATTGAAGAACTCGTCTGTGTGTTTCTTTTTCAATAGAGCGTTTATCGCCTTTCGTTAAAAAACAAGACCATCGTTCTACAGCCCCGCGCCTCCGTAGCCACGCAATACCATGAAGTATGGAATAAACAAACGTAGCTATGTATAACATGAATATCGCAGTATGGGCTTTTGCAAACTGCTTTTACTTTTTATATAGGATAGGGTGACAAACGAGCACACAGTCCATCTTATGGTAAGTGGTTGCTGCGATCCATAGACATCCACATCTATCCAATGATGATGCAATGCCTCGTTTCCAGTAAAAAGGGTCTCCGGTTCTCTACACTCACCATAGGAAACACAGCAGCATTAAGCTGCTATTTCACGGTGGTATTCTGTGAGAGCGTGGTCCCTCCCCGGTCGAGCCGACCCATTCGTGCTACAACTATACTACTAATATAACTGCAGCATGGCTCTACCACGTGTAATAAGCTTTCACTTTTAATTAAAAAACGCGCAAAATCCAATCTTATTGGTTTCTGCCTTTATCTTGCAGTTATTGGTTTCACAATATGTCACTATCGCTACTTAATAATTATTATTACACGTTGTATATATATATATATATATATATATATATATATATATATATATATATATATATATATATATATATATATGTAGTAAATTGACTGCTTCGTTGGTATAGTGGTTGTAGTAGTGCGACTGCTGATCATGAGGTCCTGGGTTCAAATCCCGGGTCGGGTCAAAAAAATTAATTATTGAGTTTTTCTGTCAAGAAATTCTCAGTAGTTGCCCGGAGTCAGGAAGTTGGCGGTGCCTCACCCACTGGCCTCGGAAATCACGTAAAGCCGTTGGTCCTGCGCCTGATCTCTCACCGGTCGTGTCGGTTTACCGCCCCATCGGATTATGAGAGTGAGGGAACACAGAGTGCACCTGTGCTTGCGTATATATATATATATATATATATATATATATATATATATATATATATAGCGATTTCGGTATACTTACCACGTTCGAGAATGTCGGCCCTCTGTAGTTGGAAATATCGAATGGCGGCAAACCAACTGATCAGTGTTATTGAACAGGACAATTGCCCTTAATGAAAGTAATTAACACGATGCGATCTGGCGTTGATAACGGTCCAGCACGCGGTCACCGCGCAACCGACGCTGACACCACAATGCGCGACTAAATCAACCTACGCACTTGCTTTAATTACTTACTAAACAAATCTCTAGCTAGATCTCATTCACATGTACGCAATATGAGATCTGTGAATGAAACGCGACCCTTGAAATGTAATGCACAATGATTAATCACTTTTCCTTATCACGAATTTTGCTATCGTGTTCCAATTTGTACGTGGCACAGCCATGCTGCAGCTATATTAGTAGTACCTCTATAGTTGTAAAACTATTCGGTCGACCAGGAAATGACCACGGTCTCACAGAATACCAGCGTAAAGTAGCAGCTCAACGTTGCTATGTTTGGTATGGTGAGTATAGAGAACCGGAGACTCATTTTACTGGAAATGAGCCATTCCATCTTAGTCCTCACGGGTGACAACTCATCTGCATTTTGCTTCGTAATCAAGGATGTCTATGGGCCACAGCATCCACTTACCATTAGGTGGACTGTGTTCTCGTTTGTCACCCGTAACCGTAAGCTATTAAAAATCAATAAAAGTCGCAGAGTGTTCGTGACGTGAGTAAATCCTACCAACGTAAACAACCACTTACTGTAATGGGTGTTGTTAAAGTTGATGTTTTAGTATTTACTTGTAGAGGGAAAACGTTTGTAGTAAAAGACAGAGAGCGGTGTATCTATTCCGTATTTGACCAGACCTTAAATATCTAGACTGACGTGACGAGAAGCACAATGTCTAAGATAAGATGCGACTGGTTTTGTGATCATCGAACCGCGTAGAGAATTAGACTATAACACCAGGATAAAAAAAAACTTAACATAATATGAAATAAAAAGAACATGTGTGCATTTCACACGCGGTAGAAGTGAAACCTTTAGAAAACTAAACTTCGAGAAGATGAGACGAATGCAGAGTCACAGGTTTAGGATATTTGTAGGGTTTATGAAATTAATATAAATAAATAAATATAAATAAATTTATAATAACCTTTGTATCCTGTATTCTATCTCATTCCCTCGCAGGCTTAATCCTACATATGTATATATTTGTCTCTTTTAAGTGTCTATTATTCGTTTTAAATCACAACGTTGCCAAAGAGGTTTTCACTTTTTTTTGCGCCCCAAGCAAATATGGGCAACCCTCCGGAAAGCGGGGGAGGGAGGCGGTGAATGCTCATAGCATACCAAGCAGCCGGCTGCGTGGTTATGTGGAGACTTTTACCCACTAAACATCGCCTTTATGGATTGGCTTAGCGATCTGACGAGAGATCTCTAAGCCGTATACGAACGCGACCCTCCTTGGCAGAAAGGAGGGCGCAAGCGGCGAAAAGCCGCTTAGAAGTGGCCTAACTAAGGCAGATTAAGGGATGTGTTGTGTAGGCTCGGCCTGAGCCGCCAGGAGGCAGTTCAGGTCAGCCGAAAGCTTGTTGGGGGGGTCCGAGAGAGAGTTTCTCGGTCTGGGCACACTATAGCGAGTGTGGATAGGGGCTGCATAGGCAGCTGTCTCACGAATGAGATGATTTGGGTGGGACTCTGAGGCTTTGAAGAGAGTGATTTAAGGAACTGCTGGATTGTTGGGAGCTCTAAGTCTCGGTGTGACGATTTTAGTCTAAGAATCTAGAGGTGCCTGCTCTGAGAAGAACAGGGCCTTGGGTGGCATATGGGGAGGACTGACGCTCTATTCCCAGAAACTGGGGTACCTATGTTCTGACAAGAACAAGGGCTCGCTCTGAGAAGAGCAAGAATTTTAAGGTTTTCACTTTAAAAAGAAACTTGCCTTGTAGTGGTAATTGATTAAGAAAAAAAAATGGTAGAAAAACATCAGGTTTTTGTGAATATTTGTACAATTTTTGTTGTTGCTGTCACATAAAATCATAGTATTACCGGCGTAAAGATTTATAATTTACTGTTGTGATTTCTTCACGAAATAATAACTTATCTTTTCCTTCTTGTAACTTCTTGATTATTATCATCATCATTAAAGTGTATCACACGGCTAAACAAAGGGCTACTCTATATATTCCCATAAAGCACAGACCTCAGACATCTGCATCCATCGATGTTTCATGAGGTCCTCATTTTATTTAGTGAGTGGCTGCACTAACCTGAGCTTGCTGGTAATAGGTTATCACTAAATATACTATAGCCTTCTTTCGACTACCTTCCGGTCCCTAAACATCTAAGGTTACTGAACGACCGGACTATGCTCGTTATTCTTTGTCTTTTTTTTTAATTATAACGCGATGAAAATTTTTCTTTAATCTACTTCACATTTTAGTAGTTAATAATTAATTAAGTAAATCATTATTAGTTTAATTTTAACAATATCAATAATTTACAGACTCGGTTTGTATGTAAAAAAAAAAAAACTTATGTGTAGCTAAGAATGCGTGCATATTCGATCTTCGCCGCCATTCGACTTCTGTCCTAAATACGGGAAATGCTAGAAACGTTAACAGCGAAACAAAAGAAATATTAAAACTGTAAAAAAATATCAACACAATTTGTTGTATATTAGTTACTTATATTACTGTGCTGCTCATATTACCATTGATTATTACGTAAAATTGTCAATACGATGTGTTAACTTATTCTCACAACATCTATAAACCTTTTCTGTGGTATTATTATCGTAACAATTAAGATGAAATGCAGGTACAAAATTTCTTCAAAACGACTTGTTATCGAAGCACCTGGTCATTTTTCTGTGGGAAAGTGATCCAAATCCCAAGGTGTTTTAATGTAACGAAATAATATTTGCCTATATTTTCAATATCTAGACATTTCAGATCAAGGTTACGGTGTGGTTTATCTTTATGGATAGTGTAAATCAAAAACAAATTTATCGATAAAATGGTACAAAGCTAACAGTACGACTTGTTGGCTTGCTTGTTTAAGATATAAGGCAGATCCCTACTCAAATGTAAATAGTTGGTAATAAAATTTAACCAATACGTATCTAGTCCAAAACTCTCAAGGTTAACGCAACAGTGTCTCCGTGACTGAATCGATGCGTCAAGATCCTGAATATTATATTATATTATATTGCTTAATGATTTCTTATATTTACGCGAACACTACGCATTGATTAAAACTACTTTTACGGATTTTATCGCGTTTTATTTTAATTATTTTTTATTCCCGACGTTTCAGGTGCTATCCAGCACCCATGGTCACGGGGGACTTTAAATCCGGAGTACCTTCAGCTTTTTAATTATTGTTTATGGTCCGATCTATGCAAAATGAACTGACTCTGTCTTGAAGTCTTGCAGTTGCAGTCAATAAAATTAAAAGTAAATCTAAGCACACGGGTTTAGTTTTAATTTGATTATAGGGTCCCAAGCAGGTGGTAGTACCCAGCCTCTTTCTTTATTGAAATTGGGATGTTTTTTAATTTCAATAGCCTCACGTATCATCCTTGGTAGGAATCGGTGTTCTTTCGAGTGGTTGCTGTGGCCCATAGACATCTACATCTATCCTCGATTACGAATCAAAATGCAGATGCGTTGTTACCCGTGAGGACTAAATTGGGATGCCTTTTTCCAGTAAAAATGGTCTCCGGTTTTCTCTGTTCCTCCGATGAATGGTCACGTGTGCTGATCGAGAATCATAACATGATATAAGAATGATAAAACAAAGAATAAATAACGAAAGTTATAATTTCTGTCCAGTGTTAGGTACAAAACTCAATGTGGTATAGTTATCGTACTATTAACTATTCTGTGATACCGTGCAGTTGTGCTTATTTATTTATATAATACTAGGTATCTAGGTAATATTTATTTATATAATAATAGGGTGATATCTGGATTCTACAACAGTGTCACCTATCGGGTCCAACTATGCCTTTAACATTCGCGGAAGTGCAACCAATACGTTGGCAAAGTTTTATTGCAATCTAATGAACGGTACCGCGGCATAAAATACGAACAAACAAATATTAATTTTTATATATTAGATATATTGGTAGTTGTAACAACTTAAAAATTATGAGCTTTTACAGTGTTTCATCAGACTGTTCTACGGCTCTCGAAACAGAATAGCTCATCTAACATGCTTGTATAAGTAAATTTCGTCCAGTAATTAGGTGTTATTTATTTACTAGATTAGACCGCTATTTAATAGATTATCTGAATCATCTGAACAATGACAATTAATTAATTTACCAGTATGCAATATAGTGTTCGTATTTTGTTAATTAATAAAATACCCGTGTAGAAAAAAGGGACGAGCTTTATCAACAAACATAAAAGCATTCCAAGTCGAACGATGAATGATCCAGAGCATCATTCTTCAATAGAAGCGGGCATTTTGTTTGATTGTGTGTTAGTACTTAATGAAAAAACTCGTTCAATCTCAGGTGCACACCTGTTGAGGCGCCGAGACCGTGGGATTACGTCTACAGGTAAAGATGCGCAAAAATTTCAATATTGTACTCTACGAAGTAACTATTCCCTTTAAAAAACTGCGACTGAACCGATTACTTTACGCTTCTCTTTATAGAAGAAGTCTGAAGATGATAATAATTGACACTTCTTAAAGTCTTTTTTCTCTACGTTTCACCTTTGTCTATAGTTAATCAGTATTTTCATATGTCTTCAATCCACTTCCCAAACTGCTAAGTTATACTGGTGTATGAAGGAGAAATTTTGCTTATCATAAAAAAATATATAAAATCAATTCGCGTATCGAATTTGTTAAGACAGGACGCGAAAGGAATTCAAATTACCGTCAAGATCTTATTTTATTTCCCATACAAAGAAGGAACATAAAGAAAGCACGAAACGTTATGTGTAGGCAGGGACCTACTCAGATATGTATTTTCCGTGTTTAAATTTTTGTCCATATTGGGTAGCGGTGGTGTGCCGCCGCATGAGGACAGATTCAGATATGCAAAGAGCGCGCAGTTCAAAATCAGAAGACTTTTCTTACCGGGCGTACACGAATGTTTGTGGGTGTAAGCATTTGGTATCGTTACCGATTTATGTGCAGTGTGCACATCGTGCTCTACCTGCATTAAACACACATACGCAAGTGAAAGTGAGCCCACAACACATGCACCAAGTAACTTCAACGTCTAATTTGTTACGAAAATAAAAATCGTCGGGTGCGCTTTGTCCCTTAACGAAAATACGAAACGTAAACATTCTCTTTAAATCCTATTGAGTATCAGGTATGTGTGATTTAGTGCGTCGTTGATTTTATCCACATTCCGCGTTGTACAATACCACGAATTGCGTAATGCGAAATTCCATTATTAGCTTCTTGAAAGCGAACGAGGGAAGATTTTGTGAAAAAATCTGACATCGCTCTCGAATAGGTTATTGTTCAAAGGTTTACGAAAGAACAATCGCATCGTGTTTTGGTTTAAAAAGAGTTTATTACTGAAACCTTACATGCTCTCTTTTTATTGAGCAAGGAAATAATAACCGAAAGTTATACGTAAAATATGAAACTGATATTATTTTAAAGTTGATATGAATATATTACACCTAATTGTATATTACGAGTAAATAATATATTCATATACATCAGACTTATTAACCAGTTTTAATCTTTATAATTAGTTACGAAAGCATTATTAGTTTTCAAGGGTCATTAACAAGGTACCCACAAAGACAATGTAAGGAATTTTAAATCCAGGCTTCGCACGGCTGATTTTTGGATCTCGACAAATGCGCCACCTAGCGGGTCCAATTGTGAATCTAAACCATTCTCAAATTAACTTAGTCACACAGAAAATCTCATCAAAATCGATCCCGCCGTGTAGGAGTTCAGTCACATACACACGGACAGCAGAATTTTATATATGTACATATAAAGATGACAAAATATCTACTAAAGGTTATTTTGCGGCGCTACACTAATTGCTAATTCAAAATAAAAAATATGGTATAAATGAAGCGAATGTGTTCTGTTAAATGTTTTAAAACACTTTGTGTAAAATAGTTTTGTTTATTACATCGTCAGCATCGTCATCATTAGATCCTTTGACAAGTTCACTGCTGAACACGGCTGTGTTCCTTCCACAAGGAATGCCACAAAGCACGATCCTGAACTACCTGCATCGATTAACTTAATGCAACTTTTACCAGGTGTCGAGCCACCGAGTACGAGGCTGCCACTCGAGAAAAATTTTTCCCCATCGGTTGTTGGAAACTAGTAACAGATAAAAACTAGTAGCAGAAAATTTAAAAGAATTTTTTTTTGATCTGATGGTAAGTGGTTGCTTTGGCCTATAGATATTTACATCTATACTCCATTACGAATCAAAATACAGATGCGTGATCACCCGTGAGGGCTAAGATGGAATGCCTCGTTTCCAGTAAAAAGGGTCTCCGGTTCTCTACACTCACCGTACAAAACACAGCAGCATTAAGCTACTATTTTACGCTGGTATTCTGTGAGAGCGTGGTCCTTCCCCGGTCGAGGCGATCCATTCGTGCTACAACTATACTACTAATATAACTGCAGCATGGCTCTACCACGTAAAAACGGTTGTTGGAAACTAGTAACAGAAAAAATAGTAGTAGAAAATTTAAAAGAAAGTTATAAAAAAAAATTGTTACAGCACTGTTGCGAAATTAACAAATCCGTGATGGCTAAATTAAATGATTCATGATTAATATCATATTAATATTTTCATACATCACATTATTAATATCATATTTAACCATGGTGAATTTTATAATAACTTGTTTTATGAAGTAAAATAACTATATGACGCAACTGTTAGCACCTACTTAACGCAGCAGTCAAGTTTTATTAGTAGTTACTTACTCCGTGACCGGTAAATTAATACTGATTTCTTATATTTACGCGAACACTACACATTGATTAAAACTACTTTTACGGATTTTATCGCGTTAAATTTTAATTATTTTTCTTCTTAATTCCCGATGTTTCAGGTGCTTTCCAGCACCCATGGTCACGGGGGACTGAGGTGACTGACGTCCCGATGTCATTGTTAAACCCGGAGTACCTTCAGTTTTTTTTAATGACATCGGGACGTTACCTCAGTCCCCCGTGACCATGAGTGCTGGAAAGCACCTAAAACGTCGGGAATTAAAAATAAAAATAATTAAAATTAAACGCGATAAAATCCGTAAAAGTAGTTTTAATCAAATTAATACTGGTCATAAAATATTACAAGGCATTGTTTTAACACGCTTTTTCGTCTCGTAAGTCGTTGGAATAAAACAGCAAAGTAATATAATCGTAATCAAAGACAATAACAGCCAGCTTGCATTATGATATTTCCGCGGAGAGTGTCACGCGGTGGCCGACATCGAAGTCTGATCATGATCGGGGATGAGATACAAGCGCGGGCCGATAGGGCACGTCCGACACAGCGCGGACATCCTCGCAGAGATAAGCCTCAACCTGCCCTCCGTTATCTGACTTTTTGGCCTTGTCAACAGTGCCTATGCAAATATACGATTGATGTTATACTAAAACCGTAACGCGTGTTATTTATTACGAGTGTTAAATTATTTTCCACGGCCAAGTCCTGTTTTTTATAGAATAAGGGTGACTAACGAGCACACAGTCTACCTGATTTAAGTGAATATCGTAGCCTATTGACATCTACATCCGTCCTCAATTAAGAATCAAAATGAAGGGGAGTTGTCATCGCTGAGGACTAAAACGGAATGCCTCGTTTCCAGTAAAAAGGTTCTCCGACTACAGATACGACAAAGAATATCATCAAAGTGCTATTTTACGCTAGTATTCTCTCTCTTGCCAGTCGTAGTATAACTGCAGCACGGCTCTATCATATGTAAATGGTATATTATTATGCTTCCCTTTTATGTTTCACTCCTTTGTTATGCTCTTCTACAAATTGTCTTAAGTTAATCCATTTAAATATAAGTTAATGGTGTTTAATTAATATCTAATGATTTTTTAATTTATATGACATAATTTTGATCGGTTTTGTCCTCAGATGGTATAGTTATTTTGTTTAAATGGCTATGCAAATTTAAATACTCTCATCTCCTGTTTGAGACTGTTTTTTTTTCACCTCTCTCGCCTCCTTCACATCCATATACCTACGCATACATGCGCGTCGGTTAAGGGTGCTCCTAATTTGGCCCGTTTTCAATAAATCGCCAATTTGGTCGATAAATTTTTGCCTAGGACGTCACTTTCCGACACTGCCATTCACTTCTGCAACATAATTTTTTTTGTCATTCTTTCCTCATTCATTCTTTCCACATGACCAAACCACCGAAGCATTCCTTTCTTAATCCTGGTCACAACATCATCTTGCAAACCACACTCTTCTCTTATCACACTATTTCTCACCCTGTCACTCAGATTCAGCCCTAACATACTCCTTAACGACCGCATTTCTACTGCGTTCATTCTACTCTCGTGCTTCTTCTGCCACACCCAACTTTCACTACCATACGTTAAAGTTGGGACCAACACAGCGTTGTGAATAGAGTGTAGGGCCCCATTTACTCTATTGCCTGCATTCCAACTTCATCAACTCCCCTTCTATTTTTATTTCACAGACCGTTTTACTTTCTTCTCTTTCAAAAACCATAACTTTCGTCTTACTCGTATTCACTTTCATGCCCTTTCTTTATTTTCGTAATACTTTGTAACCAATAAGATATATTTAAGAAACAAAGACATCGACAAAAATTTACATTATATTTTATCGTAACCAATAGTCAAACGTCGAAATGAAGCCATTCATCTTAAAATATCATCAAAGAAAAAACAGCTTACGAAGGATATCAATGAGTCGGAATAATATTATCAATTTTTTTTAAAATTATTTCATCTAAATATAAAATGCGAAAACGTAAGTCAGTCCCCAAATCATTATTTGTGTGTAAAAATTTATATGTCGGGATAGTTACGGATTCTAAGCACGAAAACATGTGATTTAAATCACCTACGCATTTACGGCTATCTTTATAGGCTGTATGATAATAAAAATTCGATGTAAAGGCAACCCGCAAAACGAGTATGCTTGTCTAAGCAGAAAAGTTATAAGTTAGAAAACGACTCTTGTTCAAGAATACAACAAGTGTATTTATACGTGCGATTTTAACAATTGAACAAGTATATTCAAATGATGTTCAGCATACCATGAGGTAGATGTTTAAATAATCCATCACGCTAGTATAACTATCCTAAAAAAACTATCGTATCTCTCAAGTTGGACTAAACTGCACACGGTGTGCAAATTTGATTAAAATCGGTTAAGTACAAACATACAAACATACGCGGACAAACAACGTGACACGTAATTTATATATATATATATATATATATATATATATATATATATATATATATATATATATATATATATATATACACTCACCGGCACGGAAACTTGGCCAAGCGGTTATCTCGCGATAGCAAAAGCTTTAAGTGTTTCTGATGAATGTTTGTTATGCAAGTATGTCAAAAAATGTTTACCCTCAAGTTCAAGAGGGTAATTCATTATGTTTAAGTGCACCATGACGAATTCTTTAATTTTTAGTTGAATCGGGTCATTTGAGCGACTAAGTTCACATTTTAAATTTGTGTGTTGTGAAAAGTTTACTGTAAGGTTATTCAATTATTGTGATCTTGTGTCTTAATTAAATAACTAAAGGTGCTTTAAAGCCAATAAAAATGCCATTAACACCAGCACAAGTTGCACAAGCAGTAGCATTAATTGACCAAGGGCTGACACAGCGTGAAGTTGCTATTGTGCTTAACGTACCACGGTCCTCAATGCAGTATTCACTGAAGCGATACCAGGAGACAGGCCGCTACACCCGCAGGCCAGGCAGTGGGGGCGTAAGGTGCACATCGGCCCGGGACGATCGTTTTATTGTTATGGAGATTTTGAGAAACCGCTACCTGACCGCTGTTGAGATACGCCAGCGGCTCCAAATCGCAAGAGGCGTTAATGTTAGTGAGCGTACGGTGAGAAGACGAATGGAGGAAGTGAATTTAAAAGCTCGTAGACCAGCACGAGGTCCAGAACTTCTCAGACAGCACCGAGTAGCCCGACTTCAGTTCGCAAGAGAACATGTCAATTGGACCCACGAGCAATGGGCTAGAGTGTTGTTCACAGATGAGTGTCGAATAGCTTTACGTGCTCCAGACGGTCGAGAACGAGTGTGGAGAAAAAGAGGAGAGAGGTTTCTACCCATTACCACCACCCAAACTGTGAGTTTCCATGGAGGCTCAATAATGGTATGGGTAGGTGTAAGTTCCGACGCACGTACAGAGTTGGTCATCGTCGATAATCGGCTTACAGCTACTCGATACATCGAGGAAGTTCTTCAGGAGCACGTAATGCCTTATTCGGGATTCATTGGACACGACCGATTCCTCCTCATGCACGATAATGCACGCCCGCACGTCGCACATTGTGTAGACTGTAGAGGAATATCTGGAAGAGGTTGGAATACAAAAATTACAGTGGCCAGCTCGTAGCCCGGACTTAAATCCAATTGAGCATGTATGGGGTATGCTCAAAAGAAAGATAAAGTCCAAAAAAATTTCGGTGAAGTAAACATTAAATTTCTATGTTCTAAAACCATTAGAGACACTTATTGAATGCATCTACCCTTAATTTACTGTTAAAAAAACGTTTCAGTGCAAATAATCAGCAAATTCACGAGTGGCCAAGTTTCCGTGCCGGTGAGTGTATATATATATATATATATATATATATATATATATATATATATATATATATATATATATACCGTAACTATCTCGTAATCAGATGTTAAATATCCAGATCGGCAACAGTGCCTTCTGTTACAAAGGTTATTGATGCTGTAAAGGCGAGCGCGCATCTGACTACTCCTCCCTAGTATAAGAGAAATCCATATCCCAAGGCCATGTTTACTGATAACAGGCTAATTAAGATGTGAAGAAAATACTTATCTCTTCTTAACCACACCTATTATAGGTATCCGTGTAAATTATATTGCTTACGTTGACATTGGTAGCATCACGTAATGGATAGTAATCGATAAGATCACAATCATCGCATCGCCGGAAGTGAGGCGTACTCCATCGACGACAGTTTATTTATGTGGCCCATTGAGTGGGAGATACATATACAAATATTCGCGAAGGTCAGCATAAGTGTGCCGGTGCGGCACTTCCGCCGCGTGTCGGGCGCGTGCTTCGAGATGTGCACATGCGTGATACCCTCCGATATCATTAATTTTGTTTAAAAAGTCATGGGAGCCGCGCTTAGATGTAGCGTGTGAACTGTGACTATGTGGGCCGATCGATGCATTTGCATTAGATGTTTTATTTGTTATAGCGACCCCAGTTTGAGTCGTCCATTTATCCTTCATAGATTGCCTCGTGGTACTTCGCCATATACCACGCTTGGTAGGCGAGCTAAAACCGCAATATTTATAATTCTGAGTTATCATCAGGAAATGTGATAAGTAATATTTCAAGGTTTGGTCTATTGATCGTCAAATGAGACTATGCAAAACGACTGATGGTAAAAAACTTATCCATACAAATCCACATATCCATCCATAGAGTACCAAAACCACAAAACACACAATTTCTTCTGGTTTCTGCTCTGCGTTCGCCAATCCGTAATTTTAAAAAAAATAAACAAGCATGGGATTTAAACGAGCAGTGTTGTTTTTATCAACCTGATAGTAAGTTGATTCTGTTGCTCATATGTCTTTCCTTTACCTTTCAAGACAAATGCTTTTTTGCAGTTAATTTACTAAATTTAATGTAAAAATAAATGAAAGCGATTTTTAAATGTTCATTCACAGAAAATAAAATTGTATAAAACCATAATAGAAAATACCTTAGAACAGATACATAGCATACTATGAGATAACATCTGTTGCGAATAAATTTTAGATTTATTATCAAAATGAAAGGAAGTTATTAAAGGTGAGTATTTAAACGAGTATTAAATTTACTTTTCGATGTAAGCAGCAAAAATAGTAAATGATCACCAAAATATCGGTAACTTGATATAAGTATTTCGAGTTTTTTTTTCTTGTTTGTGTAGGTTAGGTTGGAACGATGTTCGTTTAATTATAAGCCGTTATGAAATGGTCATTTACTGATATTAATATTAGGTACTTTATTAACAGAATTTATAAATATATTTCTATTTTATGTGCATGAGATTTTCATAAAACCTTACAATTCCAAACTAAAAAGAGGCTACGAACGCAACTTAAGAAGGAATAATTCTTTTTCTGATGTGATAAACGGCGACATTCATAAAGGTGGAGAAAAAAATTAATTCGTGAATACCTTTAGTTATTGGCACAAAAAGGGAAAATTTAAGACATGCCAAGTCAGACAATGCGAGGTGGTGTTAATCTTACCACGATCAATAAACTCTCTGATTACACATTCGTGTAATACCTTGCGCCTCGACGGCGACCAACTCTTGCTACGCAGGGCAGGTACGCATGGACGGGACCGTCTGCCTTTTAGTTCAATGAAATTAAATGAGTTCTTTTATTGGTTTTTGTTGCATTCCTGAGAAATCTACTTTATTTTGTTTCAAAAACAATAAGATTTTAAAATCTAATTTGAGCTTATATTAAGTTCGTTTTTAGCTTTACTCGTACGTCTTAATAAATAAATAAAGTATTTCATTATTCAATAGTAAAGAAATAAGTAGGTACGTGTACTATATAAAATAATATAAAGTTACAATCCCTACACAAATGTATTGACTGTCTCATTGGTATAGTGGTTGTAAGCGATTGCTGATCATGTGTTCAAATCCCAGGTCGGACACAAACAGTCATTGGGTTAAGGAATTCTCAGTAGCAATCTAGAGTCAGACGTTAGCGGCGATTCAAATCCGTACCGTGCCGCGGAACGGAAAGCAAGTGACGCCGTTGTTTCTTCGCCTGAATTCATTCCGGTCGTGTCGGATTGCCGACCCATCGGACTATGAGGTTGAGGGAATAGAGAGCGCACCTGTGTTTGCGAACACACTCGTACGATATGATCCTATCCTGGGCTAGGTTGACATCGTAGAGACTGGTCGCTGTGACCGGAAGTCGACCTGGAGAGCATTAATATAATTAATATTATAGAATTGGAGAAAATTATGCACGCATTTCTTAAGTCATTGCAATATGAAGTAATATATACTTTCATTTTTATTTAATTTTTTCAGGTTCTCTGCCTACCAACTTATACAGTGTTATAAATAATATTTAATAGATTTTTATTCGAGTATTATAAGCTCTTACGTTTTATCTCATTTAATAAAAGACATATAACTAATACATATCTAATATATAAAAAATTAAAAATTAATGTTTGTTTGTTCGTTTTTTTTAAAGGATAAAGGTGACAAACGAACACACAGTCCACTTGTTGGTAAGTGGTTGCTGTGGCTCATAGACATCTACATCTATCCTCGATTACGAATCAAAATGCAGATGCGTTGTTACATGTGAGGATTAAGTTGGAACGTCTCGTTTCCAGTAAAATGGGTCTCCGGTTCTCTACACTCACCATACGAAACACTGCAGCGTTAAGCTACTATTTTACGCTTGTATTCTGTGAGTGTGGTCCTTCCCCGGCCGAGCCGACCCATTCCTGCTACAACTATACTACTAATATAGCTGCAGCATGGTTCTACCATGTACATAATATATCGTAATCGTATTTAATGCGCAGCCATACCGTTGATCACATAGCGGTATAACTATATCAACTTATTGTTTGCACTTGCGCGAACGTTATAGGCATAGTACAATTAACTTACAGCAGGTAACGTGCACCGAAAAAATTATTTGAAAGTTATTACCCTGGAATCATTTTTAATTAAACAATAAAAATCTTCGAAATTTCCTACGATTTTTTTTTAATTTCCACTAATATATCTTCTGTGGCAGCAATGCACCGGTTACCAGCTAGTTATTTATAATACAAAAATACCATTTGTTTCAAATTCGAATTTCAAGTAACCATGCCTTCGAGTCGTTAATGTTGTCACAAATTTATAATAAGCTTTCTCATGTCTCTCAAATGTTGTCATAAATATTATATTAGAGTATATGCATAGTAACTCAGCAGTTAATATGCCGAACTCTTTAAATCCTTCCCTTAAAGACACTTGTGTTCCTAAGTTATACATAAATGAAACGGACAACTCTCTTCTACGAAACAAATATCGTATTGAATATCTGTCGCCATTGTCATAGTAAAATACTGAAAGATGTAATGCTATGGAAACAACTAATACACACTAAGCCAGCGATTTTCAAATCAGTGAATTGTCTAATTTTTCGTATTGCACTAAGTTTTGACTAAGGGCTTTTTAGTTGTTTTTTATGTACCGACATTGCATTGCGAAAGAACATTACAGCATGAAAGAAAAAAGAAACACACACATTGTAACACATTGTAGCAATTTACTAAAAGTTAGAACATAATATTATACAATTTGGTAAATGCTTATTAAAAAGGTACCCAAACTCAGCACAGTCTTGGTAGTGACAAAGTACTTCGACCAAAATTTGTTAAAGTTAGTTTTGGAGATTAGATCTATTAGATATAATATAGATTTAGAGAGTTAGATCCATGAAAAATAAGTGAAATGTTGTCTTCAAATTATATAAGTATTTTTCAAAATTGGACACAGAGCTCGGCGAATTGTTATTGAACGCCAAAATAGAAAAGAACCCAGAACAGAGCTTTGCGGTGTGCGTAATAGAACCCTTTTGGCTGTTATTACCATACTTTATTTTACTAGGAGAATGGCGACAGATTTTACTTCCATTGTTTTATTAATTTTAGTGCTATTTGTTAAATATAAGCAAATAAGTTCAAGAGATGTACGAGTATCCTTTATTGCGTAGTGAAACAGCTTATCTAGGAGGATGTCGTGATCAACACAATCAAACGCTTTGGATCATTGATCATGGAAGATCACAGAATATGCCAAAAGCATTTTAATTATTCTCCCAATGTGTCTGCAACCACTTCATCAGTTGTAAATCGTCTCATGCTAAGAAACCCATGTTGCTAAACATGGTACAAGTAAAAATGTAACAAGTGCAAAAATCTAATAATATCTAAGTATTTATAATTTCGTAGTTTTATTTCTGGTAGACGACAACGACAATCACATACTTTAATGAAACATAGATAAATAAAAAAAGTTATAAAAATCTGTACAGAATATATTGTATTTTTTTAATGTTTTTGAAAGATACCAAAAATTTAAGTTGTAGAATGTAGAAAGAACTGGTGAAACATGGAAATATTTCACGAATAAATGGTATGCATTTGCATAACATGAGATTCTCAATAATCTGAGCAAAAATTTATATAATCGATTACGCATTTATCATAGTGATGACCTTCAAATACATACATACTGGTATATTTTGATACGTTGGAATTTTATGTTCCAATGTTTTGGGTAAATATTGACGATGTACTCGACCAACGTGGAAAGTTTTGCTATCAGTCACATTTACTTTTTTGTTTGTTTGTGTTTTTGGCTGTGACTAGCAGACACAGCAATAAGATGTCGAAGGTTAATTTTTGATACAAAAATTTGACTTGGTAAACAGATGACACTTGTAATAACATGGTTGAAACTGGTTATACGAAAAACTTTTTTGTAGGAGTGGGCCGGGCCTAGTTAAATCCCTTTTCTTAAAGCTGAAATCTAGTGTTTTACGGTATCAAGTGTTAACATAGGATTGAAACGCCAAATGCTTGAGCTTTTCAGCGTTTGGCGTTAAAACACGGGTGAACTTTGCAATTGAATAGTGCATCAGTATAGGGTATTAAATACTTCATCGCTTGATGTAACTTTTATAGCATCGCTGCACCTGCATATTTTACTCTAAAAGTAAAGAAAAAGTGGTGCCGCCAAAGATAGGAAACAGCGCTGTGTTTCGTATGGTGAGTATAGAGAACCGGAGTCCCTTTTTACTGATGATGAGGTATTTCAACTTAGTCTTCAAGGTAAATTGATGATAGATATGTCTATGAACCATAGCCTACACTTACCATACCACTGCAGGTGGACTGTGTGCTCGTTTGTCACCCATATTCTATAAAAATATCTCATTCCCGTCTGCTGAGTAATACTGCCATACTCGTAGAGCAACTCGGGAATGGTAATCAGGTAGGGAATAGTACCCAAAAGGGAGCTAACACGTAACCACTGTCTGCCTAGTCAGAAGACCTCTTAGCATTTAAAAAGGTTTTGTTCAGGATCACCTTGATATCATAGAAGCTATGCGATGTTTGATCGCATAGCTTCTATGCGATCAAACATCGCATATTGGGCTAGTAATACCAAGTAAAAATAAATTATGGTCGGCATTTAAATTAAATTAATAATATGAAAATAGTTTAAAAACAGGTCGAATAATTAAGGCATGTTACGTATAAATAACAAAAAATTTAAAACAATTTAACTTATAAATTTTTCTTTTTAGAATTTTATTTCGTGTTATTTATTGGAGCCTGTATCCGCCCTTGACAGATGCGTTACCACCCCTGAATAAGATCGAATAACTCAAAGTCTGTAGTTAAACTGACTCTCTTGCACTTCAAACATGACACAGCAGTGGAAGTACTATTTCCGCTTCTAACTTCTAATCAGAAAAAAATCATTAGTGATCAACAGTAACATCAAAGCCTACTACTGTTTCTTCGCACGTGAATAAGGTGTCGCTTTTTTGTCACTCCTAGATAAACTTATCAATCTTTGTACTTTTTCATTTATTTTAAGCCGAGATTTAAAATTTGTCTGTATGTTTTTTGTGTGTTACGCGATTTCTTCGCCAATTTTGACCCAATTTCGATAATTCTTTTTGGTTGAAAATATATACATACTACATACTTCAGGGGTATAAAGTTTAAGAAAAAATTCCACTCCTAAGAGTAGAAAATTATGGGACGAACACGTATGCTATGGACAGAGCATGGAAGTCAATCCTTCTTTTAGTATAAAAGTGTCATTTGGGACAGATTTGTGTTTTTTAACAACAGTATGCAGGATATATAATTAACGAAGTTACAACAAATCTGCTAAGGCATAAAGGACATGGGTGTGGAAAATACATTTTTTGAATAACATGACCTTCAAAAGTGCGAACTGCGCACGTTCAGCTTCTAAAATTTGATTTTGGACGCAGAACCTCATACAGGAATACAGGAAATCATAATAGACTGCAACAAGGCAACATAGATGCGTTTTAAAAGGTCCTTATTCAAAAAACATTACATTGAAATAAGTATACTATATAAGTAAACTAAAACTAATAACTTAGTTATCATACAATTTCTACGTCCAAATGGCTGCAGATTCCTTGCTACAACAGATCCCATCCGCAGAGATCGTGATCCTTGGCGATTTTAACGACCATGACGCTGAAAGACTCGGTTCATATCTAACCGATCATGTGGGGAGATCTGTATATGACTTTGCTTTGGCATATGATCAGGCACAACTGATTACTTCGCCTAAGCGGATTCCAGATGTGGAGGATCATGCACCTTCCCTGCCGGACCTTCTGATGTCCTCTCATTCGAACCGTATCAAGTCTTCCCACTTAACTCTTAGGAATATTGTATCCGTGACATTCACGCTCTTTTCGCAGTTGCGTTCTGCACTGTGTTTATCATTACAGGTAGGCGGATCGGTACGGAATGCGGTCTTTCTTTGCATTTTGCCCATGGGGGACGGGTTTTCTTCTCGCTGGACGATCTCAGCGCTGTTGCTGACTCTGTCACTGATGTGGTGCTAAAGTGAATGAAACTACTTACACCATCATCCGTAGTAACCACCGGAGGCAGATCAGAACCTTGCTTTGATTGCATCTGACTGCATTACGCAATAAGCAGGAGTATTATCAGGCCTGGGTTTACGCTTCGGCAGCTCGGGATATAAACACCGGCAAGCTTAAAAAGAAGTGTAACTTCGCCTCCAGGTTCTTCAAAATAGTTATTGCCAAGCCACTGTATGAGCAAATTGGCAGAATTGGCGAGTAATTAGTTCAATTCTGGTCTCTCGCTAAGGCCGTCCAAGGGAATTTTTGTAAGTCATCACTACTATCTCTGCACAGAGAGGACGGGTCACTAGTCCACACCGCAAAAGGGAAAGGCAAAAGGCAAAAGGCGTGCTGCAGCTATATTAGTAGCAGGTATAGTTGTACCACGAATGGGTCGGCTCCACCGGGGAAGAACCACGCTCTCACAGAATACCAGCGTAAAATAGCAGCTTAATGCTGCTGTGTTTCGTATGGTGAGTGTAGAGAACCGGAGACTCTATTTACTGGAAAAGAGGCATTCCACCCTAGTCCTCACAGGTGACAACGCATCTGCATTTTGATTCGTAGTCGAGGATAGATGTAGATGTCTATCGACCATGGCCTCCAATTACCATCAGGTGGACTGTGTGCTCGTTTGTCATCCTTGAGCTATAAAAAAAGTGCAGTTTCCAGGCCACCTGGACGAAAAGGCCTAACTGGCCTCTTAAAAGCTTGGCGTGCTCAGCAGGACAGTATTTCATGCCGGCACACCGCCTGCAACTTTACAAGGCGCAGGTTCGGTCACGAAATACTGTTCCCAACTCTGGGCCGAGGTTCCCCAGTGCCAGCTTCTTGCATTTGGCCGCATCCAGCGCAGAGCGTCTTGAATCGTCGACGACCGAGTCCTCTCCGATCCGTATACTATCGCTGTGAAGAGATGTTGCATTTGTTCGGCTTGATTCCAGTCGCCTAATTCCACGAACGCACAGCGCGACTAATCTCATGATACCATCCACACCATCTGGACGCTTGGCGGTCCACCACTGTACGTTTTACTAGGAGTTTTCTTCCTCGCACGACCCCATTTGTGGAATTCTTTACCACCGGCGATTTTTCCGTACCGATACGACTAAGGGACCTTCAAGAAAAGAACTTAATCTTTTCTAAGAGGCCGGCAACGTATCTGCAGTTCCCCTGGCGTTGCTGTTGTTCATGGAAGATAGTCACTTTCCACCTGGTGAGCCGCATGCTCGTTGGCCCCCTCTTTTATTTAAAAAAAAAACATTTTCTACTCCCCGCAGTATCGTGCCAAGAACGCTGGCTGCGTTTCCTCGCTGGATAGCTATACTTATCTTTTGAGCGAGAAAAGAACCAGCCCTCTTATCATCAGAAGCAATGATCAGTCGCAGATAGAGGTCCTTCAGGAACTTCGCCGCACGTGGACCCACGGACCGATAGTTGCTACAGCAAATGGCACAATCTCTAAAAGATTCATATTTGCAAGACAGTTCAGCTGCCTCTGACGCCGCTCGGGTCGAAACGAAGTACCCCTGAGATGATAGGCCGCCAAAGTGTCTACGCAAGTAGCATCCCACACTAGGGCTTTACCTCTCTCCGAAGAGACCAATGTCATACCGGGTCTACTGCCATCGTCTCTGAATATTCCACAAGACTCTAAAACCGAGCGAACATGTATAGAGACAAGAGCTCTTCGGATGACATCGTTTGAAGAACCGTGCCTTAAAAACCCACGAAATATTAATTTATAATAATGGAAATATTAATATTTATTAGAAAACTCAAAGAATTAAAAAGAACGATATAATTTCACATTCAAGTAGTCTCATTGTTCTATACCTACAGTTTGTCTAAGCTCCGACAACAAATTATAAAATTATTTTACTTTAATCAAAAGTTAATTAATAAAGTCGTCAAACACTGTAATATTATAAATAAAAAATATGCATCTGCAAAATTAATCATAAAGAAATGGTTGGTCACCCTATCATATGAGGAAACAGAAGAATTGTTAAAAACTGACTTTTGCTAATTGATGGTATTTGTGAAATTTTTAGGTAAATATTGTAGTTGTTTTAATTTTATTTTCTTTTTCTTTTTCAATGTAAATACAAATATAGTTAATACATTCCAGTTATATATAAAACTTGGCTTGGTTGTTAAAGGTTTCTTTTTTTTTTTTTGTGTTTTTAGATTTTGAGCATTAAGCCGTTCTTTTATTGCTGTTTTGTTAGATAGATTGTCTGATAAGATGTATAAAATAATGCCTAGTGAACTTTGGTCTTAGGTTTCCTTGATACAGGCTTGCCTAGTGAGGGAACCATCAGATATTACCTATTGTTTATATTTTTCTGTTAATAAAACATTTTCCATTTTTCATTTTTCAAGTAATATACTACAGATTTTGAGAAAATGATAAAAGAATAAAACGTTTTAATCTTTGCTATTATTTAAGCTTTAACTATTGGTCAACCGTACCTTATAGACCGAGTGACATATGGAAGTCAGCAAAGGTATCCAAGCTGCCGGACAACAGATACACACAAAAAGTGCGCCAGCTGACCGGTTCCCTCATTTCGTTATTAATCGTTAACGGGAAGGATAAACTAGGTGACACGAGCGAAATTGGTCCATCTGTCTGTTCCGTATCCCGACCTGTTTCGGTAGTTAGTGACTATTCAACATCATCTGTGTTTTAGTTTGTAAATTCCTGTTTTTACACGTTACATAACCTAAAATTAAACAGAGAGCTATTATTAAGGTTTTTATCTATTTTAGGCATGTCTTTAAGGTTCTTGAAGTGTTTATACAGTACAAGTTTATTTTAAGTCGCATCATCATCGTATTAATCATCAATCCGTACACGTAATCAGTCAGTTGCAGGGCTTAACCTCTAACAAGCTAGATTTATTTGCAGGATCGTCGCGATTGGCTAACAAACTGATAATATCAGTACCAAATTCTTTGCTTCTGGAGTAATTTTGGAGATGGTCACTCCACCGCCTGTTCGTGACCATGAAAACACTTTTTAAAAGTATATTTTTTACTTTAAAACATTGCTTATTAATTATGTCTCATTAATGATGCAATAGTTAGATAGATTAGTAATAAATAAGGCTCATTCACTAAGACCGATAAAATAGGATATAATTTAAATAATACTAGTTTTTACGAATTTTATCGCGCATATTTAACTTTTTAAATACCCGACCTTTCGAGAGCTTTACATCACCCATGGTCACGGGGGGACTGAGATGTTCAACGTCCAGATGTCATAGTTAACCGGACCGGACGTAATGGAGCATTGGGCTTGTGTATTTTTGGTAACCCATACAATTTTGATTCTCACCACCATCCTTCACGGTTAGCTACCGTGGGTAAATCTTTGTTTCAGAGAGCACGAGGGATCTGTGACAGTAGGCACCTGGATGCCGAGCTCCACCATGTCAAGCAAGTTTTGCATGACAACAAGCTTCGCGTCCCTCGCTTGCATCACAGTGAACGAGTGAAGCCGGCCACAGTCGAGCGTGTACCTGCTGTACTGCCATATGTTAGAGGAGTCACTGACAAGATTGGCTACATCTTGAAGCGCGCTTCCATCAAAACTTACTTCAAGCCGCCGAAGAAGATTGGTCAGTTTTTACCATCAGTCAAGTGTAACGTCCCTCTGCAAGATGCAGGAGTGTACAAGCTTGATTGTGAATGTGGTCTCTCCTACATAGGACAAACTAAAAGATCAATCAAAACCCGCGTTAAAGAACATATAGCTGATGTGAAGAATCGACGCTCCGGGAAGTCTGCAGTCTGTGAACACGTACAAGGATCGCCCCCGTCACTACGTCAGATTTGATAGATCACAAATCCTCGCTAAATAACACCGATTCCTTCCAAGGATGATTCGCGAGGCTATTGAAATAAAAAAAACATCCTAATTTCAATAGAGAAGATGGCTGGGTGCTACCATATGCTTGGGCTCCTATAATAAATAAAATTAAATCCCAACCCAAGCATACAACTGCAAGACTTCAAGATACCATAAGTTCATACTGTGTAGATCGGAACAAAAGTTGAATTTTAATCTATGGTAACCGCGGTTAACTATGACATCTGGACGTTGAACATCTCAGTCCCCCCGTGACCATGGGTGCTGTAAAGCTCTCGAAAGGTCGGGTATTTAAAAAGTTAAATATATGCGATAAAATCCGTAAAAACTAGTATTATTTCAATGTGTAGTGTTTGCGTAAATATAAGAAATCATTAGGATATAATTTTTAAAGCATAATAAGTTTGCATTAGTGGACAAATTGAAAATTGTAATGCTTTGTTCTGGTATCACCATATTTGATACTTTCAAACACCTTAATTATAGTGTGTGTGTGCGTGTGCGTGTACTTATTTATTACAAACTTATTTATGCCAGTCAAAAACAACCTGCAACCTTTCTGTCTAAACATTTTATCATGGTCCTTAATTTCGGAATAAAACTAGATTATATTTAAATACAATATTTTAAAAATTTTAAGATTCTTTGTAGGTACTAAAAAATAGACGTGATTGGGGGGGGGGGGGTTAGTCTTAAACCTCAGCACGTATCACCTAGAGAGGGGGGGGGGGGAAATGTTAAAAAACATTACGTGATTAATGGACGGCCCCTAACCAAAAACACATTTTGCGATAATAGCGGATTTTTAAATTTGCCATGAATGTTACTTAGTGGAGTACAAGAATTCTTTCTTGGATGATAATTTAAAGGAAATATATATCTTGAGCCAAAATTACTATGTTAACTTCACTTATTTGACCACAGTAACACAGTAGGTAGGTTATTATTCTTCTGTAACTATAAACATACATACAAGTATAAATGTATCGATATGATCATGGATTGTAAAGCCTTGGCTCATAAGCATATGAATAAAGTTAATAAGCCTTTATTTGGATGCATGTTCACGAATTACGGCGTCGATCTCACGGCCTCACATTCTTACATTTGAGTTTGACAAACATGTCGCTCTCTATAGTGATTTTCGATGACACATCTCCGCTCTGTATCGCTCATTTGAAACGGGTGACCAAATGTATGATAATCTTAATCTACCAAGGAATTTTATGGTTTTATTATTCACAATAACACACTCAACTTCCTTACAATTGACACCAAGAAATTGATCTCTATCCTTTAGTCGTATTAATAGTACGTGTGTAAATTTATATTAAAATCAATGCTTTTAAATATAATATGTAATAAAAATAATAAAGAAATAAGGATATCGAAAAATATTTTACTTTTAAATTATTTAAATTTAGAACATATTCCAGTAAATTTGGTTTTATTGGTGTGACGTTTTACAAAATATGCTTTACGTTATGTAGTGTTTATACAATGCTCATTGTAAAAAATACTGACCTTTTGCCTTCAACATGTACCGCAACCTAAAGAAAGAAAAACCTCTGAAGACACACCTGCTTGACGTTAAACGTTCAGAGCCGAGTACAATACCCATTCTAATGCTAAACAAAAACTGCTTTCGATAGACAGCAGCATTATATTGAATTAACTCGAATACGGAACAATGCTTACGTCGATATCTCTACCCACTTTCTTTTGGAGAAAGACAACAAAGTTCCTACTTGAGAGGACGGTGACAAGCGGGCTTCGAGACAAAGGCGATCGACAGCGGTTGCCTGTGGAGCACAAAGGTCAGCGTGGTCCGAGATCACCTTACGTGGGCCGCCCGCGCCCGCGCCTCACCTCGCCTCACCGCACCTCACCGCGCCTCACCGCGCCTCAACCGCGCCGCGTCGTGATGCGACGCGCCTCGGCATACACTTTTGTTCTTCAACGACGAGTATTATCGCGCGATCAGGGAGCGGAGATGCTCCTCATAATGCGTCCAGATAAACCCGCATTGTGTCGTGTGCTCTCTATAACAAGAAGAATATTCCATGAAAGGAGCGCGCAACGCAACAGGTACATGCCGCTGCGATTATCTACTAGTTTAGGTGACGTGTGGTCGCTCCTTTTGAATTCCACGGTTTTCAATTACTATTTACTTTGAATGTAATGCTTGAAATTGTAACAAGATAAGTACGATTATTATACGAAATCCTAAATATTTATTTCACCTCATCAATGACGCAGTTACCCGAAATGGTAACTGCGTATTACGAAAATTAAGACAAAACTATGATCCTTCTTTACTACTGACATGACATTGAACTTATATAAAATATTCAACAACAATCAAATAAATATGACATCCCACTGACCTCTAGATTATAGAGGTCAGTGCATCATCCATATAATACGGAAATTGCGGGAAAAAACCCATGGGTACCTAGTCAGTTAAATCCATTGAGTTTCCTACCAGATCTGGACTGAAAAACTTTTTCGTTAATGATTAAAAATTATCATAATATCATGAATAAAAATCAATTTACATAATTCCACTTGATCGCATTCAACAGAGAGCGGCTCGAATCGTCAACAGACAAGTTTATTCCGATCGGCTTGATCCACTAACTTTGCGAAGAGACGTCATGATCACAGATTCATCTCTGTCATCTCATCTTTTATCTCATATAGCAATGGGAGTGCTTAAAGGAATTATTCGGATTTATTACAGCTGCTAAATTCCACCATCTTACATCGCAACGGAATTCGAAAATCCACATGACTTCGATCTCTAGTCACTACTAATCACTACTATTTTACAAGGAATACTTTGCCATGAATGATTTGTTGTGCTGCAGATGTTCATAGGCAATAGTGATCACTTACATTCAAGTGAGTCGTATGCTCGCTTACGCCCTTATCTATGAAAAAAATACACAAATTTATTTCATGAAACTAAAACCTAAATGATTTGTTATGACTGGGCGCCTGCGCCGCGACACGTTTAGTAGGACTGAATTAAACAATCACGTCTGACTCATGATACCGGTTGGCAATAAAGGCAACAGAAATTATCTTTGTCTAGTTTATTTCTCAGACAAAGCGCCATGTTGCTTCGATGTAACAATTCAAAATTGTTAAGTTTACAACTGAGTTGTATATATTATTGTTGATTCATAACCATAACTTTGTACTTGCCTCTAATAATAATAGAACTATCGATAGGCTACCAGGAATTAACAAAATGTGTTTTTAACGATTCTGAAGATAAACATTTTAAAACTACATACATGGTATTGTAATTTTGATTCACATTCAATCTCTTATTAATTATTATTACAAGTAGTCATATTCATCGTTTTTAGAATATACAATATATACCTAGTTGTATTCGTAGAGATATACAAACATTAACAAATAATACAATATAAGATATGAAATACTAATAAAATCCCCTAAAACAGACGGTACCTGTGCATGGCAGAAGAACGTATATAGATTGTAACTCTAATTTTTTATTAATAAAATAACAATTTAAGAGTGTATAAACAAAACGTTCGTCGAACAAACGATGTTTAAAAGATAATATGATAAAATAATCTCTAGTGAGAGACTTTCAACGCTTAATAAACTATATAATTCACTTCATTATGTTGATGTTGCTCTACGCTCTAATTGAAGCACCGTTGAATTAGCTGCTCCAAGTTTATGGAACCTATACCGGCAGCTATCACATAAATTCCTTCTGTGTAACTGCCTTGCGTGTAGGGATTATATGAGCTTTATTTTGTTATCTCGGCGTCTTTAAGTCATAGTGTTATATTATGGTGGACGTTCGTTAATGTAGAAAGAGCAACGGGTATGATGTCCGTGTAAATAGAGTTAAGTTAGTGGCGCACTAGTGTACGGACAGGGAATACAGCTAAGTTATAAGAGTTGCTTGCAGATTGCGTGAATGCGTTCACGGTCGCCGTGCCTTTGTTGGAGAAGTCGCGCTGGGTGGGCCGCTGTATATTGCATGATCCACATTGCACGCCGCAGGTACCCGGCCACGTACCGCACCACACATCACGTCCAAAACACACAGGCAATAGATTATGCGCGAATTATTTTGCAATTGTTGTGTTTGCTTGTTAAGAGATAACGAGTAATGATCACGAAAAGCTCTAGATCCTCACACGACGTTGCACACTTAACTTACAAAATCCGTTTGAGAGCTATGAACGTTTAATCTATCCTAGGTTGACTAAAAATTACTTAAATAATTTTCTTGATTAAGTGTATTTTCAGTTGCAAAACGAATTAGCATTAGCATATATGTATAAATAGTATAGTAATACTCAGCAAATAGACCATAGAAAAAATGTGTTAAATGTAATTGTTCAAAGGTTTCTTTAATAACGCCAAGGTACGCTTATGACATATCTGTAATCAAACCAAATTGGAATTTAAAAGGAGTCAAAGTAAAAAATGGTCGTAATATTGCATCTATTTCTAAATCCACATGTGCAAGTACCTGTGAACGTGTAGAGTCGATGAGGCAAGATATTAACTAAGCAAATGAACTATAAAATAATTACCCTTTCATTTTGAACTTGTTTGTATAGAAAATTAATTACCTTGTCTGGGTATTGATCTAATTACTCCTAATCGCGTATTAGGAACAAGCGGCCAGTGGCGTACTGATGTGATTGAATGTGACATGCGGATAGCTGAGCTTTGCATGTGCGTGTCGCCGCCAACCGGCGGGAAATTATGATTGTGCGGCACGCCAGAACAAGCCCGTTAACGAGCCGACCTGTGCGGTTTAATTAAATCAACGCGACATCGACCGTGTAGTACGGGTAAGGATCAAATACCCCGCAATGATCGCAGCAAAATACCATCAATTACAGTACCTAAATTTCCCTATGAAGTTATTCTACTTGGCAAAGTTCTCCTTTCTATTTCTCAGATATACAGGTTACCTCAATAAGTTTTTCTTTACCGCTTAAAATACAGTAATCGTTAGAGACAGGGGAGGGCCAGAAATTAGTATCTGAGCTACTCGAGTTCTTTCCTTAAAGCACGTCTAAAATTTGTGAAGTCAGCCAACACGCACTTGAGCAGCGCGACGTACTGACTACTATATAATCATCACAGAAGTGAGTGATCATCTCAGAAGTGAGATAATGCTACAGGCATTATCACTCTCTGGCTCTCACTTCTGACTTCTGTGATGATCTCTCACTTCTCAGTATTTACTTCAATTTTAACTTTGTTGCCCAATCAGCAATTAATATTTCAAATACAATTTAAGTGCTGGCGATTATACGTGGTAGATGCAGCGCGAATGCGTCGGCTTGACCAAGAAGGGACCATGCTCTCACAGAATCCCAGCGTAAAATATCAGCTAAATGCTGTTGTGTTTCCTATGATGAGTGTAGAGAGCCGGAGGCCCTTTTTGTGAGAAACAAAGCATTCCATCGTAGTCCTCAGGGGTGATAACGCATCTCCATTTTTTTCTTTTCTTAAAAAAGCTTATTCACTCGTGCCATGAAGAGGCCCCAATTGTAGAGACTGACTAAGTAAAGATCTCAATGTATCTCAGAACGAAAAGCTATTTACAGGTCCAATGTTCCTAATGAACTGCAAATAATTTTTACTGTAAGCGCATTCCATCTTAGTCCTCATCTGTGTTTTTATTTTTAATTGAGAGTAAATGTAGGTGTCTATGTGATATAGCATTGTCTTTTTAGCTGGAGGATAGCGTGCTCGTTTATGTCTCTTATTTGCAACTTTAAAACATATTCTCTGAATTTACCGGGTGGTAGAACCCCTTTTGTAGGTAGATGAGATATTAGGTAGATAGTTTGGTAGTAGAGTCCGTCTGGGTTACCTATGCAGAAAAGGTCTCCGTCGCGCTGTTATGTTCCGGTCTGGAGGGTAAAAAAAGCCAGTATAATTGAAGGCATTCTATCCGAGTCCGCATCTATAGCTTTCCTTGTGTGAATTTAGCTGCGGGTGTCCATGGAGTGCAGTAACCATTTACCATCAGGTGGACTGTAAATTCTAAATCTATTCAAGTCTGCCGAAAATGAAGTACAATTTACAATTATCATCATAGGTCTCGTCTATTAGTGTAGTGTGCTATTGAGTCCAGAATTGTATTTGAACGATTGAAACCTAAAAATGCGATATCTTACGTAATTCGTCTCTTAATTTTCACAATTATTTCATTGAAAGTATAAAGTGTTATTTTGTCTAAAACTTTCCAGTTGCATAAGTAATGATGAAATCGCATTAATGGAAGAGATCTCATTACGAGGGCTCAATCTATCCATTAATATGGAACAAGTGATGCGGTAACTCAACGGCGAAACATCAATTTCACTGTTTCATCGGTAAAACATCGATTATTGTTAGTTTGCGCAATGGCTTACTATCCTAACCCGATGGCTAACGCGGCCACTCTGTGCAAATCGGTCCAATTATGCAAGTGTCTCGACTAGAAAATGAGATGGCCTGTGCGATATTTGAACTCGATTGATTTACTTACGTAATCATTGTCGGAAACAATGTCAGCGAATTCTGAGAATCAAATAACTTATCGTTGGCTCGTCGGTTTGATAAATAATTAGATTAATCTCGATTGCTTGTGACTCTCTTCAAATCGTTTATCACTTCAGTCTCTTAGGAACGAACGTGCTAGGTTTGTTCATACAATAAATAAAATAATTAAAAAAAAAAGAAACTTAGGCTAAATAAATTACTTACATATTAAAATGTTTTATTTCCTAACGTTTGCTGTTATTACCGACATTAATGACACTCTTACCTAATTGTGTCTAAATTTGCTTAAAAACAGATTAAACTGCCAGTAATCAATAGCTAATTAAGAAGAAAATATAGTTAAAATATTACCTCAACTCGACCTAATGATCTGTTTCAGCTTAATGTCTGTTTACAAATTTTTTTTCATTATACGAGTACGTCAACAAACACGGTGTATTCTTTTGTACCTAATAGTAGTATACATATATTATATTTAATAAGTTAATGTACCCTCTATTACCTCACTCTCGTAGTCAGATGAGACGGCTATCCGATACGACCTCAGAGAGACCAGGCGTAGGACTTACGGATTTATGTGCTTTCCGATGCAATGGGGGCGAAACACCACGTTTACGACCATTGCATTGACGAGGCAGAGGATTATAGTGTTCGAGTGTAAACTATTAGCCATATCCTTCGAAGATGGCTAGTCTCCGTTGATTGCGCCGTGACCGAAATTTGGCCTGGAGGACATTAATATTAAATTTAAAAATTGTTATAGATGTATTTAAAACTTTAAAATTAAATTCACGTTGATCTTTGAAATAAATCATTTTCTTTCATTTTTCTGAGCACAATCCGTCAAAATCTTAAATAGGAAGCGAACGCTATCTGTCGATACGTTCAGAGAACATAAAGGAAGGTCAGGAACATGTGGTTCCGATATTTTTGAAATTCATGAGGGGAGCGTGCTCATTGAGGTCATTGCTCCGTTTGACGAATGGGAGGGTTGTCACCGGTGGAATGTCGTTATACGTGAGAGGCGCTGTGAAAGAGGACTGTGTGAGCGATGTGCCTTGGGAAACCGACGGGCAGGTGAGGGGACGTTAAGCGAGACGGAAATCACAGAACCACCTCTGGGCTGCTAATTGTACGCCATATTTGTATTAGTATACAATTGTTTAATCTTGTACGAATTAAAACATCGTTTTCATTCTTTCATCAGTTTAGGTTTTTATAATGAGTGCTTATTTATTTCATTACTAAATTTTACGTTGTTGTGGACTTGATGTTTTATTTCATCGATTTTCAAGACAGTTTGATTTTAGTTATCTTAT
Source organism: Parnassius smintheus behrii (assembly GCA_036936625.1). NCBI lineage: Eukaryota > Metazoa > Arthropoda > Insecta > Lepidoptera > Papilionidae > Parnassius > Parnassius smintheus. The sequence goes on along the minus strand of JAUPFT010000005.1, from coordinate 32,297,210 downwards.
TTAAAATGTACATATTTGTTTTAGATCTTGAATTCTATTTATTACCGAGTTGTTTCTGCCGCAGAAGAAATAATTGCGTAAATATCATTTTGAATTTGGAAGAGTTATATCATTTAATGAATGATAATACATTCATTCAAGTTGAACGACATATAACTTCTTAATAATAAAATAGTTATCTCTACTATGCCTTCGCGCAAATGCAAGCAATAAGTTGACAAAGTTTTACCGCAATCTATTGAACGATAGTCACATAAAACACGAACAAACAAACATTAATTTTTATATATGTAATACATTTTAAAGAATAAGGGGTGGCAACCGAGCAAATAGACCACCTGAGAGTAAGTGGAATATGTAGCTCATAAAAATCAAATTGAATAAATGCGTTTTCGCCCATAAGACGGAAATATTAATAACCTGTAAAAATGGTCTCCAGTTCTTGTCACCGTACACAACACTACAACGTATCTATTACGGCTGGAATTGGCCGTAATTTACAATTGAAAAGGTTTTTATATCACGATTTATATTTGCTTTTCCTGTACATATGTATGAATGTAATGAATAATGTATGTACGAATATAATGAAATTTTATAATCCAGTTCTAATCCATTGCCAGCGTGTGAATTTTATAAATTTTTGCATTGATAACCGATTCCAATACAATAAATGTATAACCACTACCTTATTCGAAATAGATATTCTAAATATAATAGTGGATATAGTAGTGCGACTGCTGATCATGAGGTCCTGGGTTCGAGTCCCGGGTCGCTCCAAAAAATTAGTTATTGAATTTTTCCGTCACGAAATTCTCAGTAGCTGCGCGGAGTCAGGAAATTGGCGGTGTCTCAACCCCGTGCCTCGGAAAGCACGTAAAGCCGTTGGTCCTGCGCCTGATCTCTCTCCGGTCGTGTCGGTTTACCGTCCCATCGGATTATGAGAGTAAGGGAATAGAGAGTGTACCTGGGCTTGCGCATACACTTGGGCACTATAATCCTGTTCTGCGCCGATGGCTAGTCACCGTTGAGGCAGACCGCCGTGACCGAAATTAGGTTTGGAGGCCATTATTATTATTATTATTCTAAATAGAATCGTCACAGTTCCGGCGTGCATCAATGCGTGTTGTTAGGGTTCCGTAGCCAAATGGCAAAAACCGGAACCCTTATGGATTCGTCATGTCTGTCTATCTGTCTGTCCGTCCGAAGAACTATGCTGTTGAAACTTGGTATGTAGATGTATTCTGTGAACCGCATCAATATTTTTATACAAAAATAGAAAAGCAATAAATTTTAGCGGTTTTCCATACTTAGACCTGAAACTCAAATATTTTTTTCATCAAACCCATACGTGTATCTAGAGGTATCTAGGTATAGATAAGTCTCCAAAAATGACATTGAAGTTTTTAATTCATTCATCAATCATTTTTTCTAAACCAAATAGTTTGCGCGAGAGACACTTCCAAAGTGGTAAAATCTGGTAAGTAGTTTTTTTAATACGTCATAAATCGTAAAAAAAATTCACTACTATTAAAACATCGATGAAAGTTACAACGAACTACAAGAACTTTTATATTATGTTACTTACTGCTACGGAATCCTGCATGGGCGAGTCCGACTCTATAATAATTTAAAATTTAAGTATGTGTGAAATTTAAATAAGTCAATATCCACGTTGTGAATATGTGCTGTAGCATTAAAAGATTTGCATGATCGAATAATAAAAGAATTTTGTCTATAATTACTTTTCACGTATGGCACTGATAAAAGTGTAGGTTTCCGCAAGTTAGATGATGAGGTACGTAAACCTATTTTACCCAGTAGTTCAGGGCAATCAACAAAACCATTAACAAACCCGTAAACCAAGCCATGCTCACTTTGGATCGCGCAATACCAACCTTCCGTCCGCCAAACCGTGACCTAATTCGATCAGAATTATATAAACATGTCTACCTATGAAAAAACTATTTTTTCGTTTTAAACAAAACCAAAGACACTATGCAATAGATATTAGTATCAAAGACAAAGATATGTTCTTTTATTTTAAACCATAACCTGGCAATGTTTCTTAGAAAAAAAAAAAGAAATCACTCTGAACTTCCGGCGTTCCACGTGTCACTTTGATGAAGTCGCTCCGTCTTTTTTTATAGAATTTTATATTTGTGTCTGGACTAAAAACGAAAGTATTATACTTTTTACATTTCTTGTAATATAGTAAACACGTAGATATATAATTTGTGGTATAAAAAGTGAAAAGTAAATTGCCAAAAGTACTTCAAACTTCGGAAGGCCTAATTTGGAGGTTGGTTCATAAATGTGTTATTTATCAAATTCTCATTTATTTTTAGTGTAAAATGTAAGTAAAAATAGTTTTCGTATATATTTCAAATAACATGACGTTGTATTTATTTCAAATTCACACGAACATATTTTAGAAATATTGTTCGAAATGTCACAGATAAAATATTATTTTTTTTTTTTATATTTTAATATTTTGGTATGAGTAACGAATGGAAACACATAAAACATAAAAATATACATATTTCCAAATAATTTGATATAAATTTCTCCAAAAACAAAAGTGTAGAATTCAAATTAGTAGTAATTTTGTCACTAAAATTGAAGTATATACTACTACTATGCTATACAGGGTAATTTACGTATTTTATTACAATTTCTAGCAACCAAAAATAATTTTATTCGATAGTTTATACATTCAACAAGAATTCCTGTAAGTTTTATCCATAAATATTGTCTCAAAGTGAAAATATAGCAAAATTTGCAATATAGCAAAAAATTTTCTACTAACAAATTTTCCCGCCAAAAAGGTCCCGAGTGAACGGGAGTGTAACATGTCGCGCGCTGTCAGAGCGAAGAGGAAGAGGAAAGAGAGATCTGCAATATTTCTTCGCTCATATAAAGGTAAGATATGAATTTTTTTACATCGAAGAGTCGATAGTTGGGTATAAAGTTTTTTGATTTAAATTGAAGAAAACACAAAAATCTTTTTTGTATGCGCTCTATCCTATCAACGTATACATTATATTTAGGATTCCAAATTTCATAAATATGAAATATAGAAACAAGTATTCAAGTGTAGTAAGTAGGTACGAGCCATTAGCTTCCGCGGTTGGAGGCGGCCGCGCCCGCTTCTGTCTCATGCGAACGCAATAATCTTCGCTCCACTGCTCTTTATAAACAATAAGTATTGTTTTCGACTTACATATACCTTGAATGGGCTCCTTAATAAATTGAGACCCTAATGAAGAAAAGTAATTCAGATTTTATCCTAACAACCACTATTTTATGATATTATTTGTTTTCTTTGTTCTGAAATAGTGTCTTAATAAAAAAACAGTTATTGTATCGTATATTTTTTTGTATTATTTTTTAATTATGTTAAAGGATATGTAGAGTTAAGCCACATACATTTTGTGGGAAAATTGCTACACAATCTAGAGATACAAAGCCAGTATCAACGTCATTTAAGAGAAATGTCGTTTGGTACACTTATCAGTTCAGATGTAGTTGGCGCTGAGATAGGTGAGGGTGACAGTAATTGACAGGTCGGCGAGCGCAGGACACTTGACGCACGTGCGAGGAGTTCGGGTCCCCGCACTAAGCAGGATGTCTTTAAATAGACTAAATGCCTTTGTGAAGGCATGCCCTCCGAAGGGTGGCGGCATCCGGCTACGATCGCGCACGATTCACTTCTAAAGAGGAAACTTATAAATAACTTTTTCAATTATTCAGAAGCATTCATGTATAAACGTAATGCTCGTTGCCCGTGAGTCACCGTGCACAGAGAGTCGTTTGTAACGCGCAGCTACCGGATTGTTATCAAGCATCTCGTTGACACACTGTTTCACAGAATGGCTATTGTTTGATTAATAGACTTTACACCTCTCGCCGTGAACTATTTGGAACACTTCGGACATATTCGGTTGGAAGTTTTACATTAAAACTATTATCAGATATTTTGTAGAGTCGATTGTATGAATCCATTTGTCTAGCAACTAAGAAATTAAGATATACAAAATGTCACATTGTGTAGTATTCAAGTAGCGTGTGTAGCTTCAGCTTGTCTAATAATTTATTGAAGTTTAAGGTACTAAGATAACGATTAAATAAACATATACAAGTTGTTATCTTTTTATCTTCAAATGTCTAAAGGCTGGACCGCATAAAAGCTTTTTTAAAGTTATTTGGACACGGGCAACTTTTTCTCACTCCAAATTTTGTTAAAAGACCAGTATTATATTTTCACGGGACGAAACGGATCGATTTACGCTTGATCAACGTTGGGCGATATTGAAAACTTAGTATCAAAGTAAATACTACGTAGCCGAAGCACTAAGAATTTTGAAAAATAAATCACCTACGCGCCTCCTGTATGCAAATTTGTGCAAAAGGTTTAAAAGAGGCATGCTAGTGGACAAAACTCACTTTCCCCGTGCTCGTGAATGTTAAAATGTCACTGTAGTGGTCGAGAGTGTGCGACTCAATCTCATATCTCGCTTGTTTTCGATCGAAACAACTCAACTAAAAAGTCTAAAAAGTCTGCACAAAAACTTCGGATTAATCACTTACAAGGTTCAATTAAATCTAAAGGTGGAGGCCACTAACCAACTTATCGTTTCTTAGTTTAGGAATCAGAAAAGCTCGAAATGGACGACTATGTTACCAAGCAAAACTGTCGCATTTGAAGCACGGGAATCCCGTATATGATTATTGAGAATACATATATAACAACCCGGAGTCAGGATATTAGCGATGTTGATTTCACCCATGAGCCTCTAAAAGCACGTACGTTGGTTCTGCGTCTGATCTCTTTCCGGTCGTGTCGGATTTCCGTTCCATCGAAATATGAGAGTGAGGGAATAGAGAGTGCACCTGTGCTTGCGCATACACTTGTACACTATAATCCTGTCTCCGTCTGGACTAGCCGCCGTAAGTTGTGTCTCGCCAGCAATGCAAAGTCAGAAATTTGCATTTAGAAAAAGCCATAATTAGGACCTTTTAGGAGCTAATTAGGTGCTGTATAATTTTCACCGCAAAGAACTGTTGAAATTTGCGTTGCTGGCAAAACGTATCGCTAGCAACGTAGTGTCGGTAATAGATATACGATAAATATTAATAACCAGGAATTAAGTGCTAATTAAGTGCTGCAAGTATAGGCTACGACAAAGCGCCCCTAATAAAAATAAAGTCGTTATTCAGAACAAAGCAGATGCATAAATCTGGTCTTCTGAAAATCAGAATAGAATCAAAATCAGGTATGGAATTAAATTTATAATTAAGTGCTCATTAAGTAAAACTTTCTATTTGCTATAATTGGAAATAAATATACAGTGCCTCAAAAAATATCGCTATATAAGTAGATTTAAGCCATAAATAAATATACTTTCAACAGCAAAATTATGAAAGACATGGCATTACTCAATACGTACATTTCCATACAGTGGATACTTTGAGTACTACTTTACCGAATGTTCGGTGATTTAGCCGAATATTCGGCCGAATACGAATATTCGGTAAACCTGCCGAATATACCGGACACCGAATATAATACGAATATTCGGCCCACCTCTAGGTAGTACAGCCCATTCGCCAGCGGGCGGGGGCTGCTCTCCCTCCACACTTACGGTCTTACAAAAACCCTTTAGGGGTATGGGAGACAAGACTACGCAGAGCTAGGGCGTTCTGATTTGGTTTCAGTACATATTCGATCTTATCTATAATATATAACTGATAAAGAACAAAATGCCGTTCATAACTTAGTAAGGTGATGAAGGTCCTGGACCCGATAATTCCTAGAATATTATCGTTATCTACATCCGACCTCAATAATCTTCAGCACTGAATTAGCACTTAACTCCTTGCTATTAATATTTATCGAATGTCTCACCGTCACTGTGTTGCTAACGATATGTTTTGCCAGTAAAGCATATTTCAACAGTTCGTTGCGGTGAAAATTTTAGAGCACCAAATTTTTAAACTTGGCACCTAATGATCACCTAAAAACACCTAATTTTAGCTTTTTCTAAATGCAAACTTCTGACTTTTCGTTGGCGAGACGAAGCTGCTACCGTGACAGAAGTTAGGTCTAGTATGCTATGAGCATTCTCAACCTCCCTCCCCCGCTTTCCGGAGGGTTGCCCATATTTGCTTCGGGCGCAAAAAAAAAAGTCTAGTGGAATTGTTATCTTTATTATTATATCCTAAGAGAGTGACGGTTTGGTGCAGATTTCGAAAGATTACTTCAACTATCAGTTCCTTAACTATAAGTCAGTGTTGTGGCATCATTAAAAAAGAATATTAACAATGCTATAAACATTACTAATATTCTCCTTAACCACTCGTGGTAAGCTTAAATTGCTTGTGTTACGAGTGGTTCACGCCAGTAGTCGAATGGCGGATTCGAACCCACGACCTTTTTGAGTTTGCGGTCCGCGCCCTGCCGTTAGGCTACTGTCGCTTTTATTGGTCAATATTTTTCGAAAACGTTGTTTCGGTCAACGGTGAGCGCTACAGAACAGATACATTACCGCCGACTTTATGTGGCTAGAAATTGAGAGCATGGACTTGGGCGACGTATGATTTCAGCAGGATGGCGTGAAATGCCATACAGCTCATGAAACAATCGTGTAATTGGTCGTTTGTTAGTGATAGTGAAACTTATAATCGACTTGACCGGTTGAGGTCATTGTTACATATTTTTTGTCAAGACCATGGTTGACACCTATGCTAAGTTTCAATAGATAGATGGCGTATTAGTTAAGTTATTAACATGAATTGGGTTCACAACATTTGTTAAATAGAAGTGCATGTTGTATACAGATTTTTTTTACAATATACATATTAAATCTGGATACAGAGTGCATGAATAAGGTCAACGTGTTGATTGTTGCATAACAAAAATCGGCCTCATTTTCAGCAGTAGAGGAACGACGCAATAAAATCCGGATTGCATAGAGGGGATTACTTCAGGCTAGTACGGCTTGCACGTGTTCGGAGGGTCCCGCTGGGCTTCTCAGACTTATGTATTTGTATTAAACTACTGAGATTGTACCTGCGGAGCGTACAAACAAGTGTTTCCGGTCATACGACTATATCCGGCGCGTAACTTAATGCAATTGGTACTTTTGGGCCTTTCAATTTATATAACACACACGCATTACTTATTTCTCAACAACAATTATTTTGATGTAAGGGTCGGGGATACGAAGATGAAAGGGCCTAAAAACTACTATAATTTTAAGTTTAGAGTGAACTATACGATAAACTCTTTAATATTGTTCTGCTGTACCTAAATCGTATATAATGGATAATAGTGTAATAAAGTGAGTTATTGTGTTATATGGTGTAGCTGACATAGTACAGTCAAAGTCAACATATTTTTATTCAAAACTAGCTTATAGAGGTATTTTTTGAAAGTCAAGAAACACACATGTAGACTTATATAAACCAACTAACCGTTGCAATTTAACCATATAAACTATATATAATATATGTCCATGCACTTGTATCTATTGAATAATTATCTTGTTTATAATATATTATTTTATCTATGATATATATATTATACATAATATATATATCATAGATAAAATAATATATGAGACAGGTGTCAACTATGTTTATTTTGTCTAAATATTTTAATAAAAATAACTATACATTTTAATTGTAAAATTTTAGTGCACAAAGGAAATTTTTATTGTTGTCATAGATTTAAATAGTATAACAGTGGTTTATATAATATCTGAAATTAACTACGAGACATAAAAATTTTTCATGATTGTGACATAATATGCCAAATGTAACAAAACAATTCGCAACAAAGGATTTCTGAAATACTATATATTTGATTGACTGATGAAGAGCTATCGTATCGCAAAGCCACATTTTTTTTTTTTTTTTTTTTTTTTTTTTATAGAAGAGGGGGCAAACGAGCATGCGGCTCACCTGATGTTAAGTGACTACCGCCGCCCATGATCAACCGCAACACCAGGAGAATTGCGGGTGCGTTGCCGGCCCTTTAGAAAGGAGTAAGCTCTTTTCTTGAAGGTCCCCAGGTCGTATCGGTCCGGAAAAATCGCCGGTGATAAACTATTCCACAGAGAGGTTGTACGTGGAAGAAAGCTCCTTGTGAAACGTACAGTGGTGGACCGCCAAGCATCCAGATGGTGTGGATGGTATCGGGACGTTTGCCGTGTCGTGCGTTCACGAAATTTGGCGGCTGGGATTAATCCGAACAATTCCTCAGAGCACTCCCCGTGATAGATGCGATAAAATACGCAAAGAGATGCAACATCTCTTCGCAACGCCAGTGAATCGAGCCGATCGGAAAGCACTCGGTCGTCGACGATTCGAGCCGCTCTGCGCTGGATGCGGTCAAGTGGAAGGAGCTGGTACTGGGGAGCCCCAGCCCAGAGATGGGAACAGTATTCCATGTGCGGTCGAACCTGCGCCTTGTAAAGTTGCAGGCGGTGTGCCGGCATGAAATACTGCCCCGCTCTGCTGAGCACGCCAAGCTTTTTAGAGGCCAATTTGGCCTTCCCTTCCAAGTGACCACGAAACTGCACGTCACTCGATATGTCGACGCCGAGGATTCCGATACTGGCTGAGGCAACAAGGGGAGTGCCTTGAAACTGAGGGGATACGACAAAGGGGTTCTTTTTAGCGGTTAACGCGCAAACTTGTGTCTTCTGGGGGTTAAACTGGACTAGATTTAGTCGTCCCCAATCCGAGACTCTGTTCAGCAAAGACTCGACTTCAGACACAAGTTTGTCCCGGCACTCGGAGACGTTTTCCCGAGAAATATTGGCTCGGCCGGTGTAAAGAGCATCACCAGTGCTGTCATCTGCATAGCAATGAATGTTACGGGTATGCAACATATCATTGATATGCAGAAGAAACAGCGTTGGCGATAGCACGCAGCCCTGTGGAACACCAGCATTAATAGGCTTGCAATCGGAGCTTGCACCGTCTACAACGACCTTGATGCTCCGATCTGCAAGAAAGCTGGTGATCCAATCGCACAATTTCTCGGGAAGCCCATAGGAAGGGAGCTTCGAAAGAAGCGCTTTGTGCCAAACCCGATCGAAGGCCTTCGCAATGTCCAAACTAACGGCCAATGCCTCCCCCTTGAACTCTACTGCCTCCGCCCATCTGTGAGTGAGGTAGACCAGAAGATCACCAGCTGACCGACCACGGCGAAAACCGTATTGGCGGTCACTAATCAGCTGGTGATCCTCAAGGTACCTCATGAGCTGGCAGTTTACAATGGACTCCATTGTTTTGGAGAACAAGGAGGTGATGGCGATTGGCCGGTAGTTGGACGGGTCTGAGCGGTCGCCTTTTTTAGGGATCGGGTGGACGAAAGCAGTCTTCCATGATTTTGGGACTACGCCTAGGGAGTAGGAGTACCGGAAAAGACGCGTTAAAACCGGTGCTAACTCTGGAGCACACGTCCTCAGCACAATTGGGGGGATTCCGTCAGGCCCACTCGACTTGTGGATGTCCAGGGAGAGGAGTGCTTTGCGAACCGAGCGCTGTGTGAACTGCAGTTCCGGCATGGAGCACTCACACCGCGGGATGGTCGGCGGCGTACTCCCCCCGTCATCGAGAGTCGAGTTAGACGCAAAGAAGGAGCCTAGAAGATCGGCTTTCTCCTTTGCAGTATGGGCCAGTGAGTCGTCCTCCCTGTGCAGAGATGGAAGAGATGGCTGACAGAAATTCCCCTGGACAGCCTTGGCGAGAGACCAGAATGCACGGGTTCCAGAAGGAAGGCGAACTAGTCTCTCGCCAATTCTGCCTATGTGCTCTGACTTTGCCTTGGCAATGACTCTTTTGAAGGACCTAAAGAAAAAAAACAAAAGAAGATAAGAAACATAAGAGTTTGTCGGGATATTTTTCATATTTGCGCATGGGGATTTTGTTTTTGTTCCCACTACAGTACCTGTTCAGTATTTGAAAAGTTCTAGTCCGCGTATGATAACTTCAAGACACGGTTGCTAAGGCCGCCATCGTTTGTTCTAGCGACGCCATACGTTCGTGGATCTCTTACACTGCAGCTTCCAATTGCAGAACCGTCCTGTGACGCACCTACGTAACGACGCATGCGTCTTGTTACCAAGACAAGCAGCCTTCAAATTTTGACTTTGACTTTTTTATATCTTCAGTGTAATTGTTAAGTTACTTTATTGTGTTTTTTTAATTTGTTTTAAGTTATTCTTTTTTGTTATTGTATTTAACTGTTGTGAATGCAGTCCGTAACCCAATCTAGTGATGACACGGCAAACGCAACACTTATATGTACACAGTGCAACAAGTCATTCAAATCTTTAAAAGGCCTCAACATACACACTACAAAAACACACAGGAAATGTATTAGCCAAAACAGTTCACCTTTAGACATACACCCTTTTATTCCAAATACGCCTACTTTTGCAGCCAACTTTCCAACTCCTTTCCACACATATCTTAGCCATTTGAAAAATAGTATACAGACAGTTAAAAGAATCCCTCGAGGAGCTCGAATAACCGTTGCTACACATTTGTCACAATTAATCCAGAAATGTTACATAAGCAATTGTACTCAAGACTGGCAGAACCTATTTTTATTTTCATACAGCACACTACATATAACAAAAACTGATAAACCAAATTTATCCTTGACACAAAAGATTAAAAATAACTGTACTGTCAGCTCCTCACCTTCTCCCGCACCTCTAATCAAACATGATGCCCCTCGTAATCGCAACAAACTAATCGAAAACAAAATCTGTGACGGAGATCTCAAAGGTACCGCTCGCCTTTTGTTCTCAAACGAGGTACTTTCACCAGATACCCCTAACACCCTTCAGGCCTTACGGTCAAAACATCCTCTAGCTCCAGTAAACCCATATTTTTTCGACCGACCAACAGTAGGGCAAGCATGCCTTCAAATTCAAAACAAAGATGTAACGGATGCCATTTTATCTTTTAAACCAGGTTCGGCTGCAGGTTTGGATGGAATCTCACCGCAACATTTGAAAGACTTAACATCGCATTCTGTGGGTGATGCGGGTGAGCAACTTGTAAATTCAATCACTAAATTAATTAACTTTATGTATTCCGGTAATGTCAATCCAGAAATTGTTCCAATTCTTTTCGGCGCGAACCTCATTGCTCTCACCAAAAAGGACGGAGGGGTGAGACCAATTGCTGTTGGATCAACACTACGACGCCTGGCCTCCAAAATTGCTGTTCGACATATTTTACAGAAATTAAATTCGGAATTTGAACCCGTACAGTTAGGCTTCGGTGTAAAAGGAGGGTGTGAGGCAGCCGTCCATGCCCTACGTTCTTTCCTAACATACGGACATCCTGAAGTGTTGCTCAAAATTGATGTCAAAAATGCTTTCAATTCGGTAAATAGGGGGACCCTACTGACTGAAATAAATCAACATATACCCGAAATATACAATTATCTTCTTCTCAGTTACGCTGACCCAACAAAATTGTTATATCGATCTAATGAATTATCCTCGGAAGTAGGTTGTCAACAAGGTGATCCCCTTGGACCAGCAATTTTTAGTTTGGCTATAAATCCCATAATCAAAAGTTTAAATTCTAAATTCAATATTTGGTATCTGGATGACGGAACCTTAGGAGGTGATATGGAAACTGTATTTTCTGACCTTTTTTCAATCAAAAATAAATTTGAAGCCATTGGTTTGGAGCTTAACTTTAGCAAATGCGAACTTATATTATAATAGTAATAAAGTACATAAGTAAAATTTTAAGGGCATCCCCTTCAAACTTTGAGATTGCTGGCCTGGAAGAAGCTAGAAACGCTTTCTTAATTACATGCCCTGGTCAAAATTTTCAATTTCCTCTAAATTCACAGAGGAGCTGGGACGACATAAACTGCAAATTGACTTATGACAATCTTTTGAGCTTTAGTACAGGTTCGGCGCGTGCTAGGCTTTTGGCCGTGGGTACGCATGAGGCCGGCTACTGGCTTCACGCGTATCCTTCGTCAAATACAGGAACATTTCTTGAGCCTGACACGCTCCGAATCGCAACCTGTCTACGGCTTGGGGTTCCGGTCTGCGCTCCTCATAAATGTCCGTGTGGCAGTGACGTCGACAAGCTAGGATATCACGGGCTATCATGCCAAAAAAGTGCAGGTCGCTTCTCGAGACATGCAGCACTTAACGATATCATACGCCGGTCTCTTGCCACCGTCAACGTGCCAAGTCTACTTGAGCCGTCTGGTATTGCAAGAGACGATGGCAAGAGACCGGACGGTATGAGTTTGATTCCATGGAGGATGGGCCGGGTGCTGGTATGGGATGCAACCTGTTCAGACACGCTGGCCCCTTCCCATCTACGTGGAACCAACAACAGAGCTGGTGCGGCTTGTGAAGCGGCAGAAAAGGCTAAAGTTTGCAAATACAGGGGTCTAGGCTCCGAATATATTTTTGTCCCTTTCGGTGTCGAGACCCTTGGTCCGTGGGGTCCTAGCGCTATAAGCCTTTTTAAGGAAATAGCAAAAAGGTTAATCGACGTCACAGGAGACCGAAGAGCTGGCAGTTACCTCGGACAAAGAATTAGTCTAGCTATTCAACGGGGAAACGCTGCCAGTATCTTCGGAACCTTGCCTAAAGGACCTCTTTTTTAATAATTTAATTTAGTTATTATAATATATATTTTTAAGGTTTTTAGTATTAGAAATAATGTTTATAAATTTATGGGTTAGATTTAATTTAAAGTATATTTAACTACATATTCCTATATACCTATAGAGTTGACATTTATCTTAAGACTTTTATTTATATTGTATATGAATATTGTGTACAAATTGATTTATACATAATATAATATAATATCCTTTTTCTTACGAATGCTTATCACATGCGGTTAAATTTGAAAGGCAAATCAGTAATATTACAGGGAATCTTGTTATAAGTACCTATTACAGTTATAAATAGTCATCTACCCTATGATGAGCCGCCATTTTTATGAAGCCTGCTTTGATAAGCGAGTTTAGATTTAATTACACATACTAATTAAATAAATAAAGTTATGGTCATCACTATATATTTATAAACTTGTGTGTATGTTAAATATATATATATATATATATATATATATATATATATATATATATATATATATATATATATATATATATATATATATATATAGTTTTTATGTTCTTCTTAACCACCTGCATAGTTTTATCACCGTCCTGAGGTTAACTGGCAAATAATGATTTCAGAAATCCGCCTTTTTATCCTATACTGTGGTTAGACTCAGTTTACTTATTTATTTATTTTTACTTTATCAATAACATCAATAAAATTTAAATAAAAATAAATAAATAATATATGTGGAATAGTGTTTGTTTAAATATTTTGGTTACTCTAACTAAATATTGGATGTGGTTTGAAGTAAATGTAATGTTTTGAGTTAAGCTAAGTACGCATTTATTCAATTAACAAATGAGTAACCGTCCGTTAAACAAATCAACCGATTCGTGTGGATTGAATTCTGTCTTTAGAAGTGAATGAGCGAGCAGAGCGGCCCGCGGCATCATTCAGTCGCGAGCTCACAATAACAACGAGTTCTGCAGGTGACGGCTCAGCTCAATAGCGCTGATTACACCTCCATTCAACACCATCATTCCTTACCTGGACAACCTGTTCCTTTTAAATTTACTAAAACTTGTATAGTTACTTTAAAATGTATCACCTAATATGTATGTTCATTTGTAATTTATTCTAATACCAAGTAAAACGATCCGTGTTATTAGAATATATAAAATTTTGAAAGAAAACAAAATAGCGATGGCTTTTATCCTTTCAATTTTTATACCTGGCTCTAAAGTAACAGTACCTATTTGCAAATATGGAATATATTCACAGAAATCGTAATAATAATATTATGACCATTTCTGTGAATATAATATACAGATTATACCGTGTACTTATCTTAATTTCCGAGAGAACAATTAGATCGCAACGCTATTTCAGTGTATGTTGACAACGTACGTCTACAATTTGTCCTATGCCTCCGACATGCCGGTTTCCTTACGACGACGTTTTCCTTCACCACCGAGCCTGTAATAAATCTATGATTCTATTAAGCTCAGGTGGTTATTTGAAAAATCCCATTAATAACCTTTTTAATTTAGATCTGTTGTCTGTCTATTTATCGGAGCAAATATTCGGGATCGCTGGACCGATTACAATTTAACTTCACAAACAGACAGAAAACAATGCCAAAAGTGATATAAATATGACTTTCTATGTTATTATAAAGCAAGGGTGGGAGCTTTTTTATATACTATAAAGGTGACAAACGGGCACAAATTCCGCCTGATGATAGTGGATGCTGGGGCCCGTAGACATGTTTAAACATTAAAGATCAAAACGCAGATGCGTTGTCACGCCTGAGGACTAAGATGGAATGCCTAGTTTCCAGTAAAATGGGTCTCTGGTTCTCTACACTCACTATAAGAAACACAGCAGTATCTTAGTATCTTACTATACAGCTATATATATATATATATATATATATATATATATATATATATATATATATATTTATAATATATAGCACGTATACGCTGGCCGTAAATAACATAATACGTTAGCAAATTGTTTAGCGCAACTTTAAGTGCTTTAAGTGCTATGATGATACTACGTACATCTTTGGCAATGAACAAAACTTCGTAAAGAAACCTGTATGACCAAGAAATAAAATATTTTGAGGAATTGAGAAGTCCACCAACGCATTTACGGCAGCGCGGTCCAATAATTGCTTCACAACGCCTATAGAATTGAGACGAAACCCGTGCCCAGCAGTAGACCATTATTTTTTACTAAATTACATACTGGAAAGTAATCCAAACAATTTCTATAATTGACTTCAAAATGAATGAAAAATGCGAACATTATCAATGTAGTTCGAGTAGAAATCAATAATTAAGTAAATACGCATTATTAAGTATAAATTAAAAAAAAAAACTACTGGTCAGATCTTGATCAAATTTGTATGGGACCACATGAAAAGCATCAACTTTCAAATAAAAAATCATCGAAATCGGTTTACCTAGAAAAAAGTACTGATGTAACAAACAAAAAATCTCTCTCTCTCTTCCTGGCTATGTGTCCCAAATGGTGGTGGGGTCAGCCTTTCTTGTCTTACGCCTCCACTTCGCTCTATCCTCGACTTCATTTTCGGAGACTTCGCACTCTCTCATGTCCTTTACATCTTTCCATCGTGTTTTGGGTCTGCCCCTGGATCTTCGACCTGGGATGGATAGTTGTAGTGCCAAGTTCCCTACGCAGTCGGGTGGCCTCCTCTTCACGTGCCCATACCATCGCAGCGTACTTTCCTGCATCTTGTCAGCGATGTCGCGCACGCCCAAGCTTCCTCGCACGTACTCGTTGCGGATTTTGTTGAGCTTGGTAACGCCGCACATCCACCTCAGCATCTTCATCTCGGCAACTTGCATGGTATGCACATTCTTTTGAGTTACGGCCCATGTTTCACTGCCATACAATAGGACTGGTCTGGTATTGACAACCTCCTTCTTTTTTGAAGTCGGTTGAAAATGGAACCTATTGCTTAAGCTTAGTACATAAATATTTAGGAATGTGAGGTGAGTACATCTTGGTTTATAACAATAACCAAACATGCTCGAATGTGCATTAGTAGATAAGAAGTCCAGTAGAGCGAATCAATCTCCAGTCAAGTGTTAAAGTGCGAGCATCTTTTCGTCAAACTCGATGCCGCACCCAGGAACCCATTGTCTTCCATATCATTAAAGCTATTATATTTGCTTGTTCGAGCGTACGTTTTCATATTAAGCTTTGATCACTGTCTGACATCTTCATAATCATTGTTTAAGGCTTTCATAAACAATAGGATAATAACAATGCTAATGGCAGCCTAAACGAAAGTCACATTTCGAATGCGTGCGTTATAATAGTGGAAGGGTGAAGGATGAACGTGCTTTCTAATGCATAAAAAAACATTCATAAAAAAACATGCGCGCAGCTCACACGCGACAGAAGTGAAACCTGCAAATGAATTTTTTTTTATAGGGTAGGTTGACAAACGAGCACACAGTAAACCTGATGGTAAGTGGTTGCTGTGGCCTATAGGCATCTACATCTATCCTCGATTACAAATTAAAATACAGATGCGTTGCCACCCGTGAGGACCAAGATGGAATGCCTCGTTTCCAGTAAAAAGGGTCTCCGGTTCTCTACACTCACCATACGAAACACAGCGGTATCAAGCTACTATTTTACGCTGGTATTGTATGAGAGCGTGGTCCTTCCCCCGTCGAGCTGACCTATTCGTGCTACAGCTATACTACTAATATAACTGCAGCATGGCTCTACCACGTAAGAAAGTAAATGAAATATAAAACACAAATACTTTAAATGATTTATTTAATATTATAATTTAAACAACAAGTTCGGCATAAAATATAGGAAAATTTAATTTTATAGTAAACAAATGTAAAATAGAAAAAGTGACAGGTGACAACTGTCGTATATTTTAACCAAATATTTTAATTAAAATATATTTATATTTTATTCCTGAAATTCCGAAAAATAACGTTTTATGTAAATAATATATTTCAATATTAATGAATATGTGATAATATATTTACAAGTTCGTTT
Organism: Parnassius smintheus behrii; assembly: GCA_036936625.1. Taxonomy (NCBI): domain Eukaryota; kingdom Metazoa; phylum Arthropoda; class Insecta; order Lepidoptera; family Papilionidae; genus Parnassius; species Parnassius smintheus. The sequence goes on along the minus strand of JAUPFT010000005.1, from coordinate 32,280,519 downwards.
GCCTGAAGTGATGACACGAAATGACGATGGCCGAATACACCAAGAATATATTTTATTTTGCAACATTAATACCAGGGAGAACCTTAAAGAAATAGTAAATGAGAAAATAGAACAGCGTCAAAATAACAAAATCAATGCTCACTACACTTCTACTGATCCCAAGAAAACAACGAATGCCGCGTTTTTATTGAGATGCTTGAGCGTTTTACTGAGATTGTCACCAAAAGAAGCTTTGAAACCATCAACTGTAAGCGGTTATAGTTGTAGATCACTTCAAGATGCAACGCCTGGTGATTCATCGTACACAATATTAATATTAGATTGCTTTAAGGCGATAAACAAAGCTCGAGAACTAGGTTTTTCTTTTAATTTTCAAGATTTTGATTTTTACTAAATTATAGACTTTTGAGTGCTGTAGATATATTTTTACATTTTTAATTTTTTTTACATTTTCTTTGAATATTATCGCTCCAATACATTCACAGCCGGATTTCCTACGATGTCAAAATTGTACCGACGGTAGGCTGTTTAAAGGTAAAAAGGGATTAAATATACACATTAAACGATGCCATAGTAAAAATATTTCGGCTTCACAGCCTACCGTAGAAATTCATGACTCTTCTGATAATATACCTAATGACACAAATTCTTCACTTTTTTCGAAACAATTATACAATTTGTATAGTAACGTACCAGTGGTTAAAAGAATTCCAAGAGGCGCGAGGATGCAACTTGCTAAAGCGCTATCATTAACCATTCAAAATTGTCGAACGAATTGTGAAAAAAGTTGGCAAAAATTATTTACATTCGCGTATTCCCACTTTCATTTTAGTAAAACAATAAATAAATCAATTACGTCTCAACTAAAAGTAAATTCTTTTCCCGATTAAGGGTACACTAGTCGCTCGTTCTTCCATACAAACGTAGTCTGGCGATAACTCCACTGTTTGATGGTGTAGGTACAAAATAAAAAATGATTTCAATTTGTCTTATCATTATCTAGCCCTGTATGGAAACAAAGAAGTAGAAAAAGATTATGTTTAAAAGTAATAAGCGTCGAAAATTCCGAATTTCCACACTATTTTTAACACATCTTTGGGCGGAAATAAATACCATAAGAAGAACGAAAATTGCAAAACAGTTACCATACAGGGATAGATTAGTTATTCAAAAATGCAAAAAAATTTATTTTAAACAGATACATTCAATAGATTTTTCATGACATCCAGACATCCAAAGGTCTGTTTATAAATATGTCCGTTTTTGTCATAAAACATCTTGCCTTTCGCTACAAATTGTTTCCCCGATCAGTGGGACGGACGGAGGGGGGGGGGGGGTGCGCGGCGTGCACTCACACATGCTCACTAGGTTAGCCGCTGCTATCTATTTATGGTTGTAATACCTACATATCTACATCTTTATTTAGAATAATTGCTTCCTTTTGTTCGTGTCCACTTGCTGAAGGCTGAAGCCGGGATGAATATAGCTGGTAAAATGTACCCATAAGTTTGTTGAAGCACATGTATGATAGTTAAAATTGAACAGGTAGGTACATAATAATGAACTTTTGATACAGGTAGTACATTAGGTACTTAACTTCTTTAATTTGCCAACTAACGAAAACATCTCAATTATCGATTGTCGAAAATCTTAAAATTATCTATAAATTTAATTAGAATAGGTAATTTTTAGATTTTCGATAATCGTGCTTACGTATAGGAGCCTCATATCCTAATATACCTAATGTAATTTATGTAAGTAATCTAAGAACAATAATAATTTTAAAACACTTTAACACAACAAAAACATGAAACTGAGAAGAAACACCCGATCTGCCGAAACAAACTCTGAGAGGTCAGTCCAGTACATTGGTCATGTCAAACGAGAACCAGGCAGGTGGCTAATATGGTCCTTTGAAGAAAGAACCATACAGAGATTCCGTACCCCAAGGGTAACCAGCAGGGCCCTATTACGAAGCCTCCGCTGTCCGTGTGTCTGTCTGTCTGCGGGCTGCATCTCATGATCCGTAACAGGTAGATGGTTGTAATTTTCACAGAACGTGTATTTCTGTTGCCGCTATAACAACAAATAGTAAAAATAAATTTGAAATTAAAGGGTTTCCTACTAGAAAAAGAAACGTGTATTTTTGGCTTTTTTTGATAGATAGTAATATGTAGTAGCTCGGAAGTCCGATTCGCACTTGGCAAATATTTGTTTATAATATTTAACCTTACCTCAGACATACTCATATTTTTTACATATAATTTACTATAAGTACTACTATATAACCTACTACTAAATAAAATAGTAGCTTTGCTATGGTATTATAGTATATTTTGAATTTGATTTAATCAATGATATTATAATTAATTTCTTATAATATCAATGGATTTAATTTATTACAGAATAATACGAACTATATAAAAACTAAGGAGCGCATAAACCTACCTCAGATATTGGGTTATGAATACAGATTAAGTACATATAGGAGAATAGGATTTAGTTTCTAAGTTGTACATATTTTATAGCCTTCGTTATCAATAGCATAAACAGGCCAAGCCCCCTAGCCTACAAACGTTTCGTAACGAATCTCTTTCTACAATCGCGCCTTTTATTTGTTTGGACTGACCACCCGACTCGTTCAGTGATGTCATTCCCATACAGTGTTTAGTTTTCAACTAGCGTTATCTATCATAAAATAAATCAAATTTTTATTTATATTTCGCTAATTGTGTCTGTACTGTGAATTTGATTTACAATCAATCTCAAGTTGTAGTTTTCTTCTAATTACTTACCTTGTCTAGACGTGTTCTTTAGACTTCTGTAAGGAAGTCTGTGCTGTTAGTATTCCGTTTAGGTACGTTACCATTTTGATAGACGTATGTAATTGTCCCTGCAGTGACACAATGCCTATTGTTGATAACTTTCTAAGTACTTGGAGAATATTGCAAACCGCTATTGAACACAAACAATCAATAAACAATTTACAAACTAACATTTTTTATTTATTTAATAAACCTACATAAAAGCCCCACTCACATCAAAAACGCACAGTTGAAAAAGCAGTTATCCTGACACTGGCTTGCATATACTTCGGGGAGTTGCCTGTGGGCTATTATAGCTAAATAGCTATGGTAATAAATACCTATTTAAAATAAATAGTACCTACAGTAATATTTGCATAACCTACAATAAGTACGAAAACATAAAGAAAACAGAAAAAAGTGTAAAATAATTATGTTTGTGTCAGAAGTCCGTCACATTTTTTTCAAAAAAAAGTTTTTTATGTTACCATTTTTAGTTGAGAGTTATGTCCCTTTAGTGGGTACAGGCGTGATATTATACTGTGTGGTTGCGTAAAGAATGCATAGATACGCGATAGCAGCAATCGCGGTTGATTTGCTGTCATTTATTGAAGAGTTCCGTCGATTTCTCCAAGATCCCTTCATCAGATCCTGACCTGACCATTATCGATTACCGTGGGATCATCTGGAAAGTATATTTTTTAGAACATACATAAAACCAACAAATTGAGAACTGCCTCCTTTTTTCGAAGTCGGTTAAAAATTAGGTAAAAACAAATCAATGAAATTATTAGTATATAATTACACCCACTTAAATTCACATAAGAACTTTCATAATAACAACCAAATTGGGTTCATAATAATTACGTTTCACACAGCAGATCCTAAGATCTAATGACACCAATTTGTTTCTTCTCTCTTTTCTCTTTTTAAAATACGTTACCCCCACAATAGGATTTTCTCCTGTATCGTTGAGGCAGTTTACAAACATAAATTACACAAGGACAAACATCCAGACCTGGAACAACTATTTGTAGACCATACAAATGTGCGGGATTCGAACCCGCAGCCCCAAGCGCAGCCACTCATTGCTAAGCTACTGCGTCACGGAGCTCGGAATTGCCTTTTGAGTTTATGTTATCATTCAAACATGAACCGCATAGGTAGGTATAATTATAATTATACGCGATGACGCCGTCGCTTTGCGTCACTCAGGAGTGCGTGTGCGCACTAGCTTCTTACTGCTCATCACAGCGTCTATCCCTTTCGCACGTAATGTCGGTTGAGATAGCATGCATTTTTACCCGGCCCACCACTTAGTTCGTGCCATCGACTAGGGAAACCTTAATAATCATTTCCCTCGACCTTATCCTAAATTTGATTTACAAAAAGTAGTTGAATCAAAAGTAATGGACGGTGACTTAAAAAATGCATCCCGTATTTTATTCTCAGATGACATCCTCGCTCCTCGTAATGTCGAAACTCTTGAAGGCCTTCGTCAGAAACATCCTTCGGTCAATCCTTCCCAGAATTTACCGCTGCCTCCCAATACTTCTATGCAACCATTACAAGTTTCCGAAAAAGACACTTTAGACGCAATATTGTCATTTTCGAATGGCTTTGCCGGCGGCATTGACGGGATTACGCCTCAGCATCTCAAAGACCTTGTAAGCGTATCTGCCGGTGACGCCGGTAGGGTACTTCTTAATGACATAACAAAATTATGTAATTTTATGCTTTCTGGTAATGTCAATCCCAATTTCATTCCCTACTTATATGGGGCAAGATTGTGTGCCTTCAAAAAAAAGGATAACGGTATCCGTCCTATTGCTGTTGGTTATACATTTCGACGCTTAACTTCAAAATTAGCTTGCAGGCACATAATCTCAAACCTTAAGACAAAATTTCAACCTACTCAACTAGGCTTTGGCACCAAAGGTAGCTGTGAGGCGGCGGTACATTCGGTGCGTACTTTCTTAACTAATTCCGATGCAGATGTTCTTCTGAAGGTTGATCTTAGAAATGCTTTCAACTCTATTGATAGAATAACCCTGCTGAAAGAAGTGGCTAACAATACCCCCGAAATATATCATTACGTTTGGCAATGTTACAGTCAAAATTCAAACTTGTTTTATCAAAACCATATTATTGAGTCTGCTGTCGGTGTTCAGCAGGGTAATCCATTAGGTCCAACTCTTTTCAGTTTGGGAATTCAACCTATTATTTCAAATTTAAAATCCAAGCTGAATGTCTGGTATCTGGACGACGGTACACTGGGAGGTAAAGCAGATGACGTCCTCAATGATCTTACTCATATTTTTCAAAATTTTAAAAATATTGGTGTTGAACCAAATACAAATAAATGTGAAATATTTATTTCTAATAATTTATCTAATTCTAAAAGAGATACCTTAATTCAAAATTTCAATCAGATTTCTCCAGGAATAAAAACTGTCAATTCGGAATCGCTTTACCTGCTTGGTGCTCCGTTGTTTTTCGATAGTATTAAACCTGTTTTAAAAACAAAAGTTGATCAATTTTTAAATCACGTTGATAAATTATATATTTTAAACCCCCATATTGCCCTTACCATTTTAAAATATTGTGTCCTTGTACCTAAATTTACATACTTGTTACGCTCAAGTCCAGTCTGGAAATGTTCGGATATTTTAAAAGATATTGATAATAATCTTAAAATTGCTTTAGAAAACATTCTAAATTTGAGATTAAATACAATAGCCTGGAATCAAGCCACTTTACCTATCAAATTTGGTGGAATTGGTATAAGAAATATTTCTAGCGTCGCATTGTCTGCTTTCCTTGCTTCCATGCATAGTGTCAATGACCTATGTAACACAATTTTAAATAATAAAGTGGACCTATGCTTTGCTGCGGAGGCAAAGCAAATATGGCTAACGCTCTGTCCCGGCGAAAATGTCCCACTGGAAGTTAACCAACAAAAACAGTGGGATATTCCGTTGGTACGGAGTGTCCATAAAAATTTATTTCAAAATTTCCATATTCCACAAGATCAGGCTCGCCTTCTAGCTGTTTCGACTAAGGAATCTAGCCACTGGTTACATGCTCTACCATCAAGCAATCTCGGCACATTGCTTGATGGGGAAAGCTTGCGCATCGCCGTAGGAATCCGGCTAGGAGTGGCTATTTGTCAACCTGTGCCCTTGTGGTAGCAGCGTCGATGAGTTTAGGCTCCACGGACTTTCATGCAAAAAAAGTGCAGGTAGGTTTTCCCGTCACGGTTCTTTGAACGAAATCATCCGAAGGGCTCTTGTCTCTATAAATATACCCTCGGTTTTAGAGCCTTGCGGGATATTTAGAGACGATGGCAAGAGACCCGACGGTATGACTTTGGTCCCTTGGGAGAGAGGTAAAGCCCTAGTGTGGGATGCTACTTGCGTTGACACTTTGGCGGCCTCTCATCTCAAGGGTACCTGTTTTAGAGCCGGGGCGGCATCAGAGGCAGCTGAATTTAGTAAATGGCGCAAATATGAGTCTTTGAGAAATGACTACATATTTGTGCCATTTGCTGTAGAGACTATCGGTCCGTGGGGTCCACGTGCAATGAAGTTTCTAATGGAACTGTATCCACGACTGGTCGTCGCTGCTGGTGATAAGAGGGCTGGTTCTTTCCTCGCTCAAAGGCTAAGTATAGCTATTCAGCGAGGAAACGCAGCCAGCGTTCTTGGCACTATACCACGGGGAGCAGGTCTTTTTGACGATTTAAATTTTTAGTTTTAGGTTCTCTATATTATAGTTTCTTCTTTTATATTGTATATATAATTAGTTTTAATCGTAAATATTATAATTTTAATTATTATTTTAGTTAGGTTCTTTATTATAATGTTGAATTTAGGACAATAAATGTAACAATCATTTTAATATATATATACATATACATATATATATATATATATATATATTATATATATATATATATATATATATATATATATATATATATATATATATATATATATATATAACGAGTAAGGAAAGAGTGACAAAGCAAATTTATATGGCAGATGTGAACGGCAGAGTTATGAAAGGACGCCCTAGAAGAAAGTTTATCCAGCAAATTGGCGATATTATATTACTCTTTTCGATATACCTTATATAGTACTCACTAATTACAAAAAGATTTATATTAATTTTACCTATTACGAAGTTGAGGTTTGGCCGTTCTTCACTGCTTGTTTAATCCATGGGAACACCACAATTTCGTACCTTGTTGTACAAAACGCGTAAGCGACGTCGTTTCGGCGGCGTTTACGACTTTTTAATCTATAATGCTTTCTTTTTTAATTATTGTTTATGGTCCGATCTATGCAAAATGAACTGCATTTTGCATATAATGTTTTCTATTTAATTTTCTCCCACATTAAATGTTATGAATTTATGTGTCGGTCTCTTTTTACTGTTTGACGACTCCGAGGCGCAGTGGCTTAGCAATGAGTGGCTGCGCTGGGGGTCGCGGGTTCGAATCCCGCACGGAATAAATATTTGTATGGCCTACAAGTAGTTGTTCCGGGTCTGGATGTTTGTCCTTGTGCAATTTATGTTTGTAAACTGCCCCCACGATACAAGAGAAAATCTTAGTGTAGGGGTAAAGTATTTTAAAAAAAACTGTCGTTTTTTCGTTTCATAGACTTTAAAATCACAACGGTGTTAAAGAAGTTTTCACTTCAAAATCATAGAATAGGTAGTTATTACACGTATTGCTGCTGAATATAGACCTCTCCCAAGGTATGCCGCAAAGCACGGTCCTGAGTCTCTTGAATCCATCTACTGTATTTCTCACCAGGTCGTCACTCCATCTAGTTGTGGGCGATCCTTCACTTCGCTTACCGGTTCAACGTTGCCACTCAAGAACCTTTCTTCCTTCATCGCTTGTCGGTACTATGAGCTATGTGAGTAGTTACGATGTACCAGTTCTGGCGCACTTGTAGAGAGGTTGTACCAGTTCTGGCGCACTGAGTCAGAAGTTGTACAAGTACGACGTTCGTCGATTCACGATCCTAAAAAAAAAGGTTTTGGCATGCTCTGATCACGAATCTGCGGTCCATTTTTGCGTAGGATGCACGGTTCCGGAGATGTGCAGATCAATTAACTCTTATCTAATTGATATCCGCTTCGAGCCTCAACCGTCATTAGCGCTCCATTGTCCTTATCTACTTATCTATTGTTGATTGACTACCGTCATTATCTATTATTCGTCGGCGTTTGGGTCGGCTTATGCTATTGTATTATACTCCTTTGTTCCTATCTACACTAATCTGACTCATTAATAAAACACATTACCCAATTTTGTTAAAAGTTTTATTTATAAAATACAAAATCTTATTACTTATTATCTATAAAATAGGAGCGAAACATCTCATCCACTAAAATATCGTTGTACAATGTGTTCCCTGTAAATATACTCGTAAAACTATGCATTGAACATCCCTGAAACTTATATAGCAAATACATTAAGCAATATTCGCCACAAACTGAAGTCCACTCATTCTGAATCCTATCAACATTCCAGTTCCATCTTTTACAATTTCTTTTAAAAAACTCTAGATGATATCGTACAGGTGCCCGTCCGAATGAATCAAAATATTGACCGACGTCATTCGTATCGATATATAAAGCTACCCAATGTGACCCTGGTTTATCATCTGTATCCAAATTGCATATTATATACGTTGGTACGTGGGTGTACATGGGTAGTTTATTGGCAGCATAAACATTATTTTATAGAGTGGGGTGAATCTTTTTCAGATGTTGTTGTACATCTAGTGTATCCATAATATTACTGCTATTAGTAGATTATTACAGTACCAATCTACTCAATGACTAATATAGGAGTGATCAATTATAGTGATTTCTAAATATTAAATTGCATTCTTTGTGTTATACAAATCGTATTTGAGTCACCAATACACGGAACAAGACACGACAGGAAGGACGTAGGAATGTAGAGATAAGCAACAGAATGTAAGGTAAGCTTGTTGACGCATAAAGATACTATCAATTCTACTGCAGAAATTCTTTAGATTAGAATTATTACTCACTGGTACTATATAAGACCAAGCAACTGCAGTCATGGAGTTAGTGTATGGTCGTTTGACCGCAGTGGATCTATCAATACTACGTTTGTGTTACTTCAACGCATCAAAGGCCATGGATGTAAGTGTTTATTCTATTGACAAACTTACTTTTCTTTCTGTTATTTTCTTACGTGTGTATGATTTAGTGTTAACAAATTATATTTAAATATTATGTGTGTGTATATGGTTAAGCCGTGGTAGCTCAGATGGTTAGCGCAAAATGTAAAATTCACAGTACGCGACCCGGGTTCGATCCCCGCCGGCACCAATTAAATTGTTAATTACAATTTTAAGTGCTGATTTACCACGTGCTCAGCGTAGCCCTAAAACCCTCTCAGAAATGAGAGGAGGCCTATGTTCAGCAGTGGACCTTAATAGGTTGTAACTTTAGCTTTTTTAACTTTTATGATTAAGTGTTAACAAATTGATATTAACATGATAACTGTGTTGTTGCAGAAATCATTGAGCTTCGATGAAAATACCTATAAACAGTATTACTACTCGCCACTCTCCCCTCAAGAAGAGAGTGATGACATCGTCATTAATAATAACACATGCGATGGTGGAAAAAGAAAATCGCAATCGATTGATCATTTTTTTGAAGCTGAATCAAAAATAAAAAAGAGGAAGCTGTTATCATCAACCGTAGCACGAGCCGCTAGAGATGGTGTATCATACATTTCTACTAATTCTGACGACGGAGACCAAGCGACGCATCTCATCAAAATTGAAATGTACGATATGAAGAAGCTATCCAAGATTCCAACTACTGATCATTGGAAACATGCTTCCACGAGGATTAAATATTACGTAAAGACTAATAAGGATAGCATCTACGACAACACAAACGCCCTCGTATACAATATTACAAAGACAATAGCAGAAAGTGAAAAAGTTAAAAAATACTTTTTTAACAATGACAGTCATTAGCTGATCATTAGTGAATGTGATTCTGTTTACTTAAATTACTTCCGTGTACTCATTATATTGTATTTCTAATCCTTTGTTAGACTTAAATATCGGACATTATTTGAAATTTGGGTATCAGTTGGTCTACCAACACTGAACTGTTACTTACTCTGCTACCTATTTTCTTCTTTACTATAAGGATGGCAAACTTCAGTGAAGTGTGCACCAGTGCTTTCTTCTCCACAACCATGGAAGAGAATACGGAACTATTCAACAGTGAATTAAATCAGGAGTTGTCTAAAGTTTGTGATGAAATGGAGAAGGATCAACTGTTCGATTCATCGTATGATGATGAGTTGTATAATCACTGTGCGATGGTTGAAACACAGTTTAAGTAAGTAAAATAAACATTCATTTCGATCATAATTTACACAATGTCTTGTACAGTTTTTAATAAATTTAAACATTTTAGTAGTCAACCACTACAACTTGGAAGAGGAACGAAGCGAACGAGCAGCAAAGAACCCAAGATCATCAAAAAACCAACAACGGAAGCAGAAGCGCCTACCTCTGCAGGGAACAGTATCAGTAACGATGATCAAGTGGAATGTCTAACGTGTCATATATTTATCAAGAAACGGTATTTAGCTAATCATTTTAAAAGTAATGTTCACAAAAATAATCTTTTAAATTCACATAATTCTTTATCAAACGTTAGTGTTATTGAATCTGCTTTTGGAAATAGGATTTTAACTTATAAAATCAAGAGTAGAGTAGATAGTTCGACATTGGTAAATTTTGAAACTCCTGAACTATTTTTAAATTCTATTAAAGATGATATTTTATTTTTAATACAAGAGTGTATTCATCAACACATAATTTTTAAAGTAAACTTCATATTGCATGCTGATTTTGTTCAACAAACTAAAGATATTCATGATACGTTCGATTTTCAAACGCTTAACTATATTATTTGTCAAGGAGATGACTTAAATATTTTTTTTTTCATCTTTAAATGATACAATTACTACTAAAATTAGTGCATTTGAAAAAAAAGATAGTGGATGGAGTCTAAAAAACATAAAATCTATAGACATGAATGTTAATAAATTTAACCCCCTACGCGGTACTTCATACATAGATCTTCCTCGTGACATAAAATTAAAAAAGGCTGTTATAAATGTAAAAAGCAAGGATTATTTTTGTTTTAAATGGGCGTTACTCTCGGCGTTATATCCCGTAAACAAAGACGCGGATCGTGTATCATCGTACGTTAAACATGCAAATAAACTTAAATTTGATGGTATTTCCTTTCCAGTAAAAATTTCTGACATAGCAAAAGTAGAGAAATTAAATGATATTAGTATTAATGTTTTTGGGTTAGAATATAATAAAGAAAAACGATGTAATTCTATAGTAGGTCCATTATTTTTAACAAAGTGTCGTAAAGATAGACATATCAATTTATTATTTTTTTCCAAGGATACAAAAAATCATTATTGTTACATAAAAAATTTATCGCGGTTAGTTAGTAAACAAATTTCAAAAGACGGTCACATCATGTACATTTGCGAAGCATGTCTACTTCACTTTCCATCTAAGGAAAGTTTAAATAACCATGAACAATACGATTGTGCCCACATTTGTACAGAATTACCAAACAGTGAAACTTTTAAAAAAAAGAATTGGTTTGGTCAACCTATTTCAAATGATAAAATTAAATTTGATAGTTATGAAAAAAAGTTGAAGATACCATTCGTAGTTTATGCTGATTTTGAAGCATTTTTAAAACCAATAGAATCATGTTCTAACGATCCTTCCAAACCTTTCACACACAATATTCAGAAACATGAAGTACATAGTTTTGGTTATTATATTAAATGTTCATATGATGATAAATTATCAAAATATGTAACGTATTGCGGACCCAACTGTGCACAAGTGTTTATGGAAAGTTTATCTAACAATCTCAAAGAAATAAATAGACTTCAAAAATATCCTCCACTTCCGCTAACAAATGAAGACAAAAACCAAATTTCAAATGCAACTATTTGTCATATTTGTGAAACAGAGTTAGCAGAACATTTTTATGATTTTGATTGGTACACCGGTAGTTTTATAGGTGTTGCTCACGAATCATGTAGCTTGAAGTTCAGAAAACCTCGTTATATACCAATATTTTTACACAACCTTAGTCACTATGATGCTCATTTTATTGTTCACGCGTTAAACTTTTGTGATGGTGAAGTCGAAGTTATCCCTCAAAATAAAGAAAAATATATATCCTTTTCCAAAAAATTAAAAATGAATAACCACGAAATTATATTAAGATTCATAGATTCATTTAAGTTTTTATCATGTAAATTAGAAGAATTGGCCAAAAATCTCAGTAATGATCAATTTCAAGAATTACGTAGAAATTATCCTAATAATGAAGATTTCTTTCGTTTAAAACGGAAAGGCGTTTATCCATATGAACTTATGACTAATTATGATAGTTTAAGCCTAACATCGCTCCCCGAACAAAAATTTTTTTATAGCTCGCTCACAGATTCCCATATTTCAAATGATGATTACAATTATGCTAAAGATGTTTGGAAACACTTTGGGTGTTGTAATATGCTAGATTATTCAAACCTGTATTTAAAAACAGACGTTTTACTTTTAACCGATGTATTTGAAAACTTTAGAAAGTTATGTATTAATACTTATGATTTAGACCCTGCCCATTATTACACAGCACCCGGTTTAAGTTGGGAAGCAATGTTAAAATATACAAAAATAGAATTAGAACTTTTAACAGATTATGAGAAAATTGCATTTATTAGATCAGGTATCAGGGGTGGTGTATCTCAATGTAGTAATCGTTATGCTAGAGCTAATAACAAATATATGGGGGATTATGATGCAGGGAAACCAAATTCATATATCACATATTTTGATGCCAACAATTTATATGGTTGGGCTATGTCTCAATGTCTTCCTACTGGTGGATTCGAATGGGTAAATCCGAATACAGAATTTAATGAGTCTGAGACATCGAACTTCGGTTTTATTTTAGAAGTTGATTTGGAATATCCAGATGAACTTCATGATTTACATTCGGACTTTCCTTTATGCCCCGAAAACATTTGTGCAGAAAATATTAATGAAAATAAACTAGTCCCAAATTTAAATAATAAAGATAAATATGTAATTCATTACAGAAATTTAAAGCAGTGCATAGAAATGGGGGTTAAATTAACTAAAATTCATAGAGTTTTAAAATTTAAACAGTCTCGCTGGTTGAAGATGTACATAGATCTAAACACAAAATTAAGAACGTTAGCAAAATCAGATTTCGAAAAAGATTTTTATAAATTAATGAATAATTCAGTCTTCGGAAAGACTATGGAGAATATTGAAAAAAGGGTTAACATAAAATTAGTTACACACTGGGAGAACCAGGGCAAAGCTTTAGGTGCTCAAGATCTAATCGCTAAACCACAATTTCATAGTCTTTCAGTATTTTCGGAAAACCTAGTTGCGGTTCAGTTGCGAAAAACAAAGTTAATATATAACAAACCAATTTATTTAGGGTTTTGCATTTTAGATATTTCAAAAACATTAATGTATGATTTTCATTATAATTATATGGTTAAAAAGTTTAGTAAAATCAAATTATTGTATACAGATACGGATAGTTTAATATATCATATATTTACAGATGATTTTTACTCTGATATAAAACCTGACCTTTCATCATACTTTGATACCTCAGCTTATGATGCAAATAATATTTTTGAATATCCAAAATTAAATAAAAAGAAATTAGGTTTTTTTAAAGATGAAAATAATGGTAAAATCATGAAAGAATTTGTGGGTTTACGATCCAAAATGTACGCTTTTAACTTAGAGAATAAGACTATAGCCAAGGCAAAAGGCGTAAATAAATGTATCACTAAAAAGATGACCATGGATAATTATAAGTCTTCTCTATTTAATAAAAAAGTGCAATATTATAGTATGCTTAGATTTAAATCAATTAAACACACAATTTTTACACAAAAATTAAATAAGATTGGTTTATCATATAATGACACAAAGAGGCATATTTTAGATAATAATATTGAAACATTAGCTTGGGGTCATTATAAACTGCGTTATGTAAGTGTTGATAGTTTTTAATTTTATGTCTGCATGTAAATAAAATTTGTATTGATTGTAAAATAATGATAATAGTATAATATGACGTAGAGTTTATTACATATTTAATCGTTGTTTTATTGTAAATAATTTAAGTTAATTGTTGTTTATATTTGCGTGTGTGTGTGTGTGTGTGTGTGTGCATTTATTTGAGATTGAGTTGATTGTAAAATTATGATGTACTAATTGTGTTAGAAATAGTATACAGATCATTCTGTTTTATATAATGTTTGCAATATATATTAATTGTTAACACCAACACTTTCATTTTTTATTTCACCCCTTAGAACTTTAGACGTGTATAATGTTTCACTTTATCCATCCGTTTACTGCTATTGTGGCGGGGCCAAGTGGATGTGGGAAGTCAAATTTTGTAACAAATTTCATAAAATCAGTTACAGAAATATGTAATTGTGATTTTAATCAGATCACATGGTGCTTTGATGAAATGCAACCTTTATATAATTTACCAAATGTTAACTACCATCAAGGAATTCCAAATGTTAATATGTTTGACGGTGAAAACCCACATCTTATTATTATTGATGATCTAATGAGAGAGTCCGATGGAAGAATTGTGGATATATTTACAAAAGGTAGTCATCACAGGAATCTTAGTGTATTTTATTTAACACAAAATTTATTTCATCAGGGTAAAGGGCAAAGAGACATATCCTTAAACTCAAGTTATATAATATATTTTAAAAACCCTCGAGATAAAACTCAAATAAGATATTTAGCACGACAAGTGTCACCAGATAACCCAAAATTTATTGAAGATGCCTACAGGGATGCAACTCTAGAGGCGCATGGATATTTAATGGTAGATTTAAAACAGAATACCAATGATTTTTGTCGTATCAAGACAAATGTCTTCCCATTTAATGGTTTCTGCACAGTCTACGTCCCCACAAAAGAGTTTAAATACACCAAGAATCAAACATTTCAAATCATTGCTAAATGATGCATCGTCGACTCACAACGCATAAACATTTGCTAAACGCTTTGCATACGCTTAAACCAAAATATCAAAGAGCATTACTTAAAACGTGTGATGAAGAAGAAATTAACTATATTTGTGAGTGTATTCATAACGTTTTACAAGGAAAAGTACCTCTTAAAGATCAAGATAAACAAAAATTGAATAAACACAAAAATATACTCCGTCAACTAGTGCGTAAGTGTAAACATAAACTAAGAAAAAATATAATTATACAAAAAGGAGGGGCTTTCTTACCAATAATATTAGGTGCAATATTGAGTGGATTAGTGAGTGGACTAGCCAGTTAACATGGAAAATGCAAAGAAAATGATACTTATCGAACCTGGATTGATTGAAAAATTAAAACAAGAAAATAAGGTTAATACGAGTAGTAGTTTATCTCGATTAGATATTGAAATGCAAAATATTATGAATAGTAAGACGGAAGACCGAAAGAAATGGATGTTATATTTACAAACACTGCAAAGATACCTTCTTTTTACCGAAGAGGATCGTCAACCACTCAGATTACCAATTTATTCTGATACATCTAATGAAGATTCAAACGAGTCTAAAATTGGTTTTAAAAATAAAGATAGAGATCTAAAAACTTCAGTTGATGCTGAATCTTTGTTGGAGGAGAATCGATCCATCAAAAGTAAAGAAAATGTTGAAAATCCACTTTACACACCAGCTCAAATACTCAGTTTAATACCAAAAACTTATAATAAAAAAGGACAGTTATCATTAAACTTAGTTGAAACAAGTAAAGGTAAAATACATTGGGATAATGAAGGTACAGTCATAATTGATAATGAAAAAATTCCTGGAAGTAATATTGTTGATTTAATAAATGATTCACTAAGACCCTTAAAAAGAAGTGATCCAGTAGGTTGGGATAGATTTGCTGAAGCATTAAAAGATATTAAAGTACCACTTACTTATATTGGAAATCCAAAGAGATGTGAGTTTATTAACCAACTTCAAGCAAAAGATCTGAACAAACCCTCTGAGATTGAATTTCAAGAGTTTTCTACACCGAGCAGTAGAGATAAAAAGTCTACAACTAAAATACGTAAAAGGCTTGAGTGGGAAAAATGGACCCCGTACTAGAAGAAATTAACAGGATTTATTATGATCCATCTAATCCCGCTGGTTTTGGTAGTATTGATAAATTATCAAAAGCCATGAAGGGTAAAATGAATAAAAAGCAAGTAAAGGAATGGTTAAAATCACAAGAAACATACACGTTACATAAACCCATTCGAAAAAAATTCCCGCGTAATAGGTACATTCTATCAAATATTAATGAACTGTGGCAAGCTGATTTAAATGATATGCGAACTTATTCTCAATATAATGATGGTTTCAAGTATATACTTTGTGTTATTGATGTATTTAGTAAATATGCTTTTGCAAGACCAATGAAAAGGAAAAACTCAGAAACAACTAAAGAATGTTTTGAAAGTATATTTACTGAAAGTAATTTAACACCTACTCACATACAATCTGATAAAGGTACAGAATTTGTTTCAAAAGATGTACAAAAATACTTTAAATCCAAAAAGATTAATTACTATACCACTAACAATCCTGACATTAAGGCCAGTATTGTTGAACGATTTCAAAGAACACTAAAAATGAAAATGTGGCGTTATTTCACTCATAATAATACTTATAGATATATAGATGTTTTACAAGATTTAATATACTCTTACAATCACAGCTTTCACTCTAGTATTAAGATGTGCCCATGTGATGTAAATTCCAACAATATTATGACAGTTTGGACTAATCTTTATGATAGACGGTCAAACAAACTTTCTTTAGAAAATCCTAAACCAAATTTCAATGTGGGTGATTATGTTCGAATAACTAAATATAAACATGCTTTCCAAAAAGGATATGAATCAAATTGGAGTGATGAAATATTTATTATATCTTCAATAATTGATAGATCTCCATGGGTTGTTTATACAATAACAGATTTACAAAATGAACCAATAGTTGTTACTTTTTATGAAAGAGAATTACAGAAAATCACTTACAACCCCACCTCACAATATAAAATAGATAAAATAATTGACACTTGTTACTCAGGTAACAGAAAAGAAGTATTAGTGAAGTGGAAAGGTTATCCAGATAAATTTAACAGTTGGATTTTAGCTTCTAGTTTAAAAGAAATATGAATAAAGAAAGTTTTTATTTAACTTTGCTCAGCAATAGTTCAATGGAATATTTTCCTGATAACAAGACCACAAATTTTTCAACGAAATTACCGAAAGCTATTAAATTAGAAGGTGAATGGTCGGTTGGAGTTGTCGAGTTTCAATATCCATGTACCATGTTTACTGTTCAAGATCATGAAAATGTTATATACATTACAAAATCTATGTTAATGCCTAATGAAGATAAACCATCCACAGTGTACTACAAAAAACATATTCCAGCTACCAACTATGATAACGTTGAGCATATTTTAAGAGTGTTAAATGGTATCGGAGAGAACTTGAAATTTCGCTATGATGAAATAACAAAATTTGTGTCTATTTCTGTCTTGGATAAAAATATAACATCCGTAACATTATCACCCAAATTAAGTTTACAACTAGGTTATGAACCAAATAAAAATCTCCTAGAGAGAAATTTTGGAAAGTGTCCTGCTAATTTACACTTAGGGTTACCATCTCAACTCTTTCTATATTGTGACATTATCGATCCTCAGATTGTGGGTGATGTTATGACTCCTTTACTAAGAGTCATTTCATTAGATCCTACAAAATACATTTATGGTGCAAATAAAATGCACGTTTTCTCTCAACCTCACTACTTACCTGTTATGCGAAGAGAGTTCGATACGCTGGAAATAGTTATAAGATCGAGCACAGGACAAAAATACCATTCCAGTTTGGAACCGTGTGTATTAAACTACATTTCCGAAAATTATAATAATGAATTCCCTTCGTGATCATCATAAATGTCCATATGAAAATTATTATACACATCAAGCTGGGTCAGGAGTTGGAGTAATTTATAAGGGTGCACCATACCAACGCGGTCATGGTATTGGGAGCTTCTTAGGGGGGTTATTTAGATCAGTTTTACCTTTACTTTCAAGTGGTGCTCGAGTGATTGGTAAGGAGGCATTAAGCGCTGGAGTAGGACTTTTATCGGATATGGTTCAAGCGCGTCCTATGGAAGCCTCAATAAAAGATCGTCTAAAGCAAGTTAGTACGAATTTAAAACGAAAGGCTGATGAGAAAATTGATCAATTTAACATGACAGGATCTGGGTATAAAACTAAAAGAAAACGATTGACCTCGTTCATTCCACCATTAACTGCTAAAGTGAAAGCTGCGAAAAAACTTGGTCTAAAACCAAAAAATAACAAAGATATATTTTCAAATTAAATATGTCTTTCCTTCATAATCATTCTTGCGAGTGCGTTAAGTCAGAATTGGATTTGTTTGCACTACCGTCTACACAAACTAGCATTGAAAATGGATTGTGGATTCATTATAAACCAATTTCATCTCTTGGTGATGATGGACCTATCGAGTTTCAAGTTCCTGGGACAGGCGATGACTACATAGATTTGTCTCATACATTACTCCACATAAAGGCAAAAGTATTAAATCAAGATTCAACTAACTTGATATCTACTACAATAGTAGCACCTGTAAATAATTGGCTGCATTCACTTTTTAGTCAACTTGATCTTTATTTAAACCAAAAACTTGTATCACCACCTAATAATACCTATGCATATCGAGCATACATGGAAACCCTTTTAAACTATGCTCCTGCTGCTAAACAATCTCATCTTACTTGTAGTCTTTGGTATGATGATACAGCAGGAAAAATGGATTCTACGGATGGTAAAAACATAGGATTTGTTAAAAGACAGGAATTGATTAGTGAAAGTAAGGAAATAGAAATGATTGGTCATCTTCACGGTGACATTTTCAACCAAGATAAATTTTTAATTAATGGTGTTGAAATGAGTGTTAAATTGGTTCGATCTAGAGAGAGCTTTAATTTAATTGCTGGGTCAAACGATGGAAAGTTTAAAGTTTGCATTACGGATGCAACTCTTATTGTTCGACGAGCACGAATTAATCCAAGTGTATTACTCGCACATCAAAAAGTTTTAGCTTCTACCACTGCTAAATATCCTATTACTCGAGCTGAAGTAAAAGTTTTAACAATTCCATCGGGTGTTCAAGGAAAAACTCTTGATAATATATTTTTAGGGCAGGTACCCAAAAGATGTATAATTGGATTTGTGAACAATTCTGCATTTAATGGTTCCCTTACTAAAAATCCATTTAACTTTGAAAACTATGGTATTAATTCTTTCAGCTTATATATTGATGGTCAACAAATACCTTCAAAAGCTTTGCAACCATCCTTTAATAATAGCATATTTACATCAGCATATCATACTCTATTCTCGGGAACTGGTATTCACTTTCTTAATGAAGGAAATGGAATCTCTTGTGAACAGTATGCCAAAGGTTACTGTCTATTAGCATTTGACTTAACTCCTGATTTATCAGCCAACTCATCAGCTCATTGGAATCTCATAAAGCATGGTAGTGTAAGATTAGAAGTACGATTTGAATCCTCACTAATACAAACAATTAACTGTATAGTTTATGCTGAGTTTGATAATATTATTGAGATAGATAAAAACAGAAATGTTACTGTAGACTATAGTAGTTAAGGTTATAATATGTGTTGTGTGATAGATTTTATGAGTTATGTGTAATGCATTTTGTGTGTATGTAACTATGTGAAACATTATAAAATTAAATAAAACAAATTGTATGCAATATATTATTTTTTTATTTCTTTATAAATATTCTATTTAATGTAATACAAAACTCTGTTCGAGTTTAAATTTTACATAAGCACACTGACTAAACCACTGAACATGCTGCTGCCAAGGATCATCATCATCTTCCCAATCTTTTAAGCCACCACCACAATAGAAACACTTGGTCCTGTCTGCATGGCCAGTATAAAAGAAACCGGCTTCTGCAAGATCTTCAGGTTTCTGTCGCATAACGAGAGGCCAGTTTTCGAAACTGAGCAACTGGCTAGATTTTGAACTGAAGAATGGATATTCAGCTCTTGAGTACTGCATATTCTTCTCGTTTTCATCTCCACTCAGTGTTGTAGTTTTGTTCTTCAATGATGTGTTCTGTACACGTATGCCACACTCATCTCTTTTTTCTGCTCTTGTCTTCCTGTAATTTAAGTAAACAGAATCACATTCACTAATGATCAGCTAATGACTGTCATTGTTAAAAAAGTATTTTTTAACTTTTTCACTTTCTGCTATTGTCTTTGTAATATTGTATACGAGGGCGTTTGTGTTGTCGTAGATGCTATCCTTATTAGTCTTTACGTAATATTTAATCCTCGTGGAAGCATGTTTCCAATGATCAGTAGTTGGAATCTTGGATAGCTTCTTCATATCGTACATTTCAATTTTGATGAGATGCGTCGCTTGGTCTCCGTCGTCAGAATTAGTAGAAATGTATGATACACCATCTCTAGCGGCTCGTGCTACGGTTGATGATAACAGCTTCCTCTTTTTTGTTTTTGGTTCAGCTTCAAAAAAATGATCAATCGATTGCGATTTTCTTTTTCCACCATCGCATGTGTTATTATTAATGACGATGTCATCACTCTCTTCTTGAGGGGAGAGTGGCGAGTAGTAATACTGTTTATAGGTATTTTCATCGAAGCTCAATGATTTCTGCAACAACACAGTTATCATGTTAATATCAATTTGTTAACACTTAATCATAAAAGTTAAAAAAGCTAAAGTTACAACCTATTAAGGTCCACTGCTGAACATAGGCCTCCTCTCATTTCTGAGAGGGTTTTAGGGCTACGCTGAGCACGTGGTAAATCAGCACTTAAAATTGTAATTAACAATTTAATTGGTGCCGGCGGGGATCGAACCCGGGTCGCGTACTGTGAATTTTACATTTTGCGCTAACCATCTGAGCTACCACGGCTTAACCATATACACACACATAATATTTAAATATAATTTGTTAACACTAAATCATACACACGTAAGAAAATAACAGAAAGAAAAGTAAGTTTGTCAATAGAATAAACACTTACATCCATGGCCTTTGATGCGTTGAAGTAACACAAACGTAGTATTGATAGATCCACTGCGGTCAAACGACCATACACTAACTCCATGACTGCAGTTGCTTGGTCTTATATAGTACCAGTGAGTAATAATTCTAATCTAAAGAATTTCTGCAGTAGAATTGATAGTATCTTTATGCGTCAACAAGCTTACCTTACATTCTGTTGCTTATCTCTACATTCCTACGTCCTTCCTGTCGTGTCTTGTTCAGTGTATTGGTGACTCAAATACGATTTGTATAACACAAAGAATGCAATTTAATATTTAGAAATCACTATAATTGATCACTCCTATATTAGTCATTGAGTAGATTGGTACTGTAATAATCTACTAATAGCAGTAATATTATGGATACACTAGATGTACAACAACATCTGAAAAAGATTCACCCCACTCTAGAAAATAATGTTTATGCTGCCAATAAACTACCCATGTACACCCACGTACCAACGTATATAATATGCAATTTGGATACAGATGATAAACCAGGGTCACATTGGGTAGCTTTATATATCGATACGAATGACGTCGGTCAATATTTCGATTCATTCGGACGGGCACCTGTACGATATCATCTAGAGTTTTTTAAAAGAAATTGTAAAAGATGGAACTGGAATGTTGATAGGATTCAGAATGAGTGGACTTCAGTTTGTGGCGAATATTGCTTAATGTATTTGCTATATAAGTTTCAGGGATGTTCAATGCATAGTTTTACGAGTATATTTACAGGGAACACATTGTACAACGATATTTTAGTGGATGAGATGTTTCGCTCCTATTTTATAGATAATAAGTAATAAGATTTTGTATTTTATAAATAAAACTTTTAACAAAATTGGGTAATGTGTTTTATTAATGAGTCAGATTAGTGTAGATAGGAACAAAGGAGTATAATACAATAGCATAAGCCGACCCACACGCCGACGAATAATAGATAATGACGGTAGTCAATCAACAATAGATAAGTAGATAAGGACAATGGAGCGCTAATGACGGTTGAGGCTCGAAGCGGATATCAATTAGATAAGAGTTAATTGATCTGCACATCTCCGGAACCGTGCATCCTACGCAAAAATGGACCGCAGATTCGTGATCAGAGCATGCCAAAACCTTTTTTTTTAGGATCGTGAATCGACGAACGTCGTACTTGTACAACTTCTGACTCAGTGCGCCAGAACTGGTACAACCTCTCTACAAGTGCGCCAGAACTGGTACATCGTAACTACTTATGTGGCTGGCCAGTTGCCACTTTAGCTTAATGACCCATAGGTGTATGTCGGTATATTCTACTGCGAATATCCTCATTTCTAAGTCAATCATGCAAGGAAACTCGGAGAAAAGTCCTATCTATAGCTCGCTGAGCTTTTAAGTGTAAATAAAATTTATCATTTGTTTGCAAATTTGAAAAGCTTTTACATAATCATCGAACTATATTACTAGCGTATAGTAATACCACAATGTACATAATAAACTATATTAGTACCCGTAATTATATTTATTCGATTCATAAATTACCCGGTAAGTTTGATAAATAAACATAATATTAGTACCGTACATATTTAGCATATTTTATGTTTTTAATTTTTAATGTTTGTATTGATTTTATCTGTTTCTTTTTAATGAAATTGAAGTGACTACTAACAAACTAAAAGTCCAATCGTAAGTGTTCACTGCAGCGTTGTATACATTGTCACCACTGAGGCCAAAGATAAAAAGCCTCATAGCCTGTAATATACTGGACTCTATTTCGTTTAGATCAGGACACAGCAGTACACGTACTGATTTATCTATGACAAATTGGTACCTAGCAAGACCGATTTATTACTTTGTATACTGATAATTACTTATTAAAATAGTCTATTACCATTAAAGCCTATGAAAGTTCACTGCTGAACACGCAGTATCTCCCACATAGATTGTCTAATGGAGGGGATTTTACCATAGTTGCCATGCATTGCAGGAATTTAGGCATCCACAATTTTTTAATATTAGGAGTTGTTGTAAGGAAGATGCTGCTACCAGAAATAGAAATGAATTAGCGCTTGATTACTTCCAAAACCGATGTCGCCACATCTTACCGTACTATAAACATACGCAATGCACAATTTATTCTAATGTTTCACATTACATTGCTAGGCGGTTTGTCAACGTCGCGTGTGTCGCGTATTACGGTAGAACAAAAGCAGCAATGGAACTGTACAATACGAAAAGTAATAAATGAGTTTGCATAATATGTAAATTAATTAAAACAATGATAATTAGTAAATAATCAACTTACTGAGGAAATGTTATGCCTTTATTAGTTGAATTACACACGTCCTTGATGAGTTTTTACAACTGATAATGCTGCAGTGCACCATTATAAATTTATAATAACAAAAATTCACGTACGACGTTCCCCGCACAACTAAAGCACAAAATGGTGAATTATGTTCGTCAACCCATATAAGGGGCGACAAGGTCACGCGTCTTTGCGACTTCGATTGTCTTATTATTACGATTGTCTTATTATTACGATTTCTATGCTGCTACCCATTTCCTGATTCAGTTTCCTTCTATAGCTTCTTAAGACACCCATAGGACAATATCGAGTGTTGGATATATGCGTTGGGGTAATACCGGACGGATTTCCGACTAGTTAAAAGAGTCTGGCAAAAACTTTATTTTCTCGACATCCATATACGTCAGATTTCTGAAACATAGCGCAAATCGTTAATGGTTACACGTTATTTAGCTATAAGAAGCTTTTACTTTTCAAAACTCAACAGTTTCTGCTAAAATATAAATAAAATATAAAAATAAATATAAATATAAATAAAACGTGTGCGAAGACAAGGCATAATTTTTTATATGCATGATGAAGAATTGGCCATCAAGGATAAGACCGGACGTCCCTACAAATCGCAAATAAAAGTGATAGGTAAAGACCGGACAGACGAAAAAATTCAAAAATTACCTTGTTTTATAAAATACTGCGCAGCGCTCGCCCTACTTTTCGGAGCGACTGCCTGAAACTTGGGGTCGGGGCAGAATAAAATGGAGTCTTGTACCATATTGCTAGCTTTCAAAAATATAGCATAATTCACCGGAAATTTGAATTTTACGGTCTTACCCCATCACCGATCTTACCCCAATGCACTATATTTTTAATCCGTTACTAAATAAAAATAAAAACAGTAAACAAGAAAATTTACTAAACGTTGTGTAATATATAACGTACTAGTTTGCCAGGCAGACGTTGTTCTGCCCTTTGTCATGTGATCATGTCCTATCAAAAATCCTTAAATTCCCAAAACAAAAATTGGTGGTCACTCATGGGCAAAAAAACTATCCTATCTCTCAAGTTGGACCAAAATACACACGGTGTGCAAATTTGATTAAAATCGGTTCAGTAGTTAAGGAGTGCATCGCGGACAAACAATGTGACACGTAATTTATGTATATAAAGATGTGAGGCTAATTTCTGGCATCATGACGCAAAAGCAATATATAAAAATGCCGTTGCAACAGCTATACCTAATGTAAGTTAACTATATTTTTAGCTATTAAAGATGTAAGTATCCCATAGCTGCTTAGCTATGGGATACTTACATCTTTAATAGCTAAAAATAGGTAGTATATAATGCTAAGGTAATATATAATGCTTACCTTTAAAATTTTCTCTGCACATGTTTGGCACCAATAAAATAAGCACGACTAACACTAATTGAAATAAAAACCCTAAGGCAAGCAAATTACGAGATACAGGTCAATGGCAAACATAATGAAACGTATTATGTAATCGTGTACAACTTGACGGTCTCTTTTTGCAGTATAGACAAAAATCTGGTTAATCCAGAATATTTCGTTTGGTGAATCTTTCTGAATTTTTAACAATCAATAGGTCAATAACATGTTTTAGTGGTAATTTTATTTTGTATTTCAAACCAATCAAAGTAAGTCTTTGAGCAAATAATTATTCACCTAAACACATCATTCGTGAGTTCGTGACGATTTATGTTTGAACATGTTATCATAGCGCGTACAGAGAGCATTTTATGTGGTGACCGCATTTATTTATCGGCAATTTGATTTGAAACATTCATATCCACGTCAAATCAAACATTTAAGTTCAAGACACGTCAAAGTGATTTAGCTTTCTTTAGCACTTAAAATTCAAAGGCCTTTAAACAGAGCGATATTTCGTTGGAGACTTCGGTTCGTAAAAGTTTCGCAAGAGTCGGTCGTAACCCATATTGGTCATAACTCGCCGTGACGCGACAAGCTTTTACACGGCGATCACGGCGAGCGGAGAAAATAGGGAGACGGGTATCGCCGAAAACAACAATGAGGTACTGTTACCATAATGACACTTTATGAGCGCAAAGATCGGACAGCGGCGGACGGCGGTCTGGCCTGTACGGCCGCGGTCGCGTTGCTCGAATGTGCTCCGCGCATTGTGCTTGTGTGTACGCCACGTCGCGTCGCTACGCCTATACGATCATAGTTCGTATAAAAAATTCCATTTCTACAGCTGACTTACCAGAAATTGACCGTTAATCCCGTTCGAATTGATTCCTAGAATTAAATTGATGCTGAGTTCGTAACTTCCTGCTGACGGCTTGTGTAACCAACGTAAGCGAATTGCCAAATATTTTTAAGACAAAGGAACAATGAACGTGTTGTACATTAATTATTTCATCGTAAATTGGTGTGGATAGCCATTTTCGGACACAAGTATATATTTAGAAAAAAAAAAAAAAATTTCATGTAAAAAATATTATGCATTTATTTAACTTTAAATAAAAGTTTTTTTATACACAATAATGGTGACAAACGAGCACACAGTCCACCTGTTGGCAACACCTAAATGATTGCTGTGGCCTGTGGCCCATAGACATCAACATCTATCCTCGATTAAGAATCAAAACGCAGATGCGTTGTCACCCTGAGCATTGAGATGGAATGCCTCGTTTTTAGTAAAAAGGTCTTCGGTTCTCTACAATGATGATGATGATGATGATGATGATTCTGTGAGAGCGTGGCCCATACCCGGTTAAGCCGACCCATTCATGTTACAACAATAACATAGCCGCAGCATAGCTCTACCACGTTAAAGTTTTATCATAATTATTAATTACTGACTAAACATAAAAAAGGAGGTGTTGAAGGTCAAGCCATACTTGACCTCCAGATACGCAAGCTTTTATTCGAAATCAAAAATATATAAGAAGTGTTTCCTGTATAAATTATAAAATAAAAAGAAAGCAGCACATGCTACGGATTCTTCGAAGAAAAGCTAGTAATAAATAAAATGACTTAATCCTACCGATATGACAATATATCGCACATACACAACGCGATGTGTTGCAAACCTGCCGATAAAAATTCTTAATACGATTGTGAGCTGGATTGGTTGCGTTTTTATTATTATATAAATGCATTTTTGTTCCGAACGTTCGCTTTTTATGGTCCAAATAATGAAGTTGTAAATAATTTTGTACGTAACATTAAAGTATTTGGGCATTTTTAGTTAAGAGGCTTTTTTAGGGTTCCGTAGTCAACTAGGAACCCTTATAGTTTCGCCATGTCTGTCTGTCCGTCTGTCCGTCCTCACTTAATCTCTGTGACCGTTAGCACTAGAAAGCTGAAATTTGGTACCAATATGTGCATCAATCACGCCGAAAAAGTGTTAAAATAAAAATTGGAAAAAAATGTTTTATTAGGATAGCCCCCCTATATGTAAAGTGGGAAGTGATTTTTTTTTAATTTCAACCCTAACGTGTGATATATTGTTGGAAAGGTATTTAAAAATGAATAGGGGTTTACTAGAATCATTTTTTGATAATGTCAATAATTTCGGAAATAATCGCTCCAAAAGTAAAAAACAATGTGTCCCCCCCCCCGTCTAGCTTTTGAACCATAAGTTTAGAAAATATGAAAAAAATCTGAAAAGTAGAACTTTATAAGGACCTTCTAGGAAAATCATTTTGAACTTGGATGGAAACAACAGTACCCACTACCGGGAGCAGTTGCAGGAGCGCGGAGCGCTGTTGGAGCGCGAACATAATGGATGGACCTACCTTTAAACTCATAAGTGGGAACACTTATTGTGACGGACGGGAAACTACGGAACCCTACACTAAGCGTGGCCCGAAACGCTCTTGGCCGCTTTTTTTGTTAATGACAATGTAATAAAACACGAATTTGCTCTTTTATTTTATACTATTTAAGAAAATTAATAATTGAACATAATTACTAACAAATTTTTCATATTTGGACGGAAATTTCACAAAATCGGGATACCAGAACCGACCATATCGATATAATTCAGGCTGTGGTTGTTACAGGTTACTACTATTATAAGTTTAGTAGTCTCGCTGGGCGGTCGATGGAGTTACACGCGTATCAAATATGGCTTCGAGGCCTACAGAGCGGCTCTCTGTACACGCAAGCAATCCACACAGCAAGCGGACATACAAAGTCCAGTCTAT
Source organism: Parnassius smintheus behrii (assembly GCA_036936625.1). NCBI lineage: Eukaryota > Metazoa > Arthropoda > Insecta > Lepidoptera > Papilionidae > Parnassius > Parnassius smintheus. The sequence goes on along the minus strand of JAUPFT010000005.1, from coordinate 32,252,875 downwards.
TGCTTTACGTCATGCGCTAGGCTGATCTGTCGTGTAGTCCAAACTGCGCTATTTTAACGATAAATTTATAGAAAAAAAAAGAAATCAGGCCTCCCCTCCTTTATGAGAGGGTTTTTAGGGCGGGGAAGTGTGTTGACGAATTTCACATGTCTTAGAAATATTTTTTATCTTATTCCTCAGACATGCAGGATTCCTCACGATGTTTTCCTTCACCGCCGAGCACGTGGTAAATCAGAACTTAAAATTGCAATTAACAATTTCATTGGTGCCGACGGGGACGAACCCGGGTTACTCGTGTTCTGTTATATTACAGCGAGCGCTAACCATCCGAGCTACCACGGCTCTGGTAGTAAAATAGATTTATGATTGGATGGATATTTTATGTGTACCAATAATTCATGTTACAACCCGTTCCGGACCCGCTAAACTATTTAAACAGTATTTAACTCCTAAATTGTCCTTAAGAAGAGCACACCTCATAAATTATATATTTTTCATTGAGTATCTTAATAATTGCTTGCATAAAAGGTCAGCCGCACATGCGGAAATTTGATTTACGTTTGATTTGTTAGGTAAAGCGCATCATCGTAGCATGTTTGTGCCTTATGCGGCACAGCGCGTGGGCCAGGTGCATCAATCTCGGTTGTCGCCGCGCACGCGCACCCTCACTGCGCTTTTAATAAATTTCAATGCACATAAAAAGAGCTATCAAAAGATGGCGACTTAAAATAAACCGGTGCCAGATTCGGGTGCAACTATGGTCTACGCAGATCGCTCGCCCTCCGCGAACAGAACACCGTTTGTTGGGTGTGCAAACAAGTTTTGATTATGTGAAAAGGTGTCCCGGAACGGGTGTGTCCGCCGTTTGCTTTAAAATAATTACATTTTACGGACTAATGTTTGTGGCTGTCAGTAAATATATTATAATGTGAATGATTGTTGCAGACTTGATTCGAGTAATTAGAATTTGAAAGTACTTCTCTTCTAAGGGACTATTTGTTCCCTCAACTTCTTATGAACAAATACGTCTTAGTATTTGTAACGGCACGTGACTATAATATGTAATAACACTTGAATATCTGCAGCAATTCAGAATAATTTTTTCAGTCTGTTGTAACCCTTAAACCCAATAAAGTTGACTAGGATACTGAATTTAAGTCGGTTAGGTGTCTATTAAATCATAGTTCTCTATATAAATACTGCATAAATACATAAATTATTCACAATGATATTTAAGATATTACTTTTCTTCTGTGTTAATTTCAAAAAGTTTTAGAAAATATCTTCAATATTGCTTACATTTTACGTCTAGTTTCTGTGCCTTTGCTTTAAGAGTTAGAACATTTTCGTTCTACATTGTTATCGAATGGAAAGAGTGAATAGTGGTTTTTGTAAAGCTAGGAGTAGAAGACCAAAGACGCACGATGATGTAATGTACTCATTTTACCATTTTCAGCCTATTACCCTTCATTACATCTGGTGGTGTTGAAGTCAAACACTGCTTATAATAGTTAGGTAAATATTCCATAGATTAGTTTTTATGTCACACCTGTTTTTACGGTCAAAAAAAAAAAAGAATAAAACGGTGATGGAGTTAATATCTTTTTATTTTTCATCATTTAGCAGAAGTCGACTGTTGGGCACGGGTCTCTTTAATTGTAGCGCGGATAAGTCATAATCGCCATGGTTCGCAGTGTCAGACGGTTTACACCTTTAACGTTGCTCTCGGACAATATGATATGATATCAATTGGCGACGCCCAGCGAACATTGTATCACCACTAAAAAATTTAGTGTGTGCCCGAAGATGTAATAAGATATTTTTCTGTGCAATCTACTGTTATCATCATTTTAATAGCCCTTCACACGTCCACTGCTGAACATAGGCCTCCCCAAAGTAATGCCACAAAGCACGGTCCTGAGCTACCTGCATCCATCGACTCCCTGCTTGTCTAACCAGGTCGTTACTTCAGTGGGGGCCCGCCCCACTCTTTGTTGTCGTGTACCGACACTCGAGAACCTTTCTTCCCATCTGGCCCATTGCCACTTACTCCGTTCCGTTCAGCTTACTCCGTTGGGCTGTGTCAGTTACTCTGGTCCTACTGCGGATATCCTCATTTTTAAATCTCATCAGAGATACCCCATGCATAGACCTCTCCATAGCCCGCAGAGGGACCTTGAGCTGCCTCATACAGCCAACAGTGAAGGACCACGACTCAGATTCATAAAGCTATATTTGGCAAAAGGCACTGGTTGTACAATCCTGTTTTTAGGGTTTGAGGCATACCACACGTAATCGTGTCATAATTTCCCGAATGCCGAGTTGAATCCATCGATTGTTCTCTCGGTCGAAGTTGGACTTACCTAGTCGGACTATTTATTGTCCTAGATGTTTAGTTCTCTGATGTTTAACTCGTCAACAACTTCAAGCGTACCTAGTGCTCCCAACAAATACCAACTTCGGTTGTGACGTGGATATTACTCGTGATCTTTGTTGTCCATGTTCATCTTAAGATCTATTCATTGAGAGACAATATTTAGGTAATTGAGCATAGATGTGATGTAGTGTAGCCCCCACGACAATTTATATTAGTTTAGAATAAGAGAGTAGGTCACGTTCACACGTCTCCTTCATTAACACTTTTCTACATTACATGGACTGTATCATCGGCAAATCGAAGGTGAGTGAAGTACTCCCCGTTGATGTTAATACCGTATCTTTTGCAGTCTTTGCAGCTTGAAAACGTCTTCCTTCATCATCATGCAGCGATGACGAGTTTCGGGGATATAACGTCGACTATACTTGCTGGTAATAATAAATAATGTATATTTTGTTTATTTTTCATTTAAGGTTCTTTAATATATTCAAATTATGCTTATACATAATTTTAATATATTGTATTTGTTAATTTAAATAGTAGGTTTAGACCGTTTTTGATACCCAAAAACCAAATCGGTAAGGAAATTGAAACGATATTATCCATTGGGTGTCGTAAGACGCGACAGAGAGGAAAGTATGAGGATATGGGCACCAACATCTTTTTTTAAATTTATTTTGGACAACCATAAAGACATACACGAACACAATGTAAATACTTCAAATTCTATAAATAACAGGAAGGTTTATATCTAAGTTTAAAGTATCTAAGTATAATAAGTAAGTATCTAAGTTAAGGATGCCAGAGCATGCAATGTGGACAACGAATCTTCCCCATAACAACTCAAAATCATGAAAAAACTGCGATTGCTAACCCGGCTGACAAGCGTGGCGATTATGAAAAATACTCCTCCCATGAGGTAATCTATGGAGGGGGGGGGGGGGTGGCATACATTCAGCAGTAAACTTTTGATGGGCGCTAATGTATTAATGAAAATAGAAGTAAGACAGAAAAAAGCATTACCATGTACGAAATCCTAAGAGAGCGAGGCTTAACTCCCACTTTTTATTTGTATAACACAATATTTACGGAATAGCGCATTGAAATGGGGCATATCAAACAAAATCTAAACTAAAAGCTGAAATGCCTTCCTTCAGTCGCGAAATAACAAAGCTAATATTTTTATTTGTGTTTTTTTAATCAGTTTTTGACTAAAGGATCGAGTTTACAAAGACAAATATTTTTTCATACAATCACAAATTTCATGACTATTGTTTTGCGTATTTTATCGCTACCACGGGAGCGCTCTTTCACCATCCCACATCGCGACGGAACTCATGATATCATCCATACCATCTGGATGACAGGCGGTTCACCACCGTACGATTTAAAAGAAGTTATATTACCTCGCCCAACTTCCTTGTGGAATCGACTACCACCAGAGATTTTTCCGGAACGATACGACTTAGGGACCTTGAAGAAAAGAGCCTACTCTTTTTAAAAGGCTGGCAACACATCTGCAATTCCCCTGATGATGCAGTTGTTCATGGGCGGCCGGAATCACCATCGGGTGAGCCGTATGCCCGTTTGCCCCATCTCCCATAAAAAAGACAAATAATGTGCCAATAAAAAAATCACTTATTTTCTTTGTATTTTTGTGTTTTCGACTTTTTATCAGTTATATATAAAATGCGTTTATTTTTACCTAAGGAAGTTGTGGGCCAGGTTTTTAGTACATCAGAATTTATGTTCTTGTTTATTTTAAAAATAGAACACCAAGTTTTTTATTTATTTAAAGCGATTTTTATGCAGGTTATTTAAATATATTTGTAATTAAAATGAATCGTTCTAGATTTATCAAGATAAGATCCTTGATGCTTAAGCAATTCTACTCTTTCTCTATTTACAAATTGTCTTTAAGGAAATAGCGAGTTTTATACAAAACTTTCTTTTTTATACTTCAACATTCCTCCTCCTTAACAATACCAATAACGCTGCCTGTATTCTTTCCCGTATTCACAAGTAACGACAATCAAACTCAATTGACCAGTAGTTTCAGCAAATTGCACAAGCGGGACTTATTCCTTCCAATTTTCACCTTCGCTTCGTTTTCATGCTACGGTTAAAAGCCGACGTGCGGATACACCTAGCCACGACTAGGTGCAGGTAATTGTGATTTGTTAAACAAAAGGATTTCCCATATAACTTATAAATAAGATAAATCTCCGCTCCTATGTAAAACTAAAGATATAGGATAATTATTGGCCATCTTTTGGTTGTTATATTTAAGTAAGGTAGTAATTAGGAAATGAAGCGCTGTCCGTAACTTTTTTGTATTAATCCCGTGCCTACAGATCGACTTGTTCGTGTCTGCTCCGTCGCAATGGATGCAGCTGCTTGCTAACTACCCCAGGTCTTTCCCCTTCTTAACATTGCACTATAAATACCTTTTCGTCACTAAGAAACGCAAAAAATCCGTATAACCGTTATTTTGGGCAAGAAGTAATAGTATGTGGGAACCAAACTATTTTCATTTCCCCAGATTACAAATTTACTACCGAATAATGTAAGAATTTTTTTAACCCTATTGTGAACATCATATTAAAATAAAATCTGTTTAAACAGTTTAACTTCAATTCTGTTCTAAAACCACTAAATAGTTATTCTAAGTTTGTAAGTGGTTTGTCTAATGGTTACAATCAAGGTCAAATATTTTATTAAACTTGCTTAATAAATCTTTAACTCTATCACAATTTAAAAAAAAACATGTTTATGACCTTTTTCAACAGCGCGGAAATAATGTTAACAGACGGAAAAGTGCTAATTGCACAAGCCATGTTTAGAAAATATGAAAAATGTAATTAGTGGCTCTAAATAGGTTATCGTAAAATAGTTAACATGTATTGGAAAAAAAATCTCTTTAATATGTTAATACAAAAGTTCTCCTCGTTTGTATTTTATTATTATATTTATATAAGGGATATAATAATAGTAGTTTGAAAAATATAATGTTTTAGGAATTAAACAAACTTAGAACACGGTCCACAAAATATCGTCTATAGACAAAAATATAATAAAATAAAAAATTAATGAGTTTCATTAGTTTTTATGAAAGCTTTTAAATTTAGAAAATATCATAGTCTTATATTATTTATAGTCCTTAAATAACTGATGAATGTAAGACCGCTGGGGAATGCGCGAGGGGTGAAAGGTGACCGGTGCGCGGCGCGACGCACCGGCCGCGTATAGCGTGTGCCCAAATCTCAGCTGTTACCGCTTTCCATCTACAGCATGATGCATTTTTAATTCATAAAAAAATTACACTTTTCTTATAACTCTGTCTTTTACTTAATTGATAATGACCACAAACATCTGATCATTTCAATAGATTGAAAAGATTTTAGACGCAAATTTTAGATGCTTTGAAATATCCTTAGCTTCCTGGATACTATAGCTATTCGATTAAATATTATATTTTCTTCTTTAATGAGCCCCAGAAATAGTTAAGAGGCCTCTCCCATTGTAGGGAGAATTGGTCGCCATCTTCAGGTTCAGCTGACGGATCATATATATTAAAGTTATGCGCATATGTAACTTATAGATAACTATGAATTACATTATTCATTTTTTACAGAATAAGGGTTACAAACGAGCACACAGTTTGCCTAATAGTTAGTGGATTATGCGGCCCATAAAGATAAAGAGCCGTGGTAGCTCAGTGGTTAACGCTCGCTTTAAATATAACAAAACGCGAGTAACCCGGGTTCGATCCCCGCCGGCACCAATGAAATTGTTAATTGCAATTTTAAGTGCTGATTTACCACGTGCTCGGCGGTGATGAAAAACATCGTGAAGAAACCTGCATGTCTGAGGAATAAGAAAAAAAATATTTCGAAGACATGTCAAATTCGTCAACACGCATTTGGGCAGCGCAGCGGACACTTCCTTGCCCTAAACCCTCTCAGAAATGAAAGGAGGCCTGATCCCAGCAGTGGGACGTATATAGGCTGTAACTTTACTTTACTTTTACTTTATGCGGCCCATAGACATCTACATCTTAGTTCCTCAGTTAAGAATCAAATTGAAGATGCGTTGTCCCCCCTAAGGACTAAGATGGAATGCCTCATTTCCAGAAAAAATGGTCTGCGGTTCTCTAGACTCACCATACGAAACACAGGTATCATCAAGATACAATTTTACGATGTTATTCTGAGAGAGCGTGGTTCTTCCCCGGTCGAGCCGACCCATTCGTGGTACAACCAAATTATGGCTGCAGCGTGACTCCACCACGTATAAAACTCACTTACTGATCTTATTTAAAATATTAATAATATTAATTTTTAAATCGCTAGAAAAGATAAAATGTAACAGCCTGTATTAAATATTCAATCCATCTGTATTAAAAGTGTTTATAAAAGCGTTGAATGGCCCAGTGTGCTTTATATAGAATTCTACAGCTATGCCATTATTCAAAATTAAACTACTCACCTACCTGCAAGGCTCAGCAATTCAGGATCGAAGGGGAATATATCCTGTAGATTTTTGAATCAAATGTAGAACTTTATCGAAGGATTCAGTTAAAACAAACAGATAAAAATAAACCTTAAAATCAATTCGCTTAAACTCTAAAGTTGTATGTTATCTTTACCCTATAGAGTAACCGAAATATTAACGTTCGTAGTGGAAAAACGTTATAAAATCTTCAAACAGTATTGTCGTTTATGACGTTGTCACATTACGTTTCAAAGTAGTGAATGGGGAGACCCAAATCGTTTCGTTCAGTGACAGAAAGCCATAAGCGGAATAGCATTCATTACACTTTAGTAGAAATGTACATGGCGTTTATGATGTTTATAATCTGAACATAGGCTCGTTGCAGATGTGCGATTCGGATACAGACATGTGATTCTGCACGCGCTACCAGCTGCCGACATAGCTGCACTGATTCAATTCAATAGCAGCTCTATGCTTGTGGGTGCCTATGGCTTTGTGTAGCATTTTATATTCGGAGGTAAAAGGTAAGTTCAACAAACAATGATACAAATGCATCAGCGACAACAATAATAGATACAGCTCAGGTGTGCGGCATTTTTTTAAAGATTCGTGACATTGACTAAATATATTTTATAACGGATTTTCAAAATTCCACCTTATAATTTATTATCTTAGAACAAACGAAGAGAAGTTTATTCGTATGCGAAAACTTTATTAATGACGTTAAACTATGTCCAGTATTAGGCCGTGTGAATAATATTTAACAATATGTGATTCATAAATAGGTAATATATTTTGTAAGCTAATATGTTTATAATATAAATATCATTTTAATACATGCTGAAAATTGATTTAAAGACATATTTTAATATATTTCGGATTTTGGAATTTTATATATTTCTTATTAAAAGTGAATTTTTTTGAAAATAGAATGGAATAGAATAGAAATTACATTTATTTTCTCATCACAAACAGGTACAGTATTATTGATGACAAACAAGATAAACTATAAGCGTATTGAGCCCGTACGTATTGTATTGAAAATGTAACATATTTACATATTTAGACAAAATTAAATTACATCAAAACTTTTTATTAAGTAATCAAATATTGCGCCCGTCGCAATCAAATTGTGGTTAAAATAATAAGTATCAGTAGGTTTATATATTTTTCGGAATGTCATTAGTGTATAATATACGTATTACAAAAACCTACATAGTAGCAGCAGTTAATTCATGAAGTAATGTATGCGAGGAATTAACCGCCAATTGTGACTGACGACGAGTCTGGTAGCGCAGCACCTGCCTACGGCGCCCCTGTCCATCGCTATTTCCGCCATAGCGCACGGCGCGCTCGTGCCGCGACCGTTATGCACGCGCCCCGCGACTACACACCTGGTCGTGCACCCCCTTTTACATCCCTCCTCCCCCACTTCCCTGCGTACCCCGCCTGCGAACACCCGCCGCACACCGACGACACTCGATCTGACACATATCTTAGTATAATTATTGCCTGCAATTACTCCAGAATTATTAGAACAGTAAATATGAATGCCATAGAAATATTTCCTGTAAATATATTTAATTTTCTTATTTTATAGACTGTTATCGTATAATTATAATGTACTATCTACACGCTTCATACTATTCCTTTTAATATGTAGCAAATTTGTTGTTACCACCAAATATTTGTTGTTTGATAATAAGTAAATATGTACTTAAATTACGATATAATTTACTTCTGTGAATGTGTTTGTTTTTTGTTTACAGTTTACTGTCTCTCATTACCGTGTTTACATTTCTCACGCGTAAAAGAGATAAGAATTCATTCACAAGTACGAACTAATTACGTACTCGTAACTAACCTACAACAATTTTGATGAATGTGCTCGTCATACAAGATTGCTAATTAAGTTTCTTAAAAAGTTAAAAACGGCATGATTGTGAATGCAGATTGCAAATTAGTATTGACCGTTGATCAAGGTCGTTAGTCATTGTTACAAGAACATAAACTAAGCAATGATATCTACTATGATTCCTTGACACATTACTCACGTGACAAATTTCACTTAGCATCATAATCATAATATTATGATTTGCCAACATAAAACATCGTTAAGTCAAAAAACAATGTGTTTTTTAAATACCTTTTATTTATAAATATTTTAATTAATTTATTTTTAAATGTCTTAACTAATGTATTAATAACATATGATATATCATATTGTCAATTAGTTAAGACTTTATTAGGTTGCACTATTGCCTAAGGCTAGAATGGATGTATGTATGAGAGTGCAGGAGGTTCAGGACAGTGCTTTGTGGTATTCCTTTGGGAGGCCTATGTTGAACACTGGACTTATGAAGGGCTGTAATGAATTAACTAATAGAACTAGAACAAAAAATAAAATAGAATGCGTTAAAACATCTGTATTTGACAAAGTCATTATACATCGTAATAAAAAATACGCAAACGCTGTGTAGTCGCGACACAAGATTATCCACCACCACATATCATCCCGTAGGTGATGTAAATGGCGACAGAGGTGAACTGAAACGGGAGATGGTGAGCACTATCATCGTGATAACTATTGAAAGTAATAAAAAACCAGGTGTGCCAATTAGGGAAAATTTCCCCCTACGAAGCAATCAACGAGGTCAATCCATTAGGTGGACTGTGTGCTCGTTTGTCAACCTTATCTTATAAAAAAAAACGAAGGAGGCCTATTTTCAAGATTTGAGTTTTGCGATTGAATTAATGAATGAAAACATAGTAACAGAGATGGTAAATAAACATAAATATGAATAATAACATATCTTCAGTGAGCCCTGAGACAAGATGAAGCTGTAAGAGTCGCATAGACTAACAGCACTAACATCTAGATAATAGATAGGTCTTGAAGTGATTATGATTGTCTCGGTGGCTTTTACACTGCGCCTGACCTTATCTCAGTAATGACACCTTCTTCTCATCAGTCTATAAATGTCTATCAAAACATGGGCTTAGGCACACACGGATTTCACCCATATTAGGAAAGATTTGCCGTAATCGTATTTATCTATAAATCGTAGTTGGTACTGTTCCCTGTAGCCGGCAATGAGCTGCCATATTTATACCGAATATAAAATATATGCGGTACAAATATGATGACCTGCAGAAAATACGACTATGCCCGAAAATGCTCTGCATAGAAGGTATCCGCAGTAGAACAGAGTAACTGACATAGCCAAATGAATCAATAAGCTGAAGTGGCAGTGAACAGACAACACAACTTGAAGAACCGGCAAAAGATGGGGAAGAAGGGTTCTTAAGTCGCAGCCACCTACCGATAGGCAAAGTGTAGGGCGGCCTATGTTTAGACAAAGTAACGCCCTGGAATGAGATTAAGTAATTATTAATTTGATTATAGATAAACCAAACGCGATAAATTCCGTAAAAGTTCTACTCTTGTAACAAAAATATATACGTCCCACTTCTGGGCATAGGCCCATGTCTGAGTGGGTTTTTGGGCAAGGAATTGTCCGTCGCGCTGCCCCAATGCGTGTTGGCAAACTTCACGTGTCTTCGAAATATTTTTTTTTCTTATTTCTCTGACGTGTAAATTTATTCACGATGTTTTCCTTCACCGCCGAGCACGTGGTAAAGCAACATAAAATTGCAATTAATAATTTTATTGGTACCGGCGGGGTCAAACCTGGTTTGTTCGCGTACCGTGAAATTTACCGCGAGCGCTAACCATCTGAGCTACCACGGTTCCCACTACTAATACTACGGTACAAAACAATAATATAATATTGCTCGTAAAACCTACTCCGATAACAGAAAAGGGAAAACATTTAATAAGACATAACATTTTATTACGAGCAGCAGTTATGAATATTTATTATGCTCTAAGATATGTATGGAGTAACATTGGAAACAAGTTATTTTCAATGACCTATTTCTGTAACTTTCGTTATGTAAACTGTGCAATATATTCAGAATTTAGGAGCATTTGTCTCACTTTAATCAAGTTTTAATCAAGTTTCTGAAGTGTATATCTATCAATTTCAAAGTTTCAGTTATCAATATTCAAGTTTTAGTCATAAAGCGACGATAGATAGGTACTAATAAAATTAAATAAAAAAAATGAATGCACTAAATATAATATGCTTATATTTATTAATATCGTACGTGTGATGCCATATTGAAGAGCGCTCTAGGAAAAATGGTATTCGCTATTTGCCTTGTGTATTATTTAATAATGCTATACCAACCGGTTCTCTGAGAATGGCTAAATTACCCAAGGTTCACCCTGATCTGTGGGAATTAACACTGGTCGCAAAAGAAATAACAAAGAATGGACGTGTAGTACTTCCGCGTTAGAAGGGGGTTGAGGACGAATCTTGTTTGGCTTGACAGCCAGAATACAGCACAATCTTTATTATAACGTTATTGCATGAACGGGTTCCGAGACTCCCGGTTTACAAATCAGTAAATTATTGTTACTAACGTCAATCTATCGTGGGTACCGATTAATTGAATATCTGTCTAGCTATCACTATTAACTGCGGTAGTCTTTTCTCATGAACATTCTAAATTTCTTTATGATAACTTTGCATTTAATGAATCATAATACTTTATTTAATCACAAAATTGAAAATTACTATTTAAATAGTAATAAAACCCTTCGGTGTCGGTGGTAGTGGTGAAATCCGTGACTGATCGTTTATGAAAGTATGAAATTTAAAACGAGCGTTCGGGCGATGAGCAACCACTGATATACGATATGTATATTATTTTAATTTTATAAAGTAAAAAGGAACTTAAATATAATAAAAGTAAACCGCTGTAAAATATGATAAAAGTAAAATTGGCAGTTTATATTTGTAACAAAATACTTGTTTTGTTACCATATTTCGTAAACGCCGAAGGAAATTACCTACCAAAATAAAACATCCATGGCGTCTTTTTAATTGATGATCAACTTTCATTATCACACATTTACCATAATATGTGGTAATTTCACTACTTACATTATTTCTTTATTCATAAGTACACGTTAGAGGAATGAGATTTTGTTCATTAACAATGATTGTGATTGTGAATGATATGCTCGTAGTACTGGAAAGTGTGACTATACAAAATGCATTTTTATAACACTGTCGGGAAATTGGGAGAACATTCTCACTTGATAACTACTGTCGATTGCTCGCTCAACCTCATTGGTTATAAGATAAAGCTTAAATGACAATGATGATATGTGCTGAAAGTTGAGATGGGCACAAAGTCTACACAATAAAGGTATCAGGGATCCACTACCAAAGCTAGTAATTTGTGATGTAAAATACCTACACCTTTGCTAATATGTAGCATTGCAACAGTACGCTCCGTGTTTACATTTTAAATAGGAACGGATTTTATCATCAAAAACATAAAAGGAAATCGAAACCGTGGTTAGAATGAGGACAAGGCCAGTGCAGACTGTAAACAGCCCCGTATTATAAACTTGACAATCTTATACCTACCTAATTAATAATAATGTGTCATCACCGTCTCGTATACCTTGTTTCTTAACCAGGTCGCCAATTCATATCGTTTATTATTATATTATAGTTTTTCAAGGTAAATACGAAAACGAATATCATACGTAAGGTATAAAAACATAATGAAGGATGTGAAACAAAAAACCCTTTGTCTAATGAAGTCGCGAACCCGCGAATAATGAAAAATTCAATATGCAAAATTAAAAATCGTAAGAAACTCAAGGGATCGTTCGCAAGCTCCACAATGTTAACGAAACCGTTTTAACAAAGACGCATGGCTCGGTTCAAAGGTGTTTAACCCCGAAAGTTGTGCAAAAAATTAGATCGTTGGCGGAGACGCTCAGACCGGAACGGTGCTGAAGCTGGGCATATTGCACTAAGAGGCTGCGAGGTGGCCGGGTGCGGAGGCGCAGGTGCCGCCGCCCCGCGCCTCCCCGCCCCGCGCCGCGCCCCATTGGCCGGCCCGCGCCCCGCCGATTGGGCACGGCGCACGTGCGCGCCTACCCGCTGCCACCTGGTCGCCGCCGCCGGTACCCGCATATAAGCAGCGGGCCTTCCCTCGCCGCACCACTCCGACTTCCGGACGCCGACGAGCGCATGCGTACGTCAGTCGCGTCCCGACTGCTCAGCCGATACGTCAACTCCGGCGCACCGTTGTGATGATTGGACTGTTATTACACATTTGTGAAATTGTGCTATTATAAGTTAAACGAACTTGAGGACTTAAGGTTTTAGTGTTTGTGAAATTAGTGCAAGATGCTTGTGGAAGAAACGCAGACGGCTCGCTCTCTGATGACGAAGAAATATGCGCACTGTCCGCTGAAGAAGCGGCCGGTGCGGGAGGAGCAACCGGCGACACCGCCTACTACACCACCGCACCCCGCCCACTTGGCTACGCGGCTTTACCACGATTATCATTGTAAGTTATATTTTTAAATAAAATATTACACTACATTAAAAACAAGGGACTAACAGAATTACAAAATTACAACTACTATCTGCGGTGTAATAAAATTTTAAACTACATTTTTATTCCAATTTTAAATTACAAGAATGTTTTTAGAAATATAAATTGCATAATACGAGTATTAGTAAAATATAAACTGGAAATAATGCTCAACATTTCAAAACAATATATTAGACGCAACTTGTTATTTTCAACGTAATTTAATCATGGCTTATATGTTTGTCCGTAGATGATACTGAGAACGATGAACCGGAAAATCTAAGTACGAAACCAGAAGATCTTTCGAAAACCGGCAATTATCCCAGTAAAGCGTGTTCGCCACTATCTGCGGCTACAGTAAAAGTGGAACCTCGGGAGTGGCCACAACACCAGCTGGACTACTTGTCAGCCTGTCGCGCCCGCCTCGAGCCCACACCGGCCCCCACTGAACTTGCTCGTCCCACACCACAGTACGCTTACCTGCCAACTCTCTACACATACCCTCTGGAAGAGCTCTATCCAGCGGCTCCTACACTATCACCGCCTGCACATCCTCCTATTTATTCCCATTATTCACCTGCTTCCCCACCTTCATCCTGTTCACCACCACCTTGTCCGGAAGACCTTCGTTCGCCGGGTTCAGTTTCCTCAGACTCTGGTGTATCTGTTTCTGCACCACGTCGGCCCCGTTATCAATGCCCTGACTGTGCTAAGTCCTATTCAACTTATTCCGGCTTATCGAAGCACCAGCAGTATCACTGCGCTGCTGCTGAGGGTAGCCTCGCGAGAAAATCTTTCAGTTGCAAGTACTGCGCTAAGGTGTACACCTCCCTTGGAGCACTGAAGATGCATATCCGCACTCACACTCTCCCGTGCAAGTGTCATTTATGTGGAAAAGCCTTTTCACGTCCATGGTTGCTACAAGGACACATTCGCACACATACAGGAGAAAAACCTTTCTCTTGTCATCATTGCCGTCGAGCTTTCGCCGACAGATCGAATTTGCGAGCGCACTTACAAACGCATTCCGACGTTAAAAAGTACTCGTGCACTGGATGTGGTAAGACATTCTCTCGTATGTCTCTGCTGAGCAAGCACCTGGAAGGCGGATGTGGAGCTCCCGGAAGTTCTCCTTATGAATACCGGCCTGAAGCACTACCGCCAACTCACGCGCACCAAAACCTGCCACCACCTGCTACAGTTCATGCTTACTAAGAAGACTGACCTCGTTGTATCTTCGATCTCGTAGCTTAGATATAATCATTCAACTTTCTAAATGTTCTGCAAAAAATTCGTAGTATTAAGTTTAAATTATTTCTGTAAATTGTACAAAAACAAAAAGTGTGTTAATATTTTTGATTGTAAGCCATCGAGCCGCGTGTTATTAGATATGTACGATTGATCTTTAGCATGTTAGTTAGAATAAGTTGTGTAAATATCATGAACCGCTTTGCGGCGTCGCTAGTCATGTGGCATTTGCCGAGTGTTATACACTTAAATTTCTATTTTTGTATCCTAAGCCATGTACAAAGTGCCTTAATTATAAATGATTAATATATTCTTCAAAAATGTATAACAGTATGTCATTAGACGCTATTATGTTTTTAAGATACATGTTAGTACCTATTTATGAGGCTGTAATATTAAAACCTATTGCCGTTTTGCGTTCCTTTCTGTTACCTCCACATACAGAAAATAAATTTTACTATATTACGAAACAAATTTTTTCCTTTAAACACCGAAAGTCCAAAGGTATTTTACACTAATCAATAACCTAACAATAGTATCTAATATTTGTCCGTATGTCTTTTTTTTAGAAGAATATTAACAATGCTATAAACATTATACTAATATAATGTAATATACCACTCGCGGTAAGGTTAAATTGCTTGTGTTACGAGTGGTTCACGCCAGTAGTCGAATGGCGGATTCGAACCCACGACCCTTTTGAGTTCGCGGTCTGCGCCCTGCCATTAGGCTACTGTCGGTTCTGTCGATGTCTGTCTGCTTATACACGAATAGAACAGAGTTTTCGCTTTGTAAACACTGAAAAGAACAAGGAAATACAGTCATTTTTAAATCAAAATCCAATATAAATGCTCCATAAGTGGCCTGAATGTGTTTTTTTTTTGATAGCACAATTGAACAAATAACAACAGAAACAGCACATTTCGCATGAGCTAATGAGGGTCTAGTGTTAGGTTGTGGGCGCCAGGTCAATCGGCCATCGGCCCGAGCGACACTGCTGATGCGTTCTATCTCCTTGCATGATATAGGTAATAGGAATATAAAAGTAAACACAATACAGCGTTATTAATTTGTGTTATTTACTGAGGTAAAAATGAGGAATAGGCTTAAAAATGACTTATCAAAATTTATTGGTATTATACATTGTTAAAGTAAAGAGTTGACTATATAAATTAAAAAAAAAAAACAGAATAAGTGAAAAGTACTATGAGACAAATAATTTATGAAAACCAAATAAAATAAATGCACAGTAGATGAAAGTGTTAAGAAAAGCCGCGGACAATTATCACTTTCCGTATAATTTTAATGTTTCATCAAAATTTTTACTGTACAAATATTTTAAACTGCTTTTCCCAACGTTGCTATTGTATCTACTGTTTCAGATTTAGTAGCTGCTCACACGCTACTTGCTAATAATTTATTTTGCTATCCAGTTTTACTTTCAAACATTTAAAATGTATAGGTATATTAACTTTTGAAGAACGAGTAGAGGCCGCAGTAATTATTGGTAGTATTACCTGAAGAAACTTTTTTTTTGTATCTTCATTTTAAGAATTGAATGAAAATTTGTCACGTCTCACTATATCTATTTAAAATAAAATTTGTTCAAAATATCCCCAAACTAATTAATTGTGTTGAGATTGGGAATAAAAATTAGAAACTGACTTTCGATATTGTGTGACCTTATATCAAAAGTCACTTGGGTTTAATATAGATCCGATATTTGGTTCACTATCAAAAGATTAATTTTCTATGCTTATATGTGATGTGGCCGTAACCGTGGCTTTGACGCTCAGATCGACAGATACGAGTTAAGGTGTCAGAGTAGAGGACGGCATATCTATTATGTTTGCATTATGGTGGTTTGATATCGTACTTAGAGTTAATGAGAAAGTTTCGCACAGAAGACCTGCCGAGAAACTAATATTGCTCTCCATCATCATTGGATCATTATCATCAACTGAGGAGTAGCCCCGAGTAAGTACGATAAAACTGTAAAAATCACTTAGCTAACAGCAACCAACATCACTGAAAACCTCGACCGTATTCGTATTCATATACTGGCAGTTACAAATCAGCTTTTATTTTTCCGTACCCTATACTAACCCAGAACGTCGACTTGTGAATGAGTGGCCGTATACCTTCGAACAAGGCTCTGTTACGTTTCTTGACAGTTTTTGTGGCGGATATTGGATTTTATTACTAATATAATTTTACTAAGGCACCACTCTCACTAGCGAACGAGCTACTGCTTACGAAGCCTTAAAATAGGTACAAAAATATGGTTTATGTTTTACGACTCTTTGACCCGCAGTGCCTCAGAGGTTAAGTGCTCTTTAATTTTCATTCTCATGGAACGCGAGTAAACAAAGTCCGATCCCTGCCAGCACCAATAATGTTGTTAGTTAGAATTTTAAGTGTTGATTTTTCAGGTGGTCGATATTGAAGGAAAATGTCGCGAAAATTTTCATATCCGAGAAATAATATATTTTGAGACTCCGATAAAACGCACTGTATCAGCTCATCGGACTAACTCCATAATCATCTTAAAAATAACCAATTAGCCGCAGTGAAATATGTTCAAGTTTAAACTTTAATTTTATTTTGTTCAGACAAAATAAAATTAAAGTTTAAACTCACCACAGCAAATTAATAATTTTATTTAACTACTATACTCCGTTTCTAATAATCCCAATAATCTGGGGACGTATCGTAGAACATAATAAAATTGTCTGAATCAGAGATACCGTTATTGTAATTAGTGTTTTAGTACATAAGTGATCATGACGTAGGCACACTTTTTTAATAAAAATAAATTATAATTCCATTCACGTTATGCCATTGTTCGATAATTTCGATAGTGCTCTACCAATATTTTTAACTTTATGAAAATCCAAAACAATGTCACTGACAAGAAAAGTTGTCCAATATGATAAGTATCGATAAAATATTAACCTACGACCCTGTCAGGTAAGTGCACGTTTCTCACAAGTTGCGATATCTCTGGGACTATTGTGGAGCAGTTTAATCGAAATGTTTGAAATTAAGATGCTATCGTTTTGTGGCGGTTAGGTAACGAAAATATCTGATTAGACGATATAATTTAGTGTTGTTTTAAAAACGATACTATCAAGGGACTAGCAGCACATGATCTCAATGAGATCAATTCAACCATTTTTAACTTTCAGCATACAATATAAAAACTTTCAGCATACAATATACTAACTTTCATGATATTAATAGATATTTATTGGAGAATATTATATACGTAATTTGCTCATAAGAATTTGAACTTGATTTTATTATAATTTTTATATAACTGCTCTATAAATCTTTATATCCAATTAGATTTAGTCAATTGTATCTTCAATTTTCGGTATTACTAGAATATTTTTTTTAATTGTGTAAATGTCATTAGTAATTCTACAATGAGCACCGGACGGGGAAGGTGCCTGCTAAGATTATAGTGGCTAATGTATGCACTTACAGACAAGGAATGTCCATATGAACCTACACAAATGCCAATTAGAACTAGACAGTGAAGTGGTTGTAGAGAGCGCGCGTGGAGGTGATTGGTCACCGACAGCGCGCGTGCGCGTGCGCTGCGTCCGGGCGCCTCGGCCAATCCAACGCACTCACATTAATTAATTCTGTTCCTATTTGCATCGTGATAATCTAATCCGAGATTGACCACCGATACGCGATACCAATTAGAGTTCACACTTAATAGTCTAATAGAACTTTGAACTTTTCTATTACATATAATTGATTGCCTTCGAGATAACGAAAGCCAGTTTCGACATTTGACCTCGTTTTAAAGAGCTTTGATATTGTTATATTTAATTATTGTCTGCCTTTCTTGAGGAAATTAACTAGTTTGCTTTGTAAAAGATCGTAATAGAATGTTAAGTAGTTCTAGGTAGCTTGTAGAGTATTTTTATTTAAAAATTAAGACACAAAGTACAGTGAAGAGCCCAAGGGTAGGTGAGTATCTAGATCCGTGTAGATTTAGGGCTGGCGGCGGCAATGGAGCCAGTCGGGCGCGGACGATAAGCATGATTTGTAACGTCGCACGTCGGCGCGTGCGCACAAATAAACGCTATTTCAATGCGCACCTTTCAATAAATTACCTAACCCACTCTTGATATGACAATCTTAAAATTTATTGTTATCTCAAGCTTAGTACTTTCTGGTTTTATATCTGCGAGTAAAGAGCATCGGATAAGAATAAAAAATGAAGTATTGTTGACATATTCTGTAAGTAAAATTTTAATTGAAATTTACGAGAAGAAAACTTACGGATGCGTTATCGGTTTTTCATTATATTTAACGCTGATGCAAACATACAATTGTTTCTATATGTGTTGTGAAATCATTAATACCTTTGTTATATTAAGTTGATTCGAGAATGGTTTAGATTCACAGTTGGACCCGATAAGTGGGCACTGTTATCTAGATCCAGAAATCCCCCATGCTGGGGTGCAGGGTAGATCGCTAGTACCTTTATATCATTCTAAAACTTACAATGGTAGTTAAATTAGTATAGTTATAAGTAGGCATTTAATGGAATGAAAATCATAATATCTATACCGCATAACATCAAAAGCATATCATATTGCATTAATGTTATTCAGGACTCATTTAGACTCATTATCAGATGAAAGTTATCACAATAGAAAGCGTCATG
This sequence comes from Parnassius smintheus behrii, assembly GCA_036936625.1. NCBI lineage: Eukaryota > Metazoa > Arthropoda > Insecta > Lepidoptera > Papilionidae > Parnassius > Parnassius smintheus. Next base: position 32,233,601 of record JAUPFT010000005.1, on the reverse strand, counting down.
CTTAAAGCCGTGCGGTAGTTCCTTGAAAGTGTTAATGAGAATCAATAACAGTACATTGATAAGTGATGGCGGTGACTGTCGCTTAAACTAATTACGCATTTCAATAAGAGTACATCATGATATGCATTACATATTATATAGCGTGATTGCCTTGACAACTTGAAGCTCAATAAGATTCGTCCACGGACGTAATTTACGAGCAAATGTCAATAGTTTCTATAGATTTTATTCAGTATTAAATGTACGTAGGTGGTTGTCACAGAAATGGTATTGAATACAATGGATATGCGAAAATCATTGCATGTACGCCTGGTCAGTCATCTTAAAGCAGCCGATGTAATTTTAAAACCCAACGTTAGTGTGGTTGTCAATTCTGCATTTTCGTGCTTGCCATTTCATGTCATTGGTGTCCGTTGGTTTTAAAAAACACCTACAAATTTTATTTAATCCTTATATTATATACATACCTATTTTGTATTTCATATGATTAAGGTAAGTACTATTTTTGATGTTAATATCATTCCTTTCACTTTCCTTGAATCTTTGGCAGTAATTTCGTGAAAATGGATGGAAGTGTATAACAGGAAGCCGGGGAAGCGCGCGCTATTTGATTTGACCAATGAGCTCGCGCAGCGTCAGTAAAGTGTGCTGCTATATAAACTAATGTTTATATGTAAACTGTATTAATACATGTATTTACAGTTGATTAAAATGTCCGAAAAATGTACAGACCATTGATAAAAAAATTCAAGTAAGTAATAATGAATAAATATTCGATTAATAAATATTCGTTTATACGTGGTAGAGCCATGCTGTAGTTATATAAGTGGTATAGTTGTAGCACGAATGTACAAAATACCAGCGTAAAATAGTAGCGTAATGCTGCTGTGTTTCGTATGGTGAGTGTAGAGAACCGGAGACCCTTTTTACTGGAAACGAGGCATTCCATCTTAGTCATCACGGGTGACAACGCATCTGCATTTTGATTCGTAATCGAGGATGGATGTAGATGTCTATGGGCCACAGCAACCACTTACCATCAGGTGGACTGTGTGCTCGTTTGTCACTCTGTCCTATAAAAAATAAGTAAATATTTCGTACTTATTTATCTTTTATAAGTTTTGAGGTTATTTTTTGTCGCTGCTCAATTGATATTTTGAATTTTTATTCAAAAGAACAAGTAAATTTTTCGGATTTATTCGACTACTGTAGGGCTCGCTCGTTTTTTTAAATTTAATAGATTGTTAAATTAAAAAAGATAATAAGGTTCTTGCAGCTTCTTCATCAGCCCTTAGGATTTTCCACAATAACTACGTTTGCCGGCTGGTTTGCTATTGCAGTACCAGACTAACGGACACAAAATCATTAAATCCTCTCAGTATTTCCCATATCACTATACTGAGCTTTTGACACATTGTGCCTACAAAAACGATAATTTCTTCTCTAATATAAGCGGTATTTCTGGAGAGAATCGTCTCGATAACAACTAGTTCCAGGTACAATACCGACGGCATCAATCGAGTAACGTGGTGCGATGGCGGCTAAAGTCTGGCCGATAAATCGTAAGATCCCGTGCCAATAACTACGAGACGGTAAGGTATGGCAATCGCGCGGCGTGGGCGGCACACGACGCGCTTCAACGCCTGTGAAGAGATTATTCACTGGTAGCTATGCCTTACCTTTCCATTTGTACACTTTATTTCTCCTTGATAAAAAGGACCTGAATTTAGTACTTTATTTTAGAAAAAAAATACAAGTTTTAAATCTGTGTAGGTAATTGCAGTGCGTTGCTTAATTATTTTTTAATAGACGAAGTAAAAGATACAGTTTACCTAAGATTGGTACCATGAAATATTTAAATGTATTTATTCATACATCGATACAAATCGAAGTTTTGTAGCTTCTTCTTCTATTTCGTACAAAAGACATCAACGATCCGCCTAAGTCAAAATGTATACGCTAAATTAAAAGTATTATTAAATAATCCCTTACAAATAAAGCGTGTAATCATATTCATCATTTTAAATTAGATCTTTGTTCTGCGAACATCGTACGTTATGATGTTTATATTTTATGGTAGCTTTATAACGAGTTCATTATAAGTATAAAAGAGAACATAAACTGCACTGAGTTAGTTTTGTACATAAATGAGAGAATCATTGTTATAGAATTTCTGTGCTGTTTATAATGCTTTCTTAAAATTGTAAGACTTCTTAAATAGCATTTCAAATATAAAAAAGTGATTATATATATATTTTTTTAATTTATTGTCGAATTACTTAGTAACAATTTTCTTACAAACAAACCTCCGAGTTACAGATTGACAATTGACAAAATTTATGTAAAAGTATTACATTATATTTTGAAAGTTTGGTAATTTTTATTCTTCTGTAATTTGCAGGGCCTTAAAATGATTTTAACAAGATCAAATATTTTTCATAAGATCTATTACAGATATATTATCTTTAATATTCGTTACGGTAGAAGCAAAAATACAAAATAAAAAATAAACAATTTTAATTACAGCCATTACAATGTAATTCTTACACGCTATGCATTCAAATAAATTTCAATCACGACAAACATCGTAACACCTAATGATTTACGATATCATAAAGAGATTGTTTCTTCGACGTACAATGCGACGGTGTAGAAGTCGTTTCCCGGTTCAGATCGAGAGGGCGCGGGCGTTAATACAATAATCTTCACTCGGCATAAAAATTAACCGCTGCATAACGGTGCGGTGCGTAGGCGGCGCGACCGCGACCCTCACCTCCAACCATTGCACCGCCAATAAATTAATCTATACCTGGCAAAATCATATATTATAATCATGTTAACATACAAAATTCTTTTATTATAATCTTGTTAATTTCTATGGAATCTTAACGAAAATTATTAACACAACAATACCAAATTAAATCCAAAATTGTGTAACTGCATATCATAATTTACAATAATTAAAATATATTACATGACTGTTCGAATTTAAGTATAAGAAAGTTAAACATTTATGTTAAATTCCGTTTTACTTTCTTTTCTCGTCATGTATTGAGAGGGTTATAAAAATCTTAATCATATCAATTAAACTGCCACTACTAAAAGATGAGATCATTACGCATGTGTTTATAGGGAGAAATCGGCACGAAGATATACTCTCATTAGCGAGAACCATTCGTTAAAGCCTATTTCAGCGAAATCTGTATCAACCGATGTAATAAACGCAATAACAATGAATAAAATGGCAATAATAGCAGGTGAAATCGCGACAGGTCCGGGTCTCGGGTCGTCGGCCGTAATTATAAATAAAATACAGCAACATACGGCGCTCGTGCTGCCGCCCCCGCGACGTGTGCTTCGTTGAGTTTGCGATCACGTTCACAGTTTTGACCATACTGACGCCCTGTGAAATTCCTCCTGAACTATTATTTTAATAAAAGTTAGAAGTGAAGTTCCATATCTCCCACTTTTTACACAATATTTTACACACTTACAGTTACATATATATGTATATAAGTTCCACACAGGCCTTCTCTCATTTCTGAGAGGGTTTTAGGGAAAGGAAATGTCCGCCTCGCTGCGCGCTGCATCAATGCGTGTTGGCGAACTTTACATCTCTTCGAAATATTTTTCTCAGACATGCAGGTTTCCTCACGATGTTTACCTTCACCGCCGAGCACGTGGTGAATTACTTTAATATAAAAAAGATACTCCGGTTCTGTACTCGGATAGTACAAGTACAGTACAGAAACGTACTGTACTTGTACTATCCGTACAAGTACAGTACGTTTAGTATGTAAAGTCTATCCGAGTACAGAACCAGAGTACGAAACCTATCCAACTACAGAGAGGTGTAAGACAGGGTGACGTTATTCCCCCGAAACTCTTCACCGCTGCATTGGAAGACGTTTTCAAGCTACTGGACTGGAAAAGATATGGTATTAACATCAATGGCGAGTACATCACTCACCTTCGATTTGCCGACGATATAGTCCTTATGGCAGAATCGCTGGAGGACTTAAACACAATGCTCAATGACCTCAATAGTGCCTCCCAACGGGTAGGTCTTAAGATGAACATGGACAAAACAAAGATCATGTTTAATGTCCATGTCACACCTATGCCGGTAGTTGTTGGGAGCACTAAGCTCGAAGTTGTTGACGAGTACGTTTACCTGGGGAAAATAGTCCAACTAGGTACCTAAGTAAAACTTCGACCGAGAGGTCAACCGACGGATTCAACTCGGCTGGGCAGCGTTCGGGAAATTACGACGAATCTTCTCGTCAGGTATATCTTAAAATCTGAAAACTAAGTTGTACAACCAGTGCGTGTTGCCAGTGATGATCTACGGAACCGAGACGTGGTCCTTCACTGCTGGCCGTATGAGGACGTTCAAAGTCACTCAGCGAGCTATGGAGAGGGCTATGCTCGGCGTTTCTCTGCGTGATAAACTAAGAAATGAGGATATCCGCAGTAGAACCGGAGTGACGACATAGCCCAACGGATTAGTAAGCTGAAGTGGCAATGGGCCGGCCATATAGCTCGGAGAACCGACCAACGTCGGGGTAAAAGGTTCTCGAGTGGCAGCCTCGTACCTACGACCTGGTAAGACATGCAGGAAGTCGATGGATGCAGGTGGCTCACGAACGTGCTTTGTGGCATACCTTGGGGGAGGCCTAGGTTCAGCAGTGGACTTGTGAAGGGCTGTAATGATGATGATGATGATGAAAAAAAAGATATACATTAAAAATCGTTGCTAATCGAGATTTTATTCTAGCCATTTTCCGACCAGTTTTAAAAAAGAGAATAAATGTAGAGACGTTGATGACACCCTTACGTTTTCAAAATGCTTTCATTTAGTAACTTTAATATCCTCCCACACGGGTGCAAGCAATAGCGAAAAAAGAATTTTTTTATTTAGCTTATTTGAACTTATTTGTTTATCTTTTTTAGTCATTGGCCCGAAAAGCCCACGGCTGGACATCTCCCGTTATAGGGGCGATTTGCTTGGCAAGCAGAGAGACGATCGTTATGCCACACGTCTCGCACGTTTGATGCTGCTGAGGATCGCTGGCTGGCGTAAACGATATACCACCCTCTATCGGAAGCCATAGATTTTTCTGGCTATCAATCGAAAAACATTTATTACGATATTTTTAGCTTCTTATCAAGTATAAGAATATAATTAAAAAAAATAGTAAAAATAGACTTCAAAAACTAATACATGTAACTAAAACATAATTTCTGAATCTAATAGGAAAAAAACAAAATAGGTTCTGAGTTCGAGACCTTAATTCTTTGATACACTTAATTCTTTGATACAATGTGTTGGTACATTTTTCGAACGTTAATTAAATATGATATTTTTATTTTTTGATTTCTGAAACCGGTTTTTAGTTTAACTATTAAGACCGTTTTGAGTGAACTCGCAACACCACAACCTCAAACTCGCTACACCACAACCGCAGGGTAACAATTTGAATATCGTCTAAATAGGTACATTAAAAGTTTATCGTCTTGTTAATCCATAGCCAATTTTTGATGAGTTAGTACCTCAAGTTTATTCAATGTTTATTTTACAAAAAAGCACCCACTCTTTGCAAGCTACCCATGCCGTTAAACGAAGTTGACAACATTTTCGTGACGCTTGTTGACATCAGCACCTCGGAAAACACCTAAAACCGTTGACCCTGTGCTTTATGTATTTCTGGTCGTGTCGGCTTGCTATCCTATCGGTCTCAGAGAGAAGCAATATAGTGTGTACTTGGACCTGCGAGCACAATCTTACACTATGATCCTGTCACACGCAGATCGGATTATCGGTTAAAACTAACCACCGTGATTGAAACTGGGTGCTTGAAAGCTATTAAAAACTTAGCCGAGCATCTCGCAGGTAAGCCCCGATACTTACCGATAACTAGTTGGAGTTCCAACTTAACGCGATGATGCTTTAATACACCATCGTGGGTCCTTTAATTAAAAATTCGGTACAGGTAACTACTTACGTGACAGATATCAACTGTAAGCAGTATTCGAACAGGGCGGTGCCAATCTTTTAAGAATCAATACTTCAAATGTACAAACATAACTTTTCACTGTATTAAAGAAGTCTTTCCAAGACCTATCATTTAAAAACACCAACCGTCTTCGTTTATTTAGGCTCGATGATAAGATTAATTTCATTAAAAGTGATCTTTTCGGTCTCGAGCACAGGCGCAGCCAACTTATATTTACGCGAATACTACACATTTAAATAAAACTAGTTTACTGATTTTATCACGTTTATTAGCTTTTTTATATTCCAGGAGATTCGAGCACTTTACAGTACCCATGGTCACTGCGAAGGGGGGGGGGACTGAGGTGGTCGACGTCCCGATGTCATAGTTAACCGCGGATACCCACATATTAAAATTAATAATTTTTGTTCCGATCTACACAGTACGAGTATGAACTTATAGTATCTTGTAGTCTTGCAGTTGTATGCTTGGGTTGAAATTTAATTTTATCCTATACCTTTATACGAGCAATTCTTGTATATATGTATATATATAATCGGAATCTCGGAAACGGCTCCAATGATTTTCATGAAGTTTAGTGTCCGGTGAGTTTCGGGGGCAATAAATCGATCTAGGTAGGATTATTTTTAGAAAACGTCTTCTTATCCGTGTTTTTGCTGGCAATGAAAAACCGCTACAATATAAGAAGGTAAATTTTGACACTTTGTTAATAATCGTAATAGCTAAAGCTAAAGTGGATATCGAGCGGTCGCGAAATCGTAGCGCCTTGGTTCGCGTCCCGTCATCGGTCCGATTTTTTTCCTTTTTTTTTTCAAGTTGAAAGCCCTTCTTTTGTGAGAAAATCTATTATTTCGAGTCCTTTTTTTAGTATTGTTCAGAAATACGAAAATTTTAATTAAACTAATTGCACTCACGATTTTTTATTAAAATAACCTGTTCAGTTTCTTCCATCATGTCAACAAGATTTAAAAATATTATTCATGTTTCATCAGTATGTATTTGTATCAAAATGTCATCCAGGTACTTAATTATAGAATCCCATGCAGATGGTAGCACCCAGCCATCTTCGCTATTGAAATTAGGATGTTTTTTGGTTTCAATAGCCTAGGATTTGTGGTTTATCAAATCTGGTGAAGTGACGGGGACGATCCTGCACGTGTTCACAGACTGCAGACGTAACGTGGTAGAGCCATGCTGCAGCTTTATTAATTGTATAGTTGTAGCACGAATGGGTCGACTCGACAGAGGAAGGACCACGCTCTCACAGAATACCATCGTCAAATAGCAGCTTAATGCTGCTGTGTTTCGTATGGTGAGTGTAGAGAACCTGCGACCCTTTTTACTGGAAAAGAGGCATTCCATCTTAGTCCTCAAGGCTGACAACGCATCTTCATTTTGATTCGCAAACGAGGATAGATGTAGATGTTTATGGGCCACAGCAACCACTTACCATCAGGTGGACTGTGTGCCCGTTTGTCACCTTTTTCCTATATAAAAAAATCAACTATTTGTTTTTTAATGCGTGTTTTAATTGATCTTTTAATTTGTCTTATGTAAGAGAGAGCACATTCACAACCAAGCTTGTACACTCCCGAATCTTGCAGAGGGATATTACACTTGACTGATGGTAAAAACTAACCAATGTTGAAGTATGTTTTAGTGGAAGCGCGATTCAAGATGTAGCCAATCTTCTCAATGGCTCCTCTGACATATGGTAGTACATCATCAGGTACACGCTCGACTGTGGCCGGCTTCACTTATGCACTGTGACGTAGGGTCGGAACCCGAAACTTGTTGTCATGCAAAACTTGCTTGACGCGTTAGAGTTCGGCGGCTAGGCGTTTACTGTTACTGATTCCTCGTGCTCTTTGTAACAAAGATTTACCCATGGTAGCTAAATGAAAGATGGTGGTGAGAATCACCGTTTAAATATGGATCTGTATGGGTCTTTTTTCTCTACACATTTTTCTATATACATACGTGCCTTTTCGGTCAGGCCAATTTCATCTTGACACTTACATGGCGATGGCGGGTCGAGGGACCTGGCGGATCCTTCGGGAAGAGCGTGCTGATCACCCTTCCCAGTAGGTCCGGATCGAAAGTTACCGTCAAGAGGGGCAACCAAGGTCGGAGTATATACAGCACCATCCTTTATGGACGACCAAAGGGAACGTCGTTGAGTTCCTCCAGAACCTCATTTCAAGAACGAGACCTAGCGTTACCTACGGCCATTTGTAGTGCCTTTGTAGCCGCTCTGTAGTAAAGTTGGGCGGTCTCCTTAGACGGAGCTCGCCTTGAGGATCGAACTGAATCTCATCAGCGCAACTAATCAGTCCACAAAAGGCCGGTAAAGCGCTTGTAATTTTCCTGGTGTTGTAGTTGTTTATGGACGGCTGTCACTTGCTATATGGTAAGCCACATGCTTATAGGCTTGATACACGGCCAACTATGGCCGATTTCCCCTCTATGATGCAATCAATGGCGTGGCCATAATGGTAAATGAAGCCGCTAGAAAGGGAATTAGTGCAGAAAGCCACAAGTGCACCAAGTACTACTTTGTAATCTTTATAAACACAATAGCCCGAATGCGATCTTGTATGATCATGATAGGACTAAGGGCTTATTTGCTAGAAAACCTCGAGCGCGGGTCCCAATAATTCCTGAGAAATCCGTTAGACATTTTCGGCTATATCACCACATATTATATGGCGGGATAGTAGTGTAGTGGTAAGGGTGTGATTGACCGTGCTCTCTCATAATAATAAAAGGGTATAGTAGATTAAAACTACTTTTACGGATTTTATCGTGTTTATTTTACTTTTAATTAATTTTATTTTTAATTCTCGACGTTTCGGGCGCTTTCCAGTTCCAGCACCCATGGTGACGGGGACTGAGATGACTGACGTCCCGATGTCATTGTTAAACCCGGAGTACCTTCAACTTTTTTAATTATTGTTTATGGTCCGATCTATGCAAGATGAACTGATTATGTCCTGATGTCTTGCAGTGGTATGCTTGGGTCTAGTTTTAATTTTATTGATTATAGGATCCCAAGCAGGTGGTAGTACCCAGCTTCCTTCTCTATTGAAATTAGGATGTTTTTTAATTTCAATAGCTTCACGTCTAGGATGTGATTGCAAACTGCAGACTTCCCGAACGGATGGAAGCATCAACGTTCCGGGAAGTCTGCAGTTTACGATCATATCCTAGACGGCCCCAACCGGCGGACCGACGGACGGATCACGAAACTGCGGTTCTTTTTGCGGTTTCGGAGATGTGCAGATCAATTAACTAATATCTAATTGATATCCGGTGGGCCGGCATCCTCTTTAGCGTGGCATTAGCGTAGCGTATCATGGAGTCAGCGTGTGCGTGCGCGTGTGTGTGTGTGTGTGTGTGTGTGTGTGTGTGTGTGTGTGTGTATGTGTGTGTGTGTGTGTGTGTGTGTGTGTGTGTGTATGTGTGTGTGTGTGTGTGTGTGTGTGTGTGTGTGTGTGTGTGTGTGTGTGTGTGTGTGTGTGTCTGTGTGTGTGTGTGTGTGTGTGTGTGTGTGTGTGTGTGTGTGTGTGTGTGTGTGTGTGTGTGTACATTGTTACAACTAGTAATAGTATACAGAAGAGGGGGCAAACGAGCATGCGGCTCACCTGATGTTAAGTGACTACCGCCGCCCATGATCAACCGCAACACCAGGAGAATTGCGGGTGCGTTGCCGGCCCTTTAGAAAGGAGTACACTCTTTTCTTGAAGGTCCCCAGGTCGTATCGGTCCGGAAAAATCGCCGGTGGTAAACTATTCCACAGAGAGGTTGTACGTGGAAGAAAACTCCATGTGAAACGTACAGTGGTGGACCGCCAAGCATCCAGATGGTGTGGATGGTATCGGGACGTTTGCCGTGTAGTGCGTTCACGAAATTTGGCGTGTGTAATGTTTCACTTTATTTATCCGTTTACTGCTTTAAACCTTTTTTAAGGATCCGTCGACTCACCGTCAGCTGATGAGGGCCGGTTTGTACCAGTTAACAACCAGTTTAACAAACTAACTACTCCACAGCATCCACTTACAATCAGGTTGACTATGTGATTTAATCCCGCACAAAACAATTATCCGTGTAGCCTACGAGTAATTGATCCGGGTCTCGATGTGTGTCCTTGTGCAATTTGGGTATGCTAGCCGCCTGCTAGATACAAGAAAATGAAATTCCGCAATTACTACAGTGAAGGTAACGTTTTATCAATAAATAAACCAAAAAAACATTAAGGGTAACTTAAAGAATTATTTATGCTATATGATCAAACAAGCCAAGTGACAGCCGTCGTTATAGCAAACACAATATGGAGTAAACCCTCGCAAACCCATAAAGAAGCATTAATATAAACAAAAATAAGTGAGTCGATGTAAAGACGTAGCCCAGAGCCAGCCGTGGTGGACAGTGGGGAGGCCTAAATTCAGCAGTGAACGTGCGATATGATCTTATGACGACGATAATGAACTATTTTTCTTTTCTTTCGTTTTCCGAAGTTTGTGGTTAATCGTTTAGAGACCTATATTTAGTAGTGTACTTATGGAAGGGTGTAATTATTAAGTTAATTAACTACTTGCCTCTTCCCCTTTTTCAAAGTTGTGATATCAATGATCTTAAAATGTCACAAAATAACACAATGAGTTTTAATTGAATTCAGCTACTGGATTCGATGAAATGTCAAACTCAAAATATTTTTGTAAATTAATTTTTCGATTACAGACTGAAAACATGTTCTTTCTTTATTATTTTTGTTACATTGTTGATCTAGTAGTCGTAACCACGGTTGATATCAATGAGATCCCGGGTTCAAATCCCGGGGCGGGTCAAAATCAGTTAATGCGTTTTTCCGTCAAGAAATTCTCAGTAGCAGCCCAGAGTCACGAAATTGGGGGTGTTTCACCCCCATGCCTGGGAAAACACATCAAGCGATTGGTCCTGCGCCTACGCTCCTTGCGGTCGTGTCCGATTACCATACCATCGAACTATCATAGTGAGGAAATAGAGAGTGCACCTGTGTTCGCGCATATTCTTGGGCATTATAATTTTGTCTTTCGCAGATGATTAGTCTCACTCGAAACCGGTCGCCATGACCGAAATTTTGTCTGGAGGACATTCATCTAGCATAAAGTGCGTACACTTAGGTAAGAGTACCTACACCTGGGTTTAGAATTTGTACAAATAACCGGTTATTAATTAGGCTTACACTGCATAAAACAATGCATCACATTCACTACGTTTTGTTAAAAGCAAATATAATACATAAAAGGTACGGGGTTTACGAGTTTAAAAAAATGAAAGTTATCTGCAAGATCATCTAACACGTACATACACACATAATGTTCACCACATGCCACAATTAGTATTAGCTGTGAATCCTCTTCCTGTTAATTATAGTACAATGTTAATGTGATTATTTGTCTTATCTCTATTTGGGTCCATCTGTCGTACACATGACGGTTAGAAGAATGTTAGTACGAATATTGTAAAAAGTGGTAATGTTACGGTGATAGGGGTAGAGGGTGTAATGCGGCGGAGCGTGGCGAAGCACCCGCTGACGGTCACTGGCCACGCGTCGATGTACACCGCACGTGCCGTATATTATAAATGTCACTTACGTTTTCAACCATCGTCACTTAGTATTTTTATTGGACAAGAATGTCACAAATATAACAAATATTTTTTTATTTTATTTTTCAGCTATACACTACATGTCTCGGTAGTAAGTAATACTGGTAACTGTTCTGTAATCTAGATATATCATAGAATTTATTCAGTTGTATTTATACAATATTTATTTAGTAGAACTTCAAACTTCGAGCGGCTCGAATCGTCGACGACCGAGTGCTTTCCGATCGGCTCGATTCACTGGCGCTGCGAAGAGATGTTGCATCTCTTTGCGTATTTTATCGCATCTATCACGGGGAGTGCTCTGAGGAATTGTTCGGATTAATCCCAGCCGCCAAATTTCGTGAACGCACTACACGGCAAACGTCCCGATACCATCCACACCATCTGGATGCTTGGCGGTCCACCACTGTACGTTTCACAAGGAGTTTTCTTCCACGTACAACCTCTCTGTGGAATAGTTTACCACCGGCGATTTTTCCGGACCGATACGACCTGGGGACCTTCAAGAAAAGAGCGTACTCCTTTCTAAAGGGCCGGCAACGCACCCGCAATTCTCCTGGTGTTGCGGTTGATCATGGGCGGCGGTAGTCACTTAACATCAGGTGAGCCGCATGCTCATTTGCCCCCTCTTCTATAAAAAAAAAAACTATCTAATGAATTCCAATTCAGTTAAACTAACTACAGCATTTATGATTAAAATCTGCGATCTATTATCAAAGTAAAAACTAAATAAAATAAAAAAAGCTGTAAAATGCGATCAAAATAAATATGAAATTCTTCCTCGTAAATTTTCTACGCTAATTATATTACTCGTTCTAGGTAGTATATATTCATTTAGACATCTAAACTAATTACACTTTCTGAATTTAGTACTTAAATCTTGTAATGCTTAAACACTAAGCCTTCCTAAAATGTTACTTAATCTCTTGCGGTCTCTAATGATAACCTTTGCCTGTACTCAGCGTAGGCGATCTAGTTGTTTGTTCACTACGGCCACCCAGCGTGCCGATATTATCCTCAATATTTTCGTGTCACCCACCGGGCTTATGAGAGTTTGTATTTTTGGGATTATTTTATTGATATTTAATACACGTAGTTAGCTAAATGTCAATAGAGATGAGAAGTATTAGGATATAATAGTTAGTTACTTTGGGGTAACAGCACAGACGCTAACAAAGTATTTCTAATTCAGAAAAAATGTATTCGCATACTTGCAAATATCGAATAACAAGTTGTAGTAATTTACTTTATCAATTATAATATCCTGACATTAACTTCCCTATATATATCCGAAATATGCTCACTAGTTAGAAATAATATCGACTGGTTCCCTCAATATTTTCGCCCTAAAAATTTAAGACCAAAAATAAAATTATCCACAGTTACATCAAAATTACAAATCGTAAACACCGGTCCCTATGCCATGTCAATAAAAATATATAACAAAATTCCAGAACAAATCAGAAGCATTAAAAGCATTAAAAAATTTAAAAAGGAAGTTAATACATATTTAACGAAAAAATGTTATTACTCGTTGCAGGAGTTTTTTAGTGATTGAGTAGGAAATAGGAAATTAAAACAAATAAATAATATAATATGATCCAATTTATACTTAAGTTAATTGTAAATATTCATTAAATGATAATTGTATAATACTATAATGTGAATGTAATGATAATATTAACAATTGCCTATATTTGCAGTGCCCTTGCAGGGTTCTTGTTTTGAACATTTTTTTTAAATATATAAGACCAAATGTACAACAAGAATAGCAAATAAATTGAATTGAATTGAATTAGTTACATCTTCCTAAAGTGTTTATAGCATTTTTAATTTAGACATATTTTTAAAGTTACAAGGTAAAGTTTTGGTGACTGTAACTTTAGAGCCTATACGGGCAACAACAACTGGGCAAGGACATGTCCGCCGCGCTACCCCAATGCGTGTAGGCGAACTTTACATGTCTCCGGATTATTTTATTTTTCTTATTTCTCAGACATGCAGATTTCCTCACAATGTTTTCCTACTCAGCACGTGATAAATGAGGACTTAAAATTGCAATTAACAATTTCATTGATGCCGGCGGGGATCGAAACAGGGTTGCTCGCATTTTCTTAGAAATGTTTATAAAATAAGTACATTACACTAATATTCAATGTTTATCATAATCGAAGACCAATGAAGAAGAAGAGGGCCATTAGAGCAATATATAATTTAAAACCAAAAGAGTCACTGCGACAAAAATTTAAGGAAATTAATATATTAACTCTGGCCTCTCAATACATTTATGAAAATGTAATGTACGTACACAAAAATAAAAGTAGTTTTGCGAAAATAAGTGATATTCATTCTGTAAATACTAGGAGCAGACACAAGCTGGTAGTACCAGTTACTCGACTCCACCGAGTCAGTAATTCATTCTTGGGGCGATGTATACGCTTTTACAACAAAATCCCAGAAAATATACAAAATTTGTCATACACAAAGTTCAAAAATGTTATTAAACTAAGTTTGTATAAAAAGGGTTATTATAATATTAAGGAATTTATCGATGATAATAACCCCTGGGAAGGGTGATCGCTACCAAGCTATTTCTAATTTGTCTTGTGTTGTTGATTGTAAACATGATTGTAAGCTATTATTAAAAAAAATAGTCCCGCTGGGTTTCTTGCTGGTTCTTCCCAGGACAGAGGTTTCTTTTGCGAACCAGTGGTAAATTAAAAAAGTGACTTTCAATAAGTATTTTTATAATGTACATTGAATAAAAAAGTTTCTATTTCTATTTCTATTTCTAATGCTGTTAAAATTTAAGTGTTATTACATTTGAGCTACTTATATCCAGTAAGAGCTATCAAGCGTGTATAACAGTATGTACCTACTTACATTATTTATAATCTATACTGAGTAAAATTGTTATATTCCAGTGTTGGCATCATAACGTAATTTCTAAACGATAATGAAAAAATTAAGTCAAGAATAAAAGTTCCTTCAAGCATTTTCTTTTTAAGATTTTTTCTAGAAATCATTTAAACCTGCTGTACTCACAGTTAGTGTGATGTCTATAGTGATGAACCAAATCTATTTTTTTTAATGAAAATAATTAAAAACATTAATATAATTTCAAGTTATAAAGCAATCAATTCGGCATGTACAAACTTTTTAAGGTGTCATATTTATATTTTTCTTTTATATGTAAAGTTATTATAAACACTCACTTTTACTATTTGTGTTTTCGAACACTGGTTAATTTTTAATAGCTTTTCCAACTTTTACTAATGATTGAGGATGAAAGTTCGCTACCTCTGTGTAACATAGAAAGAAAGACAATTTCAAACTCAGCGTGTCTTATAATTTTCTTTATTATATATTGTCTTTACATACCGAATATTTAATTAAAATAATTGTGATAAGACCCCTGACCAGATGGAGCGACGGTCTGCGCAAGGTGGCTGGTAGAAACTGGATGCGTGAAGCCGAAGATCGGGTTAAGTGGCGCGCCTTGCGAGAGGCCTATGTCCAGCAGTGGACTGCCGCAGGCTGATGATGATGATGAATAGTGATCAATTCTAAATTCTTGAAAAATTAATAGATGACTTACTAATTTAAGAAAAAATCAAAAATAAAATTATGGCACCGATTTGTTTTTATATTCAAATTAGTTAAATCATGCTTCAAATTCTCCCAAACAGTTATCCTCTCACGCTGTTTATTTTAATGGAATTGGTGTTGTATTATTTGCACGCCGTGGTGGTCATAGCAACATGACATCGGTACAGTGCTCACGTCAGGTGCCGCTTCACGCTTGGTGGGTGTGGTGCGCAGCAAGTGGCGGCCAGGCCACGCTCGAGCGTGCGGCGGCCGGCAGTTGGTGCTGCACGCGCCTCGCACGCGACAGGTGGACGTCACGCGTCGTTACGTCGACTTTGTACTTGTTCACTTCATCATACAATTTGCCTAGGCTTCGAATTTATCTATAGACTGTATGCACAAGTATATTATTTAAAAAAAACTCGGCTGCAGCGATATATGTGTGAGAAATAATCTAAATCAAACTTTCGTCAGCATGATAATCAACTAACTGCTATGTTATTAATGTTTTGCAGGGTCTTTCTGTTATTATTACAATATAATCTCGACTAGGACATTCCAGAGATGATGACAAATTTAATCGAAATTTTATGACACTGCAATTGTAAATCCGTTAAGCCTTAAGGTTACAGGAGATCATAAGGAAACTGATAAAGCATAAATACTGACGCTATAAATACATACATACTTACTGTGGACGTACACAACATGTAATAAGAAACCTGTGGTTCCCGTTAAGTACGTTATCAGAATCAGTATCCAAACGTATAGTAGAAATAACTTCACTTCGAAAAATCGACCATAAAAATATTAAATTAAAAAATTTGTTTTTTTAGAAAATTGTGTGATTTTTATCTTTGCATTGTGACGGAAGTAAGGGACAACCAAAGTCACCGCTTTACCGATGTACGTATCAGTTCGAGGTATTACAACCACATACAATTTGCGAATAAAAATTTATTTAATTTTTTTCTACAAATTTTTTTGAAGTACTTAATGTACTTAACGAAAACCACAGGGTTTTTTTACATGTTGTATATGGAAACCAACGTATATATACCCGGAGAACATGTCATCTTTCTAGCACAATCGGGTAAAAACGGCACTTGCACTCTTAACTTTCTTTGCTAGCTCAAGTTTATACTCCAATATAAAATCAACAGGAAAAATTTTACGATAAAAGCAATGTGTTGTTCCGATTAACATACCTCCCTACAGAGTTAAAATTGTTAATACTAGTCACAGCTCAACCGAAGTATATTTTTATTTTCCTCCTCACCCATATAATACACTAGTTTTTTACGTGGTAGAGCAACGCCGCAGCTATACTATTTGTACCACGAGTGGGTCGGCTCGACTGGCACAGCACAATGCTCTCATAGAATACCAGCGTAATGCTGCCGTGTTCCGTATGGTGAGTGTAGAGAACCGGAGACCCTTTTTACTGGAATTTTTTCGCATATGCATTTTGGTTCTTAATTGAGGATAAATGTGGATGTCTATGGGCCACAACATCCACTTACCGTTATAAAAAAAAGAAAAATAATGTTGTGGCACGAATGGGTCGGCTCAACCAGGGAAGGTACACGCTTACACAGACTACCAGCAAAAAAAAAACAGCAGAGGTTGTTGTGTTACATATGATGAGTGTAGAAGATCCCTTTTTACTGGAAACAAGGCATTCCGTCTTAGTCCTCAAGGGTGACAGCGTATCTGTTTTTGATTCTAAATCGAGGACTAATATAGTGGGTAACAGCTTCCACTTAGCATCAGTTGAACTGTGTGCTCGTTTGTTACCCTTATTCTATAAAATAAGTATATTTTGCAGTAGTGGAGGTTTTAACCTATTCGCTATATTTTGAGGCGAACTAACGATTTCGCTACGTGGTAGAGCCATGCTGCAGTTATATTAGTAGTATAGTTGTAGTACGAATGGGTCGGCTCGACCGGGGAGGGACCACGCTCTCACAGAATACCAGCGTCAAATAGTAGCTTAATGCTGCTGTATTTCGTATGGTGAGTGTAGAGAACCGGAGACCCTTTTTACTGGAAATGAGGCATTCCATCTCAGTCCTCATGGGTGACAACGCATCTGCATTTTGATTTGTAATGGAAGATAGATGTAGATGTCTATGTGCCGCAGCTACCACTTACCATCAGGTGGACTGTGTGCTCGTTTGTCACCCTATTCTATAAAAAAATAAACAAGAAAGGTTTCTCGCACCTTTAACTCTGCTTTCTTGCAGAAAGTGTCTTTTAATATTTTTTTTAAATTATAAATACAAGATAATAATACTCGATAACACTACTACTACTACTACTACTACTACCACTACTACAAGCCGTACCGTGCCGTGGCCGAGCCGTGGTAGCTCAGATGATCAGCGCTCGCTGTAAATTTAACAGTACGCGAGCAATTCGAGGTCGATCCCCGCCGGCACCAATGAAATTGTTAATTGCAATTTTAAGTGCTGATTTACCACGTGCTCGGCGGAGAAGGAAAACATCGTGAGGAAACCCACATGTCAGAGAATAAGAAAAAAAATATATTTCAAAGACATGTGAAGTTTGCCAACACGCATTGGGGCAGCGCGGCGGACAATTCCTTGCCCTAAAACCCTCTCAGGAAATGAGTGGAGGGACCTGTGCCCAGCAGTGGGACGTATATAGGCTGTAACTTTACTTTACTTTTACTTTTACTACTACAAGATACTAATACTAATTTATATGGTCTGGATTTTTTTTATAGAAGTATGGATGATAAGTGAGCTCCGATGGGATACAATAAAATGCCTTGTTACCAGCAAAAAAATCTCCGGTTCTCGTCACTCATTAGTATTACAATTCAACGTGGTCTTTCTTTGATCGAGTTGACCCACTCGTGCCGCAGCACACGTCGCATTGAATGTGATAGAATCTCATATTATGCTATTATAGTATATTAATATCTTTGCTCATTAATCGAATGATTTTAGTTTTCAGATTTATACGTATTGCATTTCGATGCCACCGCAATTGTACACGATGTTTTTACATCACAGTTTACTACGAATGAGAAATTTATATGACACTATAGAAATAGCGTTAGTAATTTTCAACATTTTTATTTACTAAAGAGTAGTTTATTTTTCATATAGATATGATATGAAGAATTAAATAAATTCACGTTCTGAAGTCGGCGCTAAGCCACATTGTATAGAAGAACAAAGGCCCAACTACAGAATGTTAAGTTAAGTTAAGTTAAGTCAATTAAAGTTGGCTTTTACATTTATTTTATATATATCTTTTAACCTTTTGAGTGAACTAAGAAATATCACAATCCTAATGTCGTCTAAATAGTTCAATAAAAAATTTCATCTCCCGTTTTGCCACCTTTAGCCAATAAAAATAGTGAGACATTCAGAGTGCAGAAAGATTTGTTTCATAATTTTCATAATGATAGAGATCAAACCCGCCTACTGTTCAGACTTTTTCGACTAGGAATCTAGTCAATGATTACACGCTTTACCACCAAGTAATATCGGAACTTGATGGTGTGGCTGTGGAAGGTAATGAGGAGATCTCTCGCAGGGCTAGGTGTTTTGCCCGGACAGCAGCCAACGCTCCGTGTGATAGCTCGGAGCTATTCTATTTAAGCTGTTTTACTTCGGAACTTTGATAGCGCGATTTAAGCTTCCATGTGTTTCGCTTGTGACGTGACGATAGCCCCGCCACAATGGAAAAGCTTGCGCATAGCCGTAGGAATCCAACTAGGAGACATCACACTCACCACACAGGACAATATGTCAACCTCATCATAGAGTTATAGTCTGTAGAGACTATCGGTCTGTGAGGTTCAAGTGCGGTGAAGTTCTTAAAGGAATTGTGTCCTCGAATGGTGGTCGCTTAATTTATAATCATTCAGCGAGGAAACGCAGCCAGCGTGCTTGGCACTATACCGCAGGGAGTAGGACTGTATGATTTTTATGTTTGTAGTGTTTTTATAGAAGAGAGGGCAAACGAGTGTGCGGCTCACCTGATGGTAAGTGACTACCCATAAACAACCGCAACACCAGAGGAATTGCAGGTGCGTTGCCGGCCTTTTAGAAAGGAGTAAGCTCTTTTCTTGAAGGTCCCTAGGTCATATCGGTCCGGAGAAATCGCCGATGGTAAACAATTCCAGAAGTTGTACGAGAAAGAAAACTTCTAGTAAAACGCAGAGTCGTGGACCGCCAAGCATCCAGATGGTGAGAATGGTATTGTGAATTTTGAATCTATGTGATTTCGTGAAAATTGGCGGCTGGAACTAATCCGAACAATTCCTCAGATAACTCCTCGTGGTAAAAGCGCAATGGGATACAACGTCGTCGACGATTCGAACCGCTCTGACGAACCGCTGATTTTTTTATATAGAAGAAGGGGCAAACGAGCATGCGGCTCACCTGATGTTAAGTGACTACCGTGATGATGATGATGATGCGGTCAAGTGGAAGGAGCTGGCACTGGGCTGCTCCGGCCTAGAGATGAGAACAGTATTCCATGTGAGGCCAAACTATTGCTTATAACCATTAAGGGTGAGTATAATATATCATTTTATTGTCAGACAAATATGCCTTAATTATAAATAGCCAATAAAGTATGTTAGTGTAGAGCTTTGACACAGTAAACAAACATTCTAATAATAGATAATAATGATTTATATTTATATAAAAATACTTAAGGTGAGGATTTCTGACGTTAATAGGCTTTTAGTGCTCCCTTCTCCGCTCCATGCATATTTGTGAAGTACGAAGTCAGTGTACGACATTCGATGGAATAAAACTTCATTTGAAATGTTTTTGCTTACTATCAGGAAATAGAGAATTTAAAAAAATGTACCTGATCATGATATTTAAGAATCTGATTCAATAACGGTACTTCCATATTATCAAAACATATTATAAGGCTCTTAAAAACGAGAACTCGAACGTTTTTTCTCTGGTTATTAGATAATTTTTTTTTCTAGATCAATATAAATTATTTTGTAAATCCCTTTGATTAAGAATTTATTTGTATATTATATATATATATATATATATATATATATATATATATATATATATATATATATATATATATATATATATACATATATATGTGCGTATTTTTTCTCGGAACTTAATATCACATTTGAAGTATCATTACTCGAGCGTCACAATCTTGTCTAAAATACGATATTTGTGTTATATCAAACATCAACCTCTCCTGTACTTGGTGTACTCTGCTTATTGACAAACCGGGCTATGTCGACGGATAAATGATTGTATCTATCTATGCAAATATACTTAACTCAAAATAGACAGATTATAATTCTTATATAAACCTTTTACAACACCTACAGGGCGAAATGGGGTGATGTTAAGTTTTAAAAAATGTCTATTATTTATGTTAATATAACCTGTTGGAAAAATGTCAACGATTAAATCATTTGTAATTTCTTTTGACAAGTGCATTTACATGGAGCGTTTCGGTGATTTGATGGCAGGCATTATCAATCAATTGACGCCGCGCATGCGGCACACGGGAGCTGCCATTACGGCAAGTACTTCGACCTCACGTACTCGCGATTTACAGCTTTATTACCCGTTATTATTCTTAATAACATACTGTACCGCGACAACGCATTAACCTCATCAAAATTCACAACTTCTTCTTTTTAATTATGCCGACATTTTATAAGGGAAAATCGAACAGACGATAAATGATTTTGAATTGTTTCTTTGGCACACAGAACCTTAAAAAATATTATATCGCGGTGCTTTTCAGAAATCGAACATAAATCATTAAAAAATAAAACAGAAAAATGTTTAGCGCATCTCCAACCTTTAGATTAACATCAAGCCTGTTTGTAGAGATTTTAAAGTCTCCGCAATCCAAAATTTTTAAAACTCATTATATAACCGTTATGATTCGACAACAGCGTGAAATTCTGGTAATTGGTAATAAAACAGCAAGACCTAAAATTTATTAAATTAATTTAAAATCTTCGAAGTTTATGACCCGTTCTTAATTCTTTACAAAATTTCGATACCAAGGACCTTCGACCTACATCCAGATTAATGTATAACAAAAGAATAAACAACAGAAGGTTATTAATAATAATCATAAATACAGCTGCAATGTCACATTGGTATTTTATAAGAATCAGCGTCGTGTGTCAGTGCCCATTATGCCGTAATCAATCATTGCGCACGGACAAGTTTCAATCTGCGTTTGACTCGCTTTTGGCCAAGCGAGGCTTTCGACACGGGCGCAATCAATATAGCAGATAAGTGCGATAAGATCCGATGAAGCCTCAGCGCCCTCGTTGCTCCGGTCGCGCCTCCGGCTAGCGCTACACCCGACGTCTTCATCGCACCACATTTTAACTGACAGCAAAACATCGCCAACGGAATTTACATAGTCTTTAGCTTACGCATAGTAGAAATGTAAACTTCCTTTAAAACTAATCGGTATGGAATAACGTTCAAAATACTAACATTCCAATTCTTCTGTAATACGTAAGTGCTTGTCAATAGCGTGTGCGCAGTATTATGTGAAGTGCTCTTAACAACTTAAGTGTTGATGTGGTGGAGTGGTATCATTTATTATTTTATCTCGTGATTGAATCTTGTTTTTGATTTACTTCTCGGAACAATTGCATTTTTGAGTTTTGCAATAAAATATAAGAATGATTAATACTTCTAAGTTATATTTAAATAAATAAAACGGCAGGATATTCACTTCAGACCTATTTTAACTTTATTGTTTTTTTTTGTGAATTTGTACCTACCATTTTAATATGTACTACCATATAAAGTTAAGTTAAAGCTTTTACTAACGTTATTTTTACAATGTTCCGCTTAATTGAAATTATACAATGAAATTATATATTGAAATTATGTCGGTACATATGCTGAGGTTAACGAATAAGGAGACCCTATTAACTACATATTATGTACATACTAATATCTGGTAACTTCTGCCTCTTATGGCATTGAATAGATTCATTAGACGTATTTGTATATTGAAGCTTATAAAATATGCACATCAATGACCCATAGTGTGTGTACGATAAGTAATATAGATGGACATCACGCCGCGTGTTCATCGTTTATGTTACAAGCGGGCATGCGGGTACAGGTGCGCGCACTGCATTCGCGCAGGTAGTCCTGCTTACTGACGAGTCTCCTTCCACCTGTGATTCGTACTAGTGACCAACATTCCTCAACATACTACTAAGAACAAATACTCATCGGTCAATTAACACGAATTATTTCTTATACCAAGTTCAACATTTTCACTTATAGCAAAAAGTAGAGCTTTTAATTGTTTCAAAACGCCCACATAAAATTACTTAAATTGAACTTTGCCAAGCACTAATCTACGCTCAAGTGCGATAATTAGCTTTTAAATAACGAAGTGAAATGTTGTTTGATGCCGATTAGTAATGGAAACTATCCATTAATGAGCGACATGGGACGGCTGCTATCATTGGCCATAAGTTACACTAGCATTAGTAAGCTGGGAACTAATTGCAAAGGCGGACTAATTCACGTAGTGCCGTAACAATTAATATTCGCAAAAAAAAACGTTCTTTCTTTAAAAAAAAAATAGATGCGAAGAAATCTGTGAAAAAACAAATCTGACCGATGAAAATGTTGATATACACTTTGATTATATACTTGTCTAAATAATAAAAGGATAAATATTATAAAAGAAAAATATCAGTATTATTTCAAAAGAAATACTCTGATAATAGGAGTAGATTATTATTATGTATTATATATTATATGTGATAGTAGTAGATATTTATTCATTGCAATTAAAATAGCTATAATTCTCAAATTAAAAAAAAACAGGAACTATGGTGATTCCATGACTTGACACGTTATTTAAGTTAACAACAGGTCCTTTTTTTTGCTTGTTGTTCGATTGTTTTGTCGGAATAACATTTTCAACTTGTTTTTGCAAAACAAAAAACAATATTGCACCATATGGGGTCATATCTTTTGAAACTCTCTTAATGACAATGTAACGAAAACATATGGCCAATTAATTTCTGCTAGCTCCGCTAAACGAATGCCATTGGAGCGGTTTTAAAAGGTGTTATAAAATGTAGGATCATCGTAGCTCGTGGCAAACTTTGAAATTGGATTTTTTGTCGTAACACTTTATGATGATAAGGAATGTGTGCTTATTCTCATAAAAATACATTAATTTAGTACACGAATTTACTGTAATAATACATTCAATAGTTTATGATTGTTGTCAATATACGTTCACGATGTGATTAACATACGAGTCCTGTGTTCCTTAGGTATTTCTTTAAGTTGTAAGTTTAGGTACATAAAACTACGTGCCGTAATATAATATAATTTTAGCTAAATGATATACCTAGCCACTCAGTATTAGGCAGACACGTATCATTCTAACTTATTTGTTTTATCAAATATGTATGAACCTTATTTAAATACTCTTTAATCAGATTTGTTTAGTACTTTTCTTGTATTTGTAAGCTCGAATGGATATGCGTGGTAAGTCACAACCTGCTCGAAGCGGGTTTCTCGACGCGTCGAGGCGACCATCTGGTGGGCGAGAGCTTATTTTTTTATTTTCCAAACGTGTCGTCTTGGATTCTTGTTTTTTTGCATTGGCTGGCGCTCGCTCCTTTTCTTTTTTATACTGCCGAGTTGCAGTTAACAGGTGGCTGGCCGTGTGCAGGTGAGAACTGAGATTTTAACGCGAGTTAACCTTAGTGTGAAAAGTCTGACTTGCTTCCTACTTTAACACTAATTAATCAATAAATCACTCAATAAAACTTCGAAATCTAAACGTATGTAATTGTCATTTTAAAGGATTTTTAAAGAAGGAAATGATTTTCACCACTTCACCGAGCGTATCAGAGATCTTGTTTTGTTTCATATTTCTGGCGGTAATTTCAATAATGGTGACAAACGAGCACACAGTCCATCTGATGGTAAGTGGATGCTGTGGCCCATAAACATCTACTTCAATCCTCGATTAAGAATCAAAATGCAAATGCGTTGCCACTCCTGAGGACTAAGATAGAATGCCCGGTTTCTAGTAAAAAGGGTCTGTGGTTCTTTGCAGAGGCACACTTCATACGAAACACAGCAGCACTGAGCTGCTATTTTACGCTGATATTCCGTGAGAGCATTATCCTTCTCCGGTCGAGCCGGTATAGCTGCAACTGACCACGTAAAATAGGTGATATAAATAACAAAAACGCTGAAGTTTAGAAATCACTACAATTGATTCGCCAAAACAATAAATTAAAAAATAACATATATAAAAGGACTGAAAAAACATAAAAGCCAAGGCAAAGTCAGAGCACATCGGCAGAACTGGCGAGAAACTAGTTCGACTTCCTTCGGGAATACGTGCATTCTGATCACTCGCCAAGGCTGTCCTAGAGAACTTCTGTCGGCCATCTCACCCGTCTCTGCACAGGGAGGAAGACTTACTGGCCCATGCTGCAAATGACAAAGCCGATGGGCTCTCTCTTCGCGTCCAACTTGACTCTTGATGACGGGGGCAACACACCGCCGACCATCTCGTGGTGTGAGTGCTTCATGCAGGATATGCTGTTTACCCGCGCTTGGTACGCAGAACACTCCTCTCCCTGGACGTTAACAAGTCGAGTGGGCCTGATGGCGTCCCTTATTTTGTGTTGAAGACGTGTGCTGCAGAGTTTGTATTTCAACGCGTCTTTTCCAGTACTCCTACTCCCTAGGCGTAGTCCCACAATCATAGAAGACAGCTTTAGTGCACCCGATCTCTAATAAAGGCGACCGATAAGATCCGCCTAACTACCGACCTATCGTTATCACTTTCTTGTTCTCCAAAATAATGGAATCCATTATAAACTGCTAACTCAAGAGGTATCCTGAGGATCACCAGCTGGTTAGTGACCGCCAGTATGGTTTCCGTTAGGTTCGCGCAGCTAGTGATGATCTTATGGGTTACCTAACTCATAAATGGGTGGAGTCAGTAGAGTCCAAGGGGGAGGCATTGACTGTTAGGTTAGACATAGCGAAGGTCTTCGATCGGGTTTGGCACATCTTACGAAGCTTCCTTTCTATGGGCTTCCCAAAAAATTGTGCAATTGGATCACCAGTTTTCTTGCAGATTTTAGCATCTAGGTTGTAGTAGACGGTGCATGCTCCAAATACAAGCCAATTAACGCTGGTGTTCTACAGAAAATAGAGAGAGAAATTAACTATTACAAATTAGAGAAGAATTACGGAGATGACACAATAATTACTATTTTATACGGGTAGCATATTTTGATATCATCACCTAAAAATAACGAAGACATTCAAGTGACGCGACAAAAAAAAAAACAGATAATATTGTTGTTCCATAATGAAACTGTCAGCTTTAGTAATTGAATTACTGAAGATGTAATTCCAAGAGAATTACGTATGAAACACTCACAAAATTTAAAAATTATTGAACTTTTTAATCGTTTTATTATATATCATCATTACAGCCCTTCACAAGTCCACTGCTGAACATAGGCCTCCCCCAAGGTATGCCACAAAGCACGATCCTGAGCCACCTGCATCCATCGACTTCCTGCATGTTTTACCAGTTCGTCACTCCATCTAGTGGGGGGTCGCCCTACACATCGCCTAACGGTTGTCGGTTCTTCGAGTTATATGGCCGGCCTATTGTCACTTCAGCTTACTAATCCGTTGGGCTATGTCGGTCACTCTGGTTCTACTGCGGATATCCTCATTTCCAAGTTTATCACGCAGATAAACCCCATGCATAGCCCTCTCCATAGCTCGCTGAGCGACTTTGAGCGTCCTCATACGGCCAGCAGTGAAGGACCATGTCTCGGTTCCGTAGGTCATCACTGGCAACACGCACTGGTTGTACAACTTAGTTTTCGGGTTTTGAGGTATACCTGACGAGAAGATGCGTCGTAATTTCCCGACGAACGACACTGCCCAGCCGAGTTGAATCCGAAGTTGGACTTACCTAGTCGGACTATTTGTCCCAGGTAAACGTACTCGTCAACAACTTCGAGCTTAGTGCTCCCAACAACTACCGGCATAGGTGTGACATGGACATTAAACATGATCTTTGTTTTGTCCATGTTCATCTTAAGACCTATATATAGAAAGAAAGAATTAACTGCC
The DNA here is from genome assembly GCA_036936625.1 of Parnassius smintheus behrii. NCBI lineage: Eukaryota > Metazoa > Arthropoda > Insecta > Lepidoptera > Papilionidae > Parnassius > Parnassius smintheus. The sequence goes on along the minus strand of JAUPFT010000005.1, from coordinate 32,207,179 downwards.
AGTATTTATGACCATGTTCTGATAAAGATTGGATAAAAGTAAATCATAATCATTGTCATTAAATATATTTAATGAACCTAAATAAAATTATGAATTAAAGAATCATAAAATTAATCGGCATCATTAAAGCCGATCATAATTCTATTGATTAACATAGGCCTCCAAGTAGTCACAAAGTACGGTCCTAAGCCATCTGCAACCATCGATTTATTGCATCTCCTACCAGGTCATCCCTCCATCTTGTTGATACCACACACCTCCTTACTGATACAAGGCTGCTGCAAAACAACCCTCCTTCCTTATTGGTTATCACAACAAGTCACCGCAATCGAGAATTAAAATGCAGATGCGTTTTCACCAGTAAGGGGTAAAATGGAATGCCCGGTTTCCAGTAAAATAGGTCTTCGGTGCTCTACACTTACCATATGAAACACAGCAGCGGTCAGCTGCTATTTCACGCTGGTATTCTGTGAGAGCATGTTCCTTCCCCGGTTGAGACATTTGTGCTACAACTATACTAATAATATAGCTGCAGCATGGCTCTACCACGTACAAAACACAAAATAGTAAAAAAAAAACTGCGCCAAAGGTGGCAACTACGACAAATATCCTTTCTCTATGAGGCAAACTATCGAGAAAGCCAATTTTTTACAATGGACTTTTTTAAGCTGTAATTAATAAAAGAATGAAAAAAACATTAAGCGGTGTCTGCTGCTAATAAAATTAAAAAAAAAAAAAAACATTACTAAACTTACGACATGAAATGCACTTTGCAAGTTCAAATATGTAAACAGTTGGGAATCTTTTTTCGGCATGCTAATTTGATTTGAAAACTAATTTGATTTGCCTATTCTGTGCTAATTTCGATTTTTATAAGATATGTAGTTAATTTCTTTTGACTACATAATATTCAGGACATAAAACGTTATTGCATAATGCATACTGATTAAAACCAGTTTTACGGATTAATTCCCAAACTTTTGTGACGTTTCGTTAGCTCTTTCTACGTATATCGGATCAAAAATCTATGTTTAAAAGCTTCCATCAAAAATGTAAGATATGTTTTACGCAATAAATTCTGTAAATGTATGTATGTATGTAATGTATATATGATAGTTATATATGATGAAAAATTCTGCAAGGCATTTGTTTTCTCTCTAATTTGACAAAATATTTAAATTATTATTTGACGATAGTAAGTGATAATTATTATATGAATCGTAATAACTTGTTTGTCGAATTAGAAAGGTTTATTTTTATTGCCTTAACAAGTATCTGAAGCTTATATGAAAGCTTGAAAAATTGTAGGTACCCACAACAAGCACATTCAATAGGCTCGCAGACCTGCACCGTTAGACTACAGATCACGACTCGGCGGATTATTCGAAAGCACAAAGAGAGCGAGTGCCGCGCGGCGGACAGGCACAATCACTCATACCATGGTGTTTGTCATAGAGAGCCGTGCGACAACGGCGCGTCGATCACCGGCCGACACGCTTTGTCACTCCGATTTGTAACCGCTGATAGCTCCACTCTGATCGCCCCTACGGCCATCAAAATGTAAACAACGTGCACCTTGAAGGGAATAAATATTACGTTTCTATATATTACCCCAATTTAACAACCGCAACACGTGATGCGACGTGAAATTTGTGAGCTTTATAATTATAATCAAAACACTGACATTTCACGTACGTAAAGCATGCTCAATACCCATGCGATCTATATAATTATAGACGTAGTGAACGGATTAAAAAAATCACCCGGTCGTAAATGTAAGGAAGTTTGTTAAGGCAAAAGTAGGTTTACTGCATTGACTGATCATCGGGCAATTATTTCAGAAACTTTCTACGTTGAATTGTTCGCGAGAAGGCTGTAAAAATCGTTCACCCATAAAGTGAAATATAGGTTAAGGCGGGCTCTCTTAAAAATCATTCAAAGTACCGTAATCCCATTTCGCAATTTATTCTTACCACCAATTTTAAGCAGTCGTTCAACATTTTAGGGCTCGTTTTATGGGTTCGCGTCTGATGAACATCCTCCGCTTTCATTTTGTGTTACGACGTTTCGAATACGACGAATACGCATATATCGCGTCACGAATTCTCGTAACTGTTCTCTTTATTCGAGTGGTCTAATTTTGTGCCGTTAAATAAACAATAAGATTTGATACGACTAGAATATAAATAAATTAATCACAAAAAAATTGGTGTTATAAAATTGTCTTATTTTATTTATTAAGTTTTAATAATTCATGTAATTATAGAAATACTAAATTACTATTATGGTATATAATGATCGCTAACATTACAAATTGAATAAAACTATTTTTATGGATTTTATTGCGTTTACTTTTAGTATATTTAATAGTATTAGAATAAAAAACGAGCTAACAGTCCAATCGATAGACTGGAGATTCAAAGCTTCAAACAAAGAAGGCTAAAGGTCTTTGTTACCTTGAGGACTAAGATGAAATGTCTCACAGCCAGTTATTACTGGCTATCTTACACTGCAAGCCGCAACACAGCAGTTGTTGCACTGTTACCTGCTGGCGACGAGGCTCCGGCTTCTGACCAATGAGTGCAAATCCATTTACATATTGGGTGCGTTTGGCAGAAAAAAGCGCTAGCAAGCGCTTGTAAGCAAAATGGCGATCGTAAGCGGTAAGTGCTTTCAAATCGTAAGTAGCTATTTTCCTCTATGTAACCTAATTTAAACATATTTTTGTGAAGTATTCATATTAAAAACTTACCAATCATGAATTTTTAATAACATGTATATGTCTATTCATGTCTTTATATTACTTAAAACTCATCATCATTCTCTAGCCCATTTCCCATTATCTGGGGTCGGCGCAGTAAATCTTCTTGTTCCATTCCTCTCTATCAGCCGTCATTTCCATACTTACTCCTTTCATTCTCATATCAGTCTTCACATAATCGATCCATCTTTTATTGGGCCTTCCTCTGCCCGTGTGTCATTATATTACTTAAAACTAATATTGCAAAAAACAACTTATAAACTATACTTCAAAACAAACAAATTAAATAAGCAAAATGGCGGATTGTGTCAGCGCTACTGAAGTAGCAATCGTGTCCTGGCCGAAAACTATTTCAGCGCTAGTAAGCGCTTGCTAGCGCTTTTTTCTGCCAAACGCACCCAGGGTCACGTAGCGTAGACTAAATTATAATAGAGACAGTGTAAGAGAAACCGCCACCATCATCTCGTGGGTGTCGTGTGAGGCTACAGAGGGAAATGAAATAAGAGATGGGTTGCAGCATCTTCCTGGTAACAACTTAAAATAACTAAAATTTACGGTTGCTAACCTCTCCCCTATGAAGTAATCTATGGTTAGGGCTACGTTTAGCAGAGTACTTTGATAGACTGTAATGATGATGATAATATTGCTCAAATTGTTTGCCTACGTCATTACTTTTATTTATTTAAAAAAAGGTCTACCCACAATTATCGTTACAATTTAACAACACTCCAGTCTTCCGTGACCAAAAAACTCGTTTATCACGTCGCTTTGTACAAGCAATTTAAAAAATCTATGAACCGTATAAGTGGACATTATGTACTTTATATAACTTAAGTTAACGCTATTTAAAGATGATATTAAGTATTATGATTATTAATATCTATAAAAACACTCATGGACCCAAATGATGATACAAATTATTAAATATATAATTATTCGAAAATAACTCTTACTTATTTGCCAAATTTTACTGTCAACTTTTATAACGTGTTCTCTATGATTTTTAAAATAAAATAAAAAACTTTTATTAATTTATACTAATTTAAACAAAGTTTTGAAGATTTTAATTTTATATATTTATAAACAAGTACATGCACAAAATCGATTTTATTCTATACCAATAAATTAACATCTAAAGGAAGGAAAATACTTAACCTTGTTTTTTGAAGCTCCGTAATCGAAATCGTTAGCTATAAGTTGCCGCGAGTTACCAACTACCTACACAGAAAATTTCATGGATATCGGTTCAGTAGTTTTTGTGTGAATCTAGAATACACCGAGAGACAGACAGGTAGACAAAATTCTAAAAACCACTAATTTGGCTCAGTTCCTTTTACTTAGTCCCTGACTTGCTTTTCGAAAATATATTAGAATTACAGACTTGGTTTTTTACAGATTTATTATATGTATATATGTAGTAAGTTTTGGAACGCGATAGAGTCACGCCGTCGCTATATTTTAATTGATATATTTGGTTGCAATACGAATGGGTCGGTTCTTGGAAGGACCATGCCCTCACAGAATACCAGCTTAAAATAGCAGCATATTACCGCTATGTCTCTTAAGTGTAGAGAACCGGAGGCCCCTTTTCATCATCATCATCATTACAGCCCTTTACAAGTCCACTGCTGAACATAGGCCTCCCCCAAGGTATGCCACAAAGCACGGTCCTGAGCCACCTGCATCCATCGACTTCCTGCATGTCTTACCAGGTCGTCCCTCCATCTAGTGGGGGGTCTCGAACTCGAGAACCTTTTTTCCCCAACGGTTGTCGTTCTTCGAGCTATATGGCCGGCCCATTGCAACTTCAGCTTACTAATCCGTTGGGCTATGTCGGTCACTCTGGTTCTACTGCGGATATCCTCATTTCTAAGTTTATCACGCAGAGAAACTCCGAGCATAGCCCTCTCCATAGCTCGCTGAGCGACTTTGAGCGTCCTCATACGGCCAGCAGTGAAGGACCACGTCTCAGTTCCATATGTCATCACTGGCAACACGCACTGGTTGCACAACATAGTTTTCAGGTTTGAGGTATACCTGACGAGAAGATGCGTTGTAATTTCCCGAACGCTGCCCAGCCGAGTTGAATCCGTCGATTGACCTCTCGGTCGAAGTTGGACTTACCTAGCCGGACTATTTGTCCCAGGTAAACGTACTCGTCAACAACTTTGAGCTTAGTGCTCCCAACAACTACCGGCATAGGTGTGACATGGACATTGAACATGATCTTTGTTTTGTCCATGTTCATCTTAAGACCTATCCGTTGGGAGGCACTTTTGAGGTCATTGAGCATAGTGCTAAGGTCCTCCAGCGATTCTGCCATAAGTACTATATCGTCGGCAAATCGAAGGTGAGTGATGTACTCGCCATTGATGTTAATACCGTATCATTTCCAGTCCAGTAGCTTGAAAACGTCTTCCAATGCAGCGGTGAAGAGTTTCGGGGAAATAACGTCACCCTGTCTTACACCTCTCTGCAATTGGATAGGTTTCGTACTTGGTTCTGTACTCGGATAGCCATTGTAGCCCTACTGTACAAACACTTCAGCACTTCGATATACCGACAGTCAACTTGGCACTGCTGAAGAGACTGTAGCACCGCCCAAATTTCGACGGAATCAAAGGCTTTCTCATAGTTCACATATGCCAGGCAAAGTGGCAGATTGTACTCTTCGGACTTCTGTACAATTTGCCGAAGGGTGTGTATGTGGTCTATGGTACTAAAGCCTTTTCGGAAACCGGCTTGTTCAGGAGGCTGGAAGTCGTCGAGTCTGCGTGCGAGACGATTCGTAATGACTCTCAAAAACAGCACGTAGACGCGGCTCAGAAGGGATATCGGTCTGTAGTTCTTCAAGAGGGCGTTGTCACCTTTCTTGAAGAACAAGACCACCGCACTTCTGCTCCACGCCTCCGGAGTAGTGCCACCATGGAGGACGGAATTAAAGAGCCTCTGAAGGACTTCAAGTACCGGTTTTCCACCCGCTTTCAGAAGCTCCGCTGTAATTCCATCCTCGCCCGGGGACTTGCCGTTTTTAAGGTGCTGGAGAGCCATTCTAATCTCGCTCAGACTGACGTCCGGGATATCATCGGAATAGTGTCGGATAAGACCCGCTCTTGGATCGTTACTCACACTTGCGTGTGGCTCGTGTGGCTCCAACGATGATGTGTACAGCTGCCCATAGATCCTCTCAATTTCACTCAGAATCTCAGGTGTCCCGGAAACGATGCTGCCACACTCAGTCTTCAGCTTTGACAGTTGGCTCTTACTGGCAGACAGATCTCTGGCAAAGACTTTGGAGCCCTGGTTCCGCTCAATCGCTTCTTCAATATGAGCAGTATTAAATTTGCGTAAGTCTCGCCGCATGCGTTTGGAGATCTGTCTGTTCAGTTGCCTGTATGCTGTCAAATCTGTCGATGATTGCAGCCTCATCTCCCATCTAATAGCCATGAGATTAAGAGTGTGATCGGAGAGCTTTTGTGTTCTTCTGCGGCCGGTCTTGCAGAACTTAGCTCCGACCGCATGGACAGTTTCCACGAGCTTGTCATACATATCGTCCACTGTATTGCAATCTTCTAGGCACTGAAAGCGGTTACGTAACTCGAGCTGAAAGGTTTTGGAATTCTGGATTAGAGAATTTTTATCAACCATGTATACATTTATATTATAATAATACTTTTCATTTAATAAAACATTTTTATTTAATAGAATATTTAAACTTGATAATAGCGCCTTGTATGTTTTCTGGTGCTTTGATGAATTACTGACTGAATGGAGTCGAGAAACTAATATCACTATTATACCTTGCAGAGTACATTATATTTTTTACTAAAACTACTTTTGTGAACATACCATAGAATACTATAATACATAAGTAGGAACTGAGTCTTGTTGATACCACCATTTTTCTTGGAATCACACTGGACGCAAAGCTTCAATGGCTCCCCCATATATCAAAACTAGCTAGCAGACTTATTTCTGCAGCATATGCTGTAAAGAAGATTAGAACTCTTACCAATGTTGAAACAGCTAGAATAGTTTACTTTAGTTATTTCCATAGCATTATGTCGTATGGTATTTTGCTATGGGGACACGCGACTGACACTGAAATTATATTTATTTTACAGAAGAGGGCCATTAGAGCAATATATAATTTAAAACCAAAAGAGTCACTGAGACAAAAATTTAAGGAAATTAATATTTTAACTCTGGCCTCTCAATACATTTATGAAAATGTAATGTACGTACACAAAAATAAAAGTAGTTTTGCGAAAATAGGTGATATTCATTCTGTAAATACTAGGAACAGACACAAGCTAGTGGTACCAGTTACTCGACTCCACCGAGTCAGTAATTTGTTCTTGGGGCGATGTATACGCTTTTATAACAAAATCCCGGAAAATATACAAAATTTATCATACACAAAGTTCAAAAATGTTATTAAACTAAGTTTGTATAAAAGGGGTTATTATACAAAATTTCTCGACAACGGCGCCACCTACTGGAGCCACTATTGAATTGAGTTTTCAAAGCATCCAGGGCCCCACTCAAATACACACAAAAAATTCATTAAAATCGTTCAACCATTTTCGAGTTTTTGGAGACTAACGGACAGCAATTGGTTTTTATAAATGTGTAGAGATTTTCAGATTATTATTATTAATGTATTAATATGGTACTCCAATAAAATTTTCATTTATTGCACTAATTTACACGAAAAAGAATGATTATCTTAATATATATAAATTACGTGTCACGTTGTTTGTCTGTGATGGACTCCTAAACTACTCAACCGATTTTAATAAAATTTGCACACCGTGTGCAGTTTGATCCAACTTGAGAGATAGGATAGTTTTTTTTGCCCATGAGTGAACCATAATTTTTTTTTTGCAAATTTAATTATTTTTGATAGGACATGACAAAGGGTTGTCGAAAAGGGCAGAACAACGTCTGCCTGGCAAGCTAGTTATCTATATAATACGAACAAATTTATAAATACATATCAATTTAATAAAATTGTATCAATTGCATTTTCAACGCTACTATCATCAATTTTATGTATCTGAGCGTGACCATCACGCGAATTCAGTGTTTTTTCCTCATCCCAAAAGTGCCCAACGTGCCTAAAGAAGTTTTCACTCCAAAAGCTATCTAAGCTGCCGTCTAAAATTACATTAACCATATAAATTAGTCTTATTCAATGTATTAGCCGTTTGATGATGTTAATGAGATCCGCTCCTATATCGTTACTAACCTTCGGAGTAGCGAGCGAACACGTCATCCCTACTATGTGCACCTGGGGGCAGCAGGAGCTACGGCGACTGTGGTGATTGGCAACTCGTTTAAAGAATAAATGTAGAGTCAAATGGAACCACAGTTGAGGGTTCATTAGGATGTAGGCATTTAAGCTAGTACGAGTAAAGTAGTATTTATATTTGATATTCCCTGTCAGCGTTGGAGCGCAGGCGGAAGCGAGTACGCACTACGCACTGTACAGCGCGGGCGGTGCGCATATTGACGGGGCGGCGTACCTACGGGAGCCGCGCGCCCACGCCACGTAGCGCGTGTGCATGTCAACGCCACGAACACCGACTTAAATATCTTACTTTCACAATTGTAATAAGCAAACGTCAAGAACTCATCATGTTCAACAACAATACAGCACGTGTCTCTCGCTTCGCCGTAACCAATTTTCTTTGGGCTGTACTAAATTAATCCAAAGATTTAAGTGTGACGTTTTTGTGTCAGGTAATCGCTTCTCAACTTTGCGTCATCTTGGCTCGAATTTAATTCATATTTATAAAGGATACAATGAATCAAGTATTATTAAAATATATTTAAAATTTGAAACCTACAGCTTTCAATGTCTTTGTCATGTAAGGAAATACTTCCATAAAATATTTTTCTTGTTGAATATTTTATTACAGCCTATAAAAGTTCACTGCTGAACATAGGATTCTCGCACAGATTGCCTCATAGGTACAGTTTTGCTATAGTTGCCACGCTTGGCAGGCAGGTTGGCAGCCTGTTAAATTGGCTGTTTAAATTATATATTATAAGAATACTGAATTAACCATATTACTAGAGAGTGGATATCGGCTTTTCACTTACCAACTCTCCCGTTTAGCAAGGTGGGTGCCAAGCAAAGTATGTCAACTGGCTCATTCATAAAATGCACGAGTAAGCTTTAAATAGCTTTTTATACAAGTAAGGATGACACACTGTGACACACTGTTAGAGCATGGATACTGTGAGGCCCATAGACGCCTACAGCTAACCTCAATTAAAAACAAAAGATGCGTTGTCACCCTTAGGACTAAGATGTATGGTACCAGTAAAAAGGATCTAGTCAGTGATTAAATGTCGATTAAAAATACATGCACTAGGTTAATACCTTAATTAGATCCATGACATACAAACAGACTGCCAGACAGGCAGCAGAGTGTTTTAATAATGGGGTATTATATGTATTAATAGAGTAAGGGTGATAAACGAGCACACAGTCCACCTGATGGTAAGTGGATGCTATGGCTCTTAGATATCTAATCTATCCATAGAATCTAGAATCTATCTATAGAATCAAATTTCAGATGCGTTGTCACCCGTGAGGACCGAGATGGAATAGTTCGTTTCCAGTAAATGAAGTCCGGTTCTCTACATTCACCATACGAAACATAGCAGTGTTAAGCTGCTATTTTACGTTATTCTGTGAAAGCGTGGTCCTTCTCCGGTCAAGCAGATACAACTATGCTAATATAGCCGCTGCATGGCTCTACTACGTATAAACTCTTTGCATAGAATCCTAAAATGAAAATTGAGAATAATGTCTTTCACGCACTATGACATATCTTTTGTATTGTTATGGCTCCTACAAGTTATTATTTATGCTTAAGATATATGACATTGTAAAGCGTTCGCTCGAAATCCCAATAGGCACAAAGAAACGTTGAAGAATGGCGTGATAATCTTTGTGTTATATTATACTTATGACACATTATAATGTGAGCCGAGATAAAATATGCAAATAAAGAACTTTCGATTCGTTGCCGGAACAATGGCGATGGATTCGCGGGGGTTTGTCTAGTTAACAGATGGAACGATGAATTTTAATAGTGTGAAAGTTCATGAGACCAGTAATCACCAGCTATTATCAGAGCTTGACGTATTGTCATGATTCTTGAGATAGGGAACTAGGTAAGTGCTTTTATTACCGATAATACTGGATCCAGTTACCTAGGAAAACCGTGAGGTAATACTTGATAGATTTATACTTTATACTAAAATCAAATATAAGGTACAACTAAAATTATACAAATATTACGTTTATATTTATGTACATTAAAACAATAGAAGGGGAGTTGATCGAGCAAGTAGATGAGTTTGTATATCTGGGTTGCGTATTTAGCAGGGATGGGAGATGTGATAAGGATATAGAACGACGAGTGAATGCAGGAAATAGAATAAATGGGGCCCTACACTCTATTGTGAAGAGTCAAAATTTGTCGAAAAAGGCACGTATGGCAATTCACAATGCTGTGTTGGTCCCTACTTTAACGTATGGTAGTGAAAGTTGGGTGTGGCAGAAGAAGCACGAGAGTAGAATGAACGCAGTAGAAATGCGTTCGTTAAGGAGTATGTTAGGGCTGAATCTGAATGACAGGGTAAGAAATTGTGTAATAAGAGAAGAGTGTGGTTTGCAAGATGATATTGTAACCAGGATTAAGAAAGGAATGCCTCGGTTGTTTGGTCATGTGGAAAAAATGAATGAGGAAACAGTGACAAAGAAAATTTATGTTGCAGAAGTGAATGGCAGAGTCGGAAAGGGACGTCCTAGGCGAAAATTTATCGACCAAATTGGCGATTTATTGAAAACGGGCCAAATTAGGAGTACCCTTAACCGACGAGCATGTATGCGTAGGTGTATGGATGTGAAGGAGGCGAGAGAGAGAGAGGATCGTGCCAAATGGAAGTCTGTAGTCTCTGCCTACCCCTCTGGGTGACAGGCGTGAGTGTTTATGTTATGTTTATGTTATTAAAACAAATTTTTCTTGGACTGGGCATTAAAGCTCCAGAAAGGAAATTTTACTTTATCTTATTGTATATATCATAGGCATAGGAAAATAGTGTATGTGGGAAATCGTTAGCGCTGCCCGTTTTCAGTTAGAAAGCAGAGTTATTGTTATATACAGAAACAAATTGCTTTTTTATTAACTTATGATAAAAAGTGATGATATCTGTTTATTGTTGTCTTTTTCTTTTATTTTTATAGTAAAAAGGTGACAAGCGAGCACACAGTCCACCTGATGGTAAGTGGTTGCTGTGGCCCATAGACATCTACATCTATCTTCGTTTGCGAATCAAAACGCAGATGCGTTGTCAGCCTTGAGGACTAAGATGGAATGCCTCTTTTCCAGTAAAAAGGGTCTCCGGTTCCCTACACTCTCCATACGAAACACAGCAGCAATAAGCTGCTATTTGACGCTGGTATTCTGTGAGAGGGTGGTTCTTCCCGGGTTGAGCCGACCCATTCGTGCTACAACTATACAATTAATATAGCTGCAGCATGACTCTACCACAAAAAAGTTTTCTAGTTGAATACAACCAACGAAAGCTCACTAAAACCCATCTCGTACAATCCGCATGTGACTAATAAAGAACGGAACTAACAATCCATTTGAATATTCATAAATCTAGTTTAAGCGTCCGCGTCCAAAGATGGAAGTCTTCAACCAGAGAAAACAGCAAAGCAGATCGAACATCTTCTAAAAATGGTTACAAAGATATTCATTCTTAACAAAGGATAGATCGACAGGTACAAGCCGGTTGTTGACTCATTAATTACTTACACTGAGACAAGTCGATAAAATTTAACTATGTGTATATTTATGTTTCATTCATTTATTCGTTAGTACGACTTGAGCATGAAGACATCAACCAACGAGATATCGTGATAGAAAATTGTAACGGTGCTAGTTTCATCCATTTCAATGCTTACCATAATACGTTGCTTAGGTTCAACATAGTTCTGTTACATTGAAGAGTTGAGTGTGCACTGTAAACAACCGAGATTGCAAATCAGTGTGGAGGTCGTGCATCCTAGTACCAGTGACTTGAATGACTCATAAACACCGTGATTTAGTGCGCAAGGAAGATTTGTAGAGTATTAATTCCGCTGTCACTGACCGGAAGAAATATTATATGGTATACGAAAAAAACAAGATCGTACTGTAAAACATAACATTTTGTCATTACATACCTTGTTTAAAATTATTTTTTAAAAAAATCACAAAACTATTGAGTGTAAGTTTTTAAAATGTGGCAATTAATGCATTCCATACAGAAATATCAGCGGGAAAACAACTTATATTTATTAAATTTAAGTGATAAACACGCTGACAGTCCAGTTGATGGTAAATGGCTATTGTAGCCCATTGATACCTGCAACCATCTTTAAGCAAACAAGGCTAACAGATGTTGTCACCGAAGACTAACGTGGAATGCTTTGCAAAGCTGTAATGTATACTGACTCCACGTATACTTCGTTCGCAACGGAAGATGAACTGGTACCTAACCAGATGGACTTCTATGCAGAATAAAGAGTCTCAAAATCAGGTAAAATTTACACATATGGACACATTTCTACTTGTGGTAGCTTAGGAACAACAAGCATCGATCCATTCCATCCTTATATTTTTTATAGAATAAGGGTGACTAACGAGCACACCGTCCACCTGATGGTAAGTGGATGTTGTGGCCCATACATCTACATTTATCCTCGATTAAAAATCAAAACGCGGGTGCGATGTCACCGCTGAGGACTAAGATGGAATGCCTCGTTTCTAGAAATCTTCTCTTCTCCTCGAGTCTCCGGATCTCTACACTCACCATACGAAACACAGCTGACCGATCGCGCGATCCCTCCCTGCTTGAGCCAACCATAATATAGCTGCAGCGTGGCTTTACCACGTAGAATCCATTTATTACAGCCTATAAAAGCCCACTACTGAACATAGGCCTCCCTCATAGATATCCTCATACTTTGATTTTGCCATAGTTGCCACGTTTATCAAGCGGGTTGGCAAACGCAGCTTTTTATTTTTTAATCATCCACACTAGCGCGATTAAAATAGTTATTGCATTTTTATTTTCTGATTTACCACGTGCTGAGCGGTGAAAGAAAATATTTAAGGAATAAAAATGTGTCAAAAAAGGCACGTATGGTAATTCATAATGCTGTGTTAGTCCCTACTTTAATGTATGGTAGTGAAAGCTGGGTGTGGCAGAAGAAGCACGAAAGTAGAATAAATGTTGTAGAAATGCGGTCTTTAAGGAATATGTTAGGGTTGAATCTGAATGACAGGGTGAGAAATTGCGTTATAAGAGATAAATGTGGTATGCAAGATGATGTTGTGACCAGGATTAAGAAAGGAATGCTTCGGTGGTTTGGTCATGTAGAAAGAATGAATGAGGAAAGAGTGACAAAGCAAATTTATATGGCAGATGTGAACGGCCGAGTCGGGAAGGGACGCCCTAAAAAAAAGTTTATCGACCAAATTGGCGATATTTTGAAAATGGGCCACGTTAGAAGTACCGTTAACCGACGAGCATGTATGCGTAGATATATGTATGTAAAGGAGGCGAAAGAGGTATGTCAGAATCGTGCCAAATAGAAGTCCGTAGTCTCTGCCTACCCCTTTGGATGACAGGCGTGAGTGTTTATGTATGTATTATGAATAAAAATATATCCAGGACATATGAAGTCTACCATCACGCACTGGAACAGCACAGTGGACTCGTTACTTGATGACGCTCACAGGCTAATTAATCATAAGAGGAGGCGTGTACCCAGCAGTGAGGCCCATCTTTACTCACTTTAAAATTTTACTTTGATTGAAATTATAATATTAAATAAGATTAAAATTATAATATATTATAAATTAAAAATTAGATTAAAACTCTTCCTAGCTGTTTATTGTTACAGCCTATCAAAAATCCATTGCTGAACATAGACCTTCACACAGATTGACTAGTATAGATAGTAATAGATACTAGTAACTATGGCAAATATACCCCATATTTGCCATAGTTACCACGTTTGGCGGGAGAGTGGCGACCAAAGCTTTTTATTTATTTTGTTTATTCGGGAGACGCTGTTGCCCAATCTCCTCCTTTGTTTCGAAACCCACGGATCGGTATAGGACACTGGATATTCTTACACCGCCACTACACGGTCAAGATAATAAGCCTAGCCGCTTTGATAATGTTGAATGTCGCCTTTTTTTTACTTTGCATGCCTTGTTGGTCTCGTGGTCGTAAACGCGATTGCTAATCATGAGGCCCCGGGTTCGAATCCCCGATCAGCCCAAAATCAAATATTGGATTTTCCTGTCAAGGATTTCTCAGTAGCAGTAGCAGGATTCAGGAAGTTGGCGGCATTACCCGTGCCTCGGAAGGTCCTGCGCTTGATCTCTCTCCGGTCGTGTCGGATTGCCGATCCATCGGACTACGAGAGTGAGAGGATATGGAGTGCACTTGTACTTGGGCATACACTTGGACACTATAATCCTGTCCTGCACAGATGCCTCGTCTCCGTTGAGACTGGCCACCGTCACCGAAATTCGGTCTGGAGGACATTATTACGTCGGCTTATGGTAACCAGTAGTTAACTCATACTAGTTATGTCAGTGCCGGTGAATGTCTTAATATAATACACATCCTTAGAAACATAGATACTGTTGCCTAAGTTGACGTCTGGCACTAGCGTCATCTAGTGTCAGGTAACGGAGCGAGGAGAGCTTTCCAGAAAATGACATGACTAATCTTTTAACCAACAGCGCCATCTAGTATCGAATTGAAGAACTAAGATTTCTAGAAGCCTCACACTCGAACTTTCTGCATCTAGTCGTTTGGCGCCCGTATCTATGGGAATATTCTGCATGTATGCGTAAAAGTGTATTTAAACCCGCTGCATGCCGCGATCGGGGCAGTATTGAATTTGGCGAGACAAGCGAAGCTTCGGAGCGAAATAAAGTGAATCAGTGTGATTAATTATTAGTGCCTTTTAAGTTTTAATTGGTGTTCGGTAACAAAAGTGTTAATTTTAGTAATTCAATCGGCAGTTTTTAATTGTCACGAACCCTAAGCTCGTAACAATTGGTGTCAGAAGTGGGATAAAATCATGCCGATTTTACCTAAGGACGAGATGGAGGGTGTCCGTACCCGAAGTCAATGCCAGCAGGAGACGGACCAGAGACGATTTGGTGGTGCAACGCCGCAGACAGAGGGCCAAGTGCCAGCCACGGAGGCTGGCCCATCAGCAGCTCCTACACCTGCAGCACCTGACTTAGGTGCTCTGATGGTGATGCTGCAGGAACAGGCCCGCCGACAGGAGGAACAGGCCCGTTGGTTGAAAGAGCAGCAGAAGGAACGGGCCCGCCGACAGGAAGAGCAGATGCTCCTCGTGAAGGACATTCACGCTAACTTCGGGAAAGAGATAAGGGAGGTGAGGGATAGGGTTTCTCAACATGACAACCGCCTGTCGGAAGCTGAAACCCAAATCAAGGAAGCTAAAACCCAAATCGACCAAGTGAACAATCGTACGTACGTTACGTGATGGCTGACGTGAAGAAAACGCTGGACGGCCTCAAACTGGGAGATGGAACTACAGCTCTCGTAGTAGCTACTACACCTTCGCTACGTGTGTTCAAAAAGCCACCGTTCGACGGGACTTCTTCCTGGTCAGCCTACAAAATCCAGTTCGAGGCAATAGCCGTTCGCCTTCATAATAATGAAGGCGAACGGCTGGAACAGAAGTCAGGCCATGACTGCTCTCACACTAGGCCTGCGCAACCAGGTCTTAACAGTTCTGAAAGCTCTCGGTAAGGAAATGACTTATAAGCAACTCCTTGAGGCATTTGTGGCGAGATATGGCGACACTCACCTTGAACAAGTCTTTCGTGCGCAGCTTAAAGACCGCGTGCAGAGTATCAACGAAAACCTGCAGCAGTGGGCTCTAGAGTTGGAGAAGCTGGAGCGAAAAGCTTACCGGTCTGTGCCTGCGCTCATTGAAGGGAACCTGGTGCAGACATTCATCGACGGCATCCGCAACCTGGAGGTCAGAGCTACTATGAGGCTCGGGCACCACGAGACGCTTAAGAACGCCTTGGCCCATGCACTGGAGGTGGAAGCTGTGCGGCAGGATCTTCGTTACCATCGCGTCAGGGAGGTTGCAGCAGCTACAGCAGTTGGCGACCGCAATAATGGATACAGCCCTACGTGCTATGGCTGTGGGGAAAGGGGCCACCTTTGATCCAGATGCCCTAAGCGAACCGTAGAAAGGGAAGTTGATCGATCTCGAGAGATTAGTGCAGCTAACGGCACCGCCTGGTGGTGGCAGGATCATCGTTCCCCTCACGCTAGGGAGATTGCAGTAGTTACGGTTCGCGACCACAATAAAGGATACAGACCTAGGTGCTAAGGCTGTGGGGAAAGGGGCCATCGTCGATTCAGCTGCCCTAAGCGAACCCTAGAAAGGGAAGATGAGCGATCTCAGAAAGGAAGTGCGCCTAACATCACCGCCGAGCAGCAGCAGGAATACGATTTTACTATCAGACATCGCAGCGGGAAATCTCATGGCAACGCAGATACATTGTCAAGAAGACCTTATCCTGAAGATTGCAAACATTGTACTAGGCAAGAGAGTAAGGAAGTGGTATCCATGAGGACGCTCAGGACAGACCACCTCAGCAACGAGTGGAAGGACAGCCTTGACATGGAATGGATGAAGGCCCGTGCTACCAAGCCTAAGTGGAGCGACGTCTCAGCGATGAGTTCGACCACTAGAAGCTATTGGGCCCAATGGGACAGCTTGCTGATTCAGGATGGAATTCTGTGCCGTAAATGGGACAATGGTCGAGGAGACAGCTGTCGTTTGCAAATGGTTGTCCCTAAAGCTAAAGTGCCGAATGTTCTACAGCTGCACCATAATGGTTGTTCAGGAGTCCATCTGGGAGTTAAATGAACTCTACTGAAGATCCGAGAACAGTTTTACTGGGTCCATTATCGTGACGATGTCGAGGTTTGGTGTTGCACATGTACAAGTTGTGCGGCGGTGAGGGGACCTCAGACAGATAGTAGAGGAGCATCTAAATTGTACAATGTTGGTGCACCAGGCGATAGGACAGTCCTTGACATTGCGGAACCGTTACAGAAAGGCGCAAGAGGGACTCCTAAGATCATCCGTGTGGATCGCCTGGCGCGTTATTATGGGGCCGATAATGCTCGGGACGAGCATGTCTTAGGAGGGGGCAGTGTTGCGCGCCTAAGTTGACGTCTGGCACTAGCGCCATCTAATGTCGGGTAACGGAGCGAGGAGAGCTTTCCAGAAAATGACATGACTAATCTTTTAACCAACAGCGCCATCTAGTATCGAATTGAAGAACTAAGCTTTCTAGAAGCCTCACACTTGAACTTTCTGCGTCTGGTCGGTCGGCCCCCTATCTACGGGAATATTCTGGATGTTTCGGCGTTAAAGTGTATTTAAACCCGCTGCATGCAGCGATCGGGGCAGTATTGAATTTGGCGAGACAAGCGTAACTTCGGAGCGAAATAAAGTGAATCAGTGTGATTAATTATTAGTGCCTTTTAAGTTTTAATTGGTGTTCGGTAATAAAAGTGATAATTTTGGTAATTCAATCGGCAGTTTTTAATTGTCACTAACCCCAGGCTCGTAACAATACAGTCACCAAATATATATTAATATAGACATAGACATTTATACGGTATTTTAGCTGTGGGTTCGATTCGAACTAAGGCTCTGGTACCATTCAATAGTAATAGTATACATTTTTATTGTTTCCATGATTCGTAATAAATCACGGGTGGTCGAGTACTATTGAAACGTAACGTACTTAAAATATAAATTTATTATTAACCAAGCAGTGTGACCAGATACAACCCAATATATCAATAAAGACTTTATTTATGACTGTGATTTATAGACAAAACACAATATTCCATATCGTATTTTTATGTAGCGCACTGCATCGTAAACAGTACTATCCGAACACAAATCATTTCTTTTAGTTTATTGTACCCAAAACTATTTCTATTACTTCTTCTACATAATACAAAGATACTTTGTAATTAGTGACATAATTTAGTCGCAATTTTGGTATTATTTTTATACTGCTAACAGTACTGGGCATCACAAACATTAATGGCTAATATATTTATAGACTGCCAACGTTTTGTCGCGTGATAAGTTTTGCAACATTTTTATACGACTCTATTAATCTACGCTTTATCTTAGCAACAAACCTGCCTCCTCTTCTCTGCTGCATAATTAACAGGCTAAGTGCTCGTTTACAGATTATTTAATAAAGAATGATGTTAGCTTTTTGTATAATTGTTAAAAGATTTGAGGCAAATAAAGAATTTAATATTATTATTATTATAATTAACTGTACGGGGAGACATTGGTCCAAAGGCAACAATACCTGTTACTGTATGATTTTAATAATATAATATATGTATATTATATTATTTATATTATATACATCGGTTAACATTTGAACATATAGATCAAGTTAAAGAGATGATTCTTTTTAATGTCAATGTTTTTAATTATGGTCACGTAAATATTATTACAAAAATATTTTTGTTAATGATAAAGTATTTCTGACTACACTAGCAATGATTAAAGGCTGAGTTTAGTGGACAACAGAATAAAATGTAAAATATCATCATAAACCCATACCGCGTAACACGATACTAATTTCCTCTTTATTTTTGTAAGAGTAACGAAGCAGGGAAGAGTTTACACCATCACTGCTTCAATGCTTATTATTTTTATATTAAATACTTCTTCTGAACGTGTGCTTATCACTGAAATCCACCTATACGATTTTGACCTAGCGCTGGAGCTGGACCGATTTTGACAAAATTAATTTTAATTAGTTTGCGTGAGTTGTTGGTGGGTTTGATTCACAGATGGACCCGGTAGGTTAAGCGTTGTCGAGATAAAGAAATCACCCGTACAGCGCCAGACGGATCATTAGTTATGTTTATGATTTTTCAACTCTTTTTTATACTAGACTTACGTAATTTTAATATATATAGCTATCTATCCTCAGTTTATTTTTTTACCAAACGGCAGTTTAAGAATATCCACTACTTACTCTATTACTTTAGTAGTTATATTAGTAGTATAGTTGTAGCACGAATGGGTCGGCTCGACCGGGGAAGGACCACGCTCTCACAGGCAGCTTAATGCTGCTGTACTTCGTATGATGAGTATAGAGAACCGGAGACCCTTTTTATTGGAAACGAGGCATTCCACCTCAGTACTCACGGGTGACAACGCATCTGCATTTTGATTTTTAATGGAGGGTAGATGTAGATGTCTATGGGCCGCAGCAACCACTTACATTCGGGTGGTCTGTGCGCTCCTTTGTCACAATATTCTATAAAAAAAAACTCCATATGGACACGAGTGGAGTGAATAGGCATCTTACGTATAATACGTATTTTAAATGTACTCTGTGGTTTGAGCACTATTTTCTCTTTTTCTTTGTATGCTGCCCTTTGAAGTAACCACCGTACGTAAATATTAATCCATGCGCATTTTTACCAAGAAGAGCAAAAACATGCACATAAATTAATAAGCATATTTTCCCCGTAATCACCACATTTAAATTTGTAATATAGCGTGATCGATGAGTCGGTTATATAACGCTTGAGTAATCATCGAAATCATGTGAAAGTTACCCCACATTAAAAGATTTTTTAAAAGACACATAGCCTTCGTTTTTGCAAATTCATTGTGTTGACCTTGACAAATGACAAACGTGTGATGATGACCGAGTAATGGCACACAATCAATACGAATAACCCTTCGTATCTCTCACCAAAGTATTTCTGTGTTCGAACGCATGTTGTTTATTATATAGGTAGCAACATTTTCAGTATGAAGGTTTCACGTGACTCGTTTTCGCCTGGTATCTTTTCAAATGAAATGATTGATTGTAGACAATATATAAATAGATAATACCTTAGGTATTAATGCATAGCTCCAGTTTTTTATCGTGTCAAACCTCAGAACAATAGTTCTCTCAAACGAGGGTACTAAACCATATCATCAGTTGTGGCTCTCGCTTACTGAAATTACCATCGAGCAAATTGTTACCGATGAATAAGATTTGCCATACTCTGGTTCATAAAACTGTGCAGAATAGACTATAAATAAATTATAAATCGTCCATTTCTTTTAGGCCCAAAAATTTGACACCGAAGAACATTACCATTTTAATTACTGAACTTTTGTGGGTGCACTGTACTGCACAATATGCGTATCTCTAATAATATTATAAATTTAAAAGTATGTTTCTTGTGTTTTACTTTTTTAACGTAGCAATGCAGCAATGGATAGACATTATTTTTCGTATAGAGACAGCTAATGGGCCGGAAACGAAGGCTACCTTGAACTTACAGTATTTGAATTTGGATTTAATTTTATTAATTATAGGTGCGATCAGATTATTGCACCCAGCAGTCTATTGGAATTTGGAATTGAAAATCGCTAATCATATAGACTATCAAATCTGATGGTTGCGAGATATTCTGCAGACTTCTCGGAGCCTCGGTGTTCCACATCAGCTGTGTTCTATCACGCGGGTTTTATACTTTCTAAAAATTGAATAAAAGCATGATATTTCTGTAAATTCACGAAATCAGAATATTTTTATTAAATATAGAAAGATTATTACATAATATTTATTAAAAGTCATTTTCATTTAATACTACTTAAAATATTTAGTAGTAAATAATATATAAAAAATTCCTCTGTTCTGGGAATAACCAAAAATAAAATCAGCATAGAATTTTATAATAATAACAAGGACCTCATTCCGAGAGTTTATTTTCAATCATGTATTATAATATCCTTTTTTATGCAGTTTATGTTTAATGAAATTTTCGCGCTTCTTGATTGACAAAAAGTAGCACATCCGGTGTTAAATTTACCACTTAATCTTGCAATTGAAGGAACGTCAACCTGCAACAACAGCAAGATTTGCGGCCGTGGACAGCCTATTTACGTTCCACAGCTGGGCTCCAGGCATCCTCTCATTTTTGATACGGTGGAAATGTCCGCCGCGCTGCCCCAATGCGTGTTGGCACTTATGGTATAGTTGAACTACACATGTCTTCGAAATATTTTTTATTTTTTAGACTGCAGGTTTCCTCACGATGTTTCCCTTCACCGCCAAGCACGTGGTAAATCAGCATTTGAAATTCCAATTGACAATTTCATTGGTGCCGGCGGGGATTGAACTCGGGTCGCTCGAATGAATTTTGCATCCGGGTGGCGACGGAAGGCGAACTTATTACAAACGTTTTCCCAAATTTATGAATAACATCCATAATGAAAATTATTTATTTGAAAAGTGCATTTTTCAATAAAATAAATAACAAAAAATAAAAGATGGTAAAATTATTTTTTAATAAAATAAATAACAATAAATATAGACAAAAAATATGCGGCAAGTTAAAGTTTACTCATCGATAAGTACTGTAATGGCCGCTCACGTCAGTACTGCCTAGCCAGTCGAGTGTGTCAACAATTTGGAGTTAAACTATTTCGACTGGTGCAGTTATAGCAAGGGAGTATGTTTTGATTCCCCGCATTACAATTATTCCAAATAGTTTACCATTTCATTTTAATAAACCCACTAAAGCTAAAGTTAGCTTCTACTATGATCATTAATAATTCCCGGGACAATGGACAAAATAATTCAAAAGTGGCGGATATTTATTTAGGCACTTCATGATTTTTGCATGATCAACTTTTGGCGGTGTAAGGAAAAGGGGAGATCTCCCGCCGGGCATGGTGTTCTACCCGGGGAGCGACCAACGCTCCGTTTGATAGTTCGGAGCTATTCTATATATTATACTGCTTTTGATTCGGAACTTTGATTACGCGATTTAAGTTTCGTTGTGTTTCGCTTGTGGCGCGACGACAGCGCCGCCACAAACTATATGTTAGCTATTCGAGTTTTCACAAATTTACACGTGCTCGCGGAAAAAATAAATCATACAATGTGGTTCACATATCAATTTTACTTCCCATCCTTCTCTTGACTGCGCTACGCCTGCAATTTCAAATTGCATCCTTAAAGCAGCCAGTACGTCCAATTGTTTTTTTTATGTTCTAAAGGTAAAGCTTTCTTTGATGAGTTAGTAATAAATAACCAACCATTAATGTATCACTATAAGTGTCATGGCATAAACAATTTGAACTCCACGCGAAAGAAATCGTAAACGGAGACTTCTTGATATGAGTCTTATTGAGGTTGTAGCTACAATAATATTATTGCTGATTACTACGCGGATGAGGCTGCATACAAAAGATATTATATAATAATGTACTGCGAATTTTTAAGGTTTTTTCGACTTCCACGGTGGTGAAGCCGCATGCAAAAGTTAGTATTTATGTAAATACAAATACGTTCTGAATACCTTTTAATTTCTCCAATGCACCCATGTCGACGTATTTTTATACAATGGTTACTATAACTACCAGCGGGAAAAATTAGGGGTGAAGGGGAAAATATCGTACTTTCTGAGTACCAATTTCATCTGCACGCAATGCACTCTGCTAATTAAAATATCAAAATACTAAATAAAAACGTGACACACGTTATGATGGGGAACATGCACTGATAATGAGTTTACGAATTTTACGCTCACCAATTCTCCAAAAGTGGCGAGTATAGGTCAAATCTTTTGAAAACATAAGACCCAACTAGCACTATTATTTATTCTGTGACCCAACCACGATCCAACTTCAAAACATTCATTCATGGCGCTGTGATCAATAGTAGTCTGTAGGAACGCGTGTTTCTAAATAGTTAGTTTATGCTATAGAACTATTAGACGCTAATTTTGGTACCATATAATTTACAATATCCCTTGTGAGGAATACCATACCATTTTGAAAATATGTACGTCTTGTCACTCCAATATTACAATAATAAATATTATGTCAGATACGAGTATTATAAAAATACCTACCTTTGTGTTTTGGCTCCTTTTAAATTAATTTTCGATGAAATAACAGGAAGTTTTATAATGTTATATTATTTACGTGGTAGAGCCATGCTACAGTTATATTAGTAGTATAGTTGTAGCACGAATGGTCGACCTGGGAAGGACCACGCTCTCACAGAATACCAGCGTAAAATAGTAGCTCAATGCTGCTGTTTTTCGTATGGTGAGTGTAGAGAACCTGAGGCCCATTTCACTGGAAACGAGGCATTCCAGCTTATTCCTCACGGGTGACAACGCAGCTGCATTTTGATTCGTAATCGAGGATATATGTAGATGTCTATGGGCCGCAGCAACCACTTACCAACAGGTGGACTGTGTGCTCGTTCGTCACCTTATCCTATAAAAAAATTGTAAGTTCTATTTCGTTCTCTGCATAACTGCTGAACTTAGGCCCCCCCATAGATTGTCCCATAGGGACATGGTTGCCACGCTTGGCAAGCGCGTTATTAGGAAGTTAGGAAGTCGCGGCTGCCCTTCCCCCGATTGTTTCCCTCTGTAGGCGCTAACGACACCCTGTTACAGAATTTTGTACCTACAATATATATATATATATATATATATATATATATATATATATATATATATATATATATATATATGGAAATACTAAGAGTAAAGGTTCTTATGAGTTAGACATTAGTATTCGTTAGCCATTGCTGATGGCTTCGTTCGATATAAGAATATTTGTAAGTTATTCAAAAACATTCGCCCTCGTTATTGTCGGCGGCGACGCCGTGAGCCATTATCTTCTTACAGGAATTCGAAGTATAGCTGTGATCGACATCCATTTGATTTCTAGTTTAACATTGTAAATGCCTATTATCGAGCGAGCGTGCTCTAAAAACTCATTCGTGAAGTACGTTCATTAGATGCAAACAGTCCGTTATGAGGATCGTGTTAAATCTAGGCGAGTAAAGTTCACTGATCGTGTTTACAAAAACTGATATGAAGACTACAATATTTTAAGGCTTAGCAGTTTAGAGTACACTATACATAAAAGTAAAAGGTTAATTTGCATTCTTAAATTACATTTCAAATTACACTATTTTGATTTGATCTACTCTATAGTGTCATATTTTATTCAAAAATAATATGTTTTTTATTAAATATTCTACAGGATACATAACCACTTCCTCCATTAGATGGAATAGTACTCTTTATATGAAAAAACCAACACCTTAAAAACGGCAAGTCCCCGGGCGATGATGGAATTACAGCGGAGCTTCTGAAAGTGGGTGTAAAACCGGTACTTAAAGTCCTTCAGAAGCTTTTTAATTCCGTCCTCCATGGAGGCACTACTCCCGAGGCGTGGAGCAGAAGTGCGGTGGTCTTGTTCTACAATAAAGGTGACAACGCTCTCTTCAAGAACTACAAACTGATGTCCCTTTTGAACCGCATCTACGTGCTGTTCTCGAGAGTAATTACGATTATCGTCTCGCACGCAGACTCGACGACTTCGAGCCCCCCGAACAAGCCGGTTTCCGAAAACGCTTTAGCACCATAGACGTTCGGCAAATTGTACAGAAGTCCGAAGAGTACAATCTGCCACTTTTCCTGGCGTATGTGGACTAAGCAAACTGTATTTCACTTTCAATTGCACATTAATTTAAAAAAAAAACATATATCTAATTTTTTATAACGTAGTTATAATTAAATGTAATTATAAGAAATACTGATTGATTGATCTATCAGTAAATCTTTGGCGACAATCTCTTCTCTGTTTTTCTTTATTAACTGTCTTTACGGCTCTGGTTCCTAGACCTTCTGAGTCTATCCTTTCTTTTAGAATCTTCATTTTACGTTCTTTTTGTTCACAATATGCTGATGCGTCACATTGCGAAGCCCTTGGGAGATTTTGACGACAGCTCAACCTAGCGGACAGTTGATGACGACAGCCACTCAAATTCATGAGGCGCCCAAGCGATCAAAAGAACTTGAGGTTTATATCGACATCAAAGCAATTGTTTTGTCGTTTTCTGTAATAGTTCACACGCGCGGACACTTAATTCACAAAATCGCATCACTTTTACGAATCAAAATCCACTTCAAACCATTATTCAAGCGACAAAACAGGAGCGAAAATCCATCTACGGCCAAGTTCCCGCCAAACTCCTCTTCTCTGTGCGACTGTTTCACCATGGACTTTTAAGTGTTTGACATCAGCCTTATAGTAATAACATACCTACTTTAGACTTTAGCTTTATACGTATACCTAGCTGTATACGTATACATATACCACTTCAAGTAAATTTCAGCTATTTTTATTTATTTTCAAAGCTCACTAGTTTGAGCGCATTTGAGTGTAAAGTACTATTATTATAGCGATTGAAAACATTGTCACTATTAACATGAGATAGGGATTATTTTTACACTGATCAGTGCACATTACAGGGCAATTGCCATGTTTATCGATCCATAGATTCAGATCAGTCGCCATTAACAGGGTTGCTTCGCCTAAGTTGCCAATGAGAAATCGTCCATAAAGCACTTCAATGCCCACCATATACACAACTCAAGGGCCATTGTAATGAATCCGTCCTATACTATATTCACTGGACGTCCTGCGGCTTAATATATGTTAAAGTGGTAAATGGTTAAGTTATAGAAATTTTAAAAACATTATTAAAATTTCGAAAATGTTTTGCTACGAAAAATGTTATCATATTTTCGCCCTAACTAAGAGAACATTTTGATTAAAAACTAAAAACCGTCATTCGTTTAATTTGCTCGATCAGATAAAATCATTAGTGTTTCTGAACTTCTTTTAAAATACAGCTAAGGACAATATGCGAATATAAAAATTATAAAAGTAAGAGTATTCCTAGTTAGAAGTCTGTAATCAAGTCTATAAAAAATGGCTAAGGATCCTTGAAACATATTTTAACAAATTTTCCTCTATTTAGGATCTTGTTTCAACTATAAATTGAATCTTTAATGTATGTCTTTACACGTAAATATATTTACTAATATTTTATCATAAATTTAACCCATAAAATTATAAATTATAATATAAATTAAGCGCTTAATTGAATTTCGTCATTTGCCGGATTCTAAGCGGAAATTGATAAAAGTATTTTTACGTAGTCGTGGAGATTTAAAAAAAATATTATCAAATCACAAAACGGATACAATAAACATATTTCATAAATACAACCGCAGCAGGTACATTCATAAAGCAAGTACACCAAAATCAATAAAATTTCACCCGCAAGTTTGTTACCGCAAATCTTTCGGAGCACTACTCAAGTATCGCCGAGAGAAAGCAGGAGCTGAGTGTTCAGCCGCGAACCTGACACGTGGCGATGTTTAATCGGTGTAGGGTGTCAGCAGCGGGTGCGGGGCGACCGCAATCTGCAACGGTTACCTGCGGCCGCGACGCGTAGCCGGAACGTAACGCGAGAACCACCCGCTACCAGGATTGCTTACGCTTAATGGAACGGTACGCGCCTTCCAGACTCTAATCCACTCGCGACTACCAATTTGTTAATCCTTTAGCGAACCAAATATTAGCTTTTTGAAAAGTATTTTTACTTGTGAAGTATTCACAGACGCATATTAATTACACAATTAATGTAATTTTGTAAAGAATCAAAAAGTTCTTAAATAAAAAATAAATATTTGAAAACAGGTCGACTCGAGAGACACAGAAAAATTGTAATACATATATTAAAAATATATTATACTAGCTTGCCAGGCCGACGTTTTGCCCTTTTCGACGATCCTTTGTCACGTCTTATTAAACATTCTTAAATTAGCAAAAAAATCGTGGGTCACTCATGGGCAAAAAAAAACTATCCTATTTCTCAAGTAGGACCAAACTGCATACGGTGTGCAAATTTGACTAAAATCGATTAAGTAGTTTAGGAGTCCATCGCGGACAAACAACATGACACGTAATTGATATATATTAAGATAAGAACTGTATATCTCAAGTAACTCTCCGATCAATCTAATTTTTCATATCAATAGTTATATGTTGATTATTTCAGTTACAGCGTAGGTAACAGAAATATTAGCATTAGATATCTTTACATATTTAATAAAATCATTTACAGTTTTTTTTAATTATATTTGTCTATGCGTTTGCGCACACTATTCTCCACAAAGTCTTAATTAATTTGTATGTTGTTTTCAGATTGATGCACTGAGGTCAGTGGCGGATTTACCAGCAGGCTGAGTAGGCTGGAGCCTAGGGCGGCAGATATTTGGGAAATTATCTATCATATATATGGGATATTTGGTCTCACAGAAATTAAAATTTTAAAACGAAAAATGAGGAAATATTTTCTGCCATTATCTCGGAAATCAAAACATTTTTTCATTCCTTACTCTGCCTATTCTTTAAATTCAGTGGCAGCTCCGGCCTTGCGGCAGCTTGTTTCAAGAAATTTTTATATAAGTTCGACTTAACACTAAAAGGTAATGACTGAAATCGTGAGAGGGAAAACGCTAAAGAGAGTAAATCTGACACCCTGGTCAGCTAGAGAGGACCCATGACGAAATTTAGAGATTCTTGGTACGAAGTTCTTAAAACTTTGAATTTATTCAAGGATGGTTGTTCTGAAACGCCTGTAACGCAAAGCGACGCGACGAAAATACTTTCAAATATAGAAAAACTGAAAATGGCGGTAATGGTTATGTTCTAATAAACAAAGTGAATGGTAGAAACCATAGATTTGACCACTGTCGTAGATATTCTGTTCTCTTTGTAAGTTTTTTAGGGTTCCGTAGTCAACTAGGAACCCTTATAGTTTCGCCATGTCTGTCTGTCCGTCTGTCCGTCCTCGCTTAATCTCTGTGACCGTTAGCACTAGAAAGCTGAAATTTGGTACCAATATGTGTATCAATCACGCCGACAAAGTGGTAAAATAAAAATTGGAAAAAAATGTTTTATTAGGGTAGCCCCCCTATATGTAAAGTGGGAAGTGATTTTTTTTAATTTCAACCCTAACGTGTGATATATTGTTGGAAAGGTATTTAAAAATGAATAGGGGTTTACTCAAATCATTTTTTGATAATGTAATTTTGGAAATAATCGCTCCAAAAGTAAAAAACATTGTGTCCCCCCCCCCCTCTAACTTTTGAACCATAAGTTTAGAAAATATGAAAAAATCTGAGAACTTTATAAGGACTTTTAACATACTTTCTTCCGTATTGATAGACTCCTATCCGTATTATAAAAACGGCAGGACGCCTACAACAGATTAGGTAAAAAGTTTTCATTTTTGAGGAATATTTGTGATTTCTTATTGACTAGTACTTACCGAAAAAACCCTTTTCTTCAAATAAATGTATTCTCATGATTTTAGTTCAAGAACGCATAACATATTATCAATGCTACCTTTCTTCTGAAAGAATTTTATTGAAACCTGATTTTGAACTATTAAAAAGTCTATCTTCGTTTTTGCGAAAAAAGAATTTGCAAAACGTTTATGCAAACTTGGATGCAGCGGTTCATATGGCTTTATATGTTTATGGCTGTACACCAACGACAAATTGTTTGAGTGAACGAAGCTTTACTGCCTTCAAACTGGTGCAAAATATCTGAGATCTACCATAAGCCAAAAAAGCTAAACACCTAGGGGCTTCTGTACATACAGTTAGCTAATGAACCAGATTTCATACGACGATATAATTGATGATTTTGCGAATAAAAACACGCGCAAGACAGTATTGCAAATCTTTCATAACTTAATTTATTGAATTTCATCATCACCATCAGCTGGACTGTTACCATATTTTTTTTTATAGAATAATGACCACAAACGAGCACACTACTTAGGTGGACTACCTAATGGTAAGTGGATGCTGTGACACATAGACGTCTAAATTTATCCTCGATTAAGAATCAAACTGCAGATACGTTGTTACCCCGAGGACAAAGATGGAATGCCTCGTTTTCAGTAAAAGGGTTTCTGTTTCTCTATACTCACCATAATAAACAGCAGCGTTGAGGTGGCATTTTACGATTGTATTCTGTGAGTGCGGGATCCTTCCTTGGTTGAGCCGACCCATTCATTATAGAACCACAATATAACTTCAGTATATAACTTCAGCATGGCTCTACCACGTAAAATTGAATACTTACATTGTTTTCAAAGTGTAAGGGCAATAAAAATTATTTAATTACGTTTACATAATGTAAGTAGGATTAAATCATACCTTACCCCGCCTTATTAGTAGAACATGATTGAGCTTTTTATTAGCTCAGTAATATACCCAGAAAATATTTCTTGTGCAATCTTAACTAAATCTTTGGGTTGTAAAAATAATCTAGGAACTGACTCATTGATCCCCTAGTTCACAATCACACTAATTACGACAAAAAAGTGGTGGAAAAGGACTATAGGTCATAAAATTACAATTTTATTGCCAAAAAAATCTACTGAATATTATTGTGAACTAGGGTATCGACTTCGAAATCAACTTCGAAAATTTGAATAGCCTGCAGGCGAAAAATGTATGAGTCCGTCAGTGATTGAGATAGGCTTGGTCTAACATCAGCGCACGCGTAATGCTATAACCCTCCATATAAAACTCTTGGTTTATGGTGTTGGATGACTTTTGTGTCAATTAGAAACGTGTACCGAGTGCAGGTAATGTTGGCACTAAGCAAAAATTTAAGTACACGAAAATTTGAATTCCAAATATAGGTATCAAAATATACGTCCGGTTTTGGAGCGTGTTGCCTAAATTCACTTATCTTTGAACAATTTTTTTTAACTTAGATATTCAGGATTCCTCACGATGTTGTCCAGTATGTTTGTACTATTACTTATTTACATATTGTATTAAAAGGGTTTTCCGGTTTACATCACTCGTATTAAAAAACAGAAGCATTAAGCTGCTATCCTGTTCAGGGGTGGACCTCTTCGGTCGCGCTGACCCGTACGTTATGCAGCTATAAATAATACTACGGCAAAGTGACTCACTCGCGTAATAAAATATGTTGAGAAGTTTTTAAAAAACGATCTACTTCTCCTCAGACATGTTTGAGGAAAAGCGTAATATGAGATAAGAATTTCACTTATACTTCATATTTTATATGATGACTGGACTAAGCAAGCTAATTTGGTAATTGCGAACTTTTGTGTAACTTAAAAGCACTTAACCCTTCAGCACACTATATGTATATATATATATATATATATGTATATATATATATATATATATATATATATAGCCATTAGTTTTGTTGTAATCCATTTGGAGGCTATTCGTTAATATACCGCAATGTACCGCATACTTGTTGTATAATGATACCTCTAACTTGATAAAAGCTTATAGTGTGCTGAAGGGTTAAGTGCTTTTAAGTTACACAAAAGTTCATATATGATCATATATATTCATATATGAATTATAAATTCATATATGAATTTATATAGTGTGTGGCCGTTCAAAAAATATCAAGAAAACTATATCCCAAGTAGTACCAAAATCATATTTTCTTTTTCACGAATTTTACATGCGTATTACATCATGACCATAATTATTCATCATTAATTTCGTTGGTTTTTTGTTAATAAATAATGTTATGATTAGTTGCTGCAGATTTATTTAAAACGCTGAATTTCTTACTCATATTAACTGTGAAATATACCATAATAATTTTCATTTTCGTCCTCCTAAATTAATAAATCATTTGTACCAGTAACACTGAACATGTAAGTAGATACGTTAATGAATATGATTGTGCAAGTTCACACAAAGGCAATTCATTATATGTAAATTTTAACAGATGCATAATTTAAAATTAATGATACGTACAAATGACTTTAACATCACTTATCTGGAACTTCTTTTGTATTAAAACTGAGCCAGTGGAAGCGTGCTAAGCTCGTGTTCGATAACAGGGTTAGCTAAGGCACGTTTTAGTTTATCAGAATTGTATCTAAAATTAGATAAATGTAACTGAAATCAAGCTCACTTACTCACTACGAATTACTGACTACGAATTTTGATAATACAAAAGTACTACCTGGTAGACATAAAGGAGAAATATTTTTTTTGCTTTAATTATTATATATTTTTTATTTAATATAAAGTTAGTTAACTTTAATTTAGTATTTAAAGTCCTTTATCATGGGCCGACTGAAAAAGATAGAAATGTAATGAAGACACGTTATTACAAAGTAAATTTGGTTGTAAAATAAACAAAACTTTAGTTACTTTCCTACATTGTGCATTAAAGTTAAAAAGAGAACATATTTGTGGTGCTGGCGCAAGAGAATCAATCGCTTCAATATATTCTGTAGTTTCAGTTTTTGGAATAGCCAATTTAGGCCCTGACCAGAAAAAGAATCTGCTCCGGGCAGCCCACATTCGCTTTCTTGATTGCAACACTAACTGTTCTTATGTGTTTAATGAATATCATTATGAATAACAACTATGTTGATGAAGTAATTAAGAAAAATAAAATCTAATTTCATAAACTTTCTTACTAATACTTTAATATAATTAAGAACGAGTCTTCTTTCTCGACTAAGAATAGGTTTTAACGTTTAAATACACGAAAAACACTAAAGCAACAAAGTAAGCCACGCATAATAAAAAAATATAAAGGAAACTATTATTTTCAAAAGGTGCTTAAATCTTGTATAATAACTTAAAGCTAGTAATATAAGCAAAATTAGTGGGTTTTAAAAAAAAGGCTTCCAGCTTTGATGTTTTTCAATTCAATGCCAGCGAGTACTATTATAATTTGATTTTTTTAAGAATTATACCTCCTTCTATGATATAATATAACAAAAAATTAAAAACGGCAAACAAATAAATAAGGGCTGTTGTTTTATATACGAGCTAGCAGCTTTAAACTCTGTAAGGAGACGTGCCTGATTCAGTATCTAATAAACATTTTAAAGAATACATTTTTACAGGATACATTTTGGAAGGTGAGCGCAGTTTTAATTGTTTATTTCTCAAGAGTAAAGCGATTGGCATAATTTGCCTTTATAGAATTTATAACAGTCATTCCATTCGAAAACAATGTTTTTGTCTTCAAAAGAAGAGAGACTAGGTTCTTAAAATAGACTAGCTTAGCCTTATTATTGTGTTTTACAACACCGTATATTTTAATGGTACGACGGGATACGCTTGTATTTTATATTTATAAAAAACACATTCAAAACTGAAAAAAATGCCTAAATAGTTTATTCAGACTATAGCTTAAATATAACCACAAACACGGATAAATTACCAAAATTTTCAAGTTTTCTTAATAGGGTGTATGGCTACTCAATGTTTTTCTTTACATCGGTGTTATATTTTTGTTATCACCAAAGATCGCACTTAAAGAAATTGAAGGTCAAGAGAGCATAAATCGTGGGAAGATCTACATAGTAACTCGTAGCTAGTGCAGGATCGGCCGCCGCGCCGCTGTATGGGCTCAGGGTGAATGTCTCACTTAACTCTTTGTGCACCTGATCCTGTCCGACCACTTTTGGAATAATCACCCGAATAAAATGAAAAGGTATTCTTTATTGTTTGGATCACTGCTTTTAATATGAATTTAATTGGGATATAGAATGAGGCTTTTTTTTTTAAACTTTTAATGTAAAATACCATTCTAATTATTTTGAATTTTTTAATTTCACTTTTGGCGTGGTTAGTTTCTAGTATATTATGTTATTATAATTAAAAGTATACTGATAAACTGTATTATAATTATAGCCTTAATATAAAAAATATCAAGGCGTAATACTTAAATTGTAGTAGTTTATTTTCGCAACTGATTTGATTCATGAAAATTTTAAAACAAACTTGCAAGCCAGATATAAACAAAAACGTGGAGGATATACATTTGCAAGACGGCCAAGCTCCATTGTGCTTATAAATCCGACTGGGTCGGTAACTTGCCGTTATTCTGCAGCCAAGCTACAGTATATTCTCTCCTGTCCTCAGGAGTGACAACGCCGTGACTTTCAATATTTAAAATTGGTTACAGGTGTTCGAGTGCTATGTGATTTCTAATATCTAACGTGGTAGAGCCACGAAGCTACAATATGGTTGTAGCACGAAAGGGTCAGCTTGACCGGGGATGGACTACGCTCTCACAGATTACCAGCATAAAATAACAGCTTGATGCTGCTGTTTCGTATGGTGAGTGTAGAGAACCGAAGATCCGTTTTACTGGAATTGAGGCATTCCATCTTAGTCCTGAGGGGTGATAACGCATCGGTATCTTGGTCGAGGTTAAATGTAGATATTTATGGGCCATAGCAATAGCATCCACCTACCATCAGGTGGATTGTGTGCTCGTTTGTCACCCTAATTCTTTAAAAAAGTGTATTATAAAAAATATAGTGTGAAGGTTACTATATTTTTTATAATATGGTTATGTTAGTATATGTATATTTTGGTATTATTGCTTAGGTCAAAAAAGTCGCTCTCTTTCCGTGGGTGTTGCAAAACTTGACGATGGAACTATTATTTTTATTTAGGTAGTTACTATGAAAGTCACACTTGTTTTATATATAAGTAGACTTGAATACTACCATAGAATAGGTGTTATTATTCTATGAATACTACTTATATGTAAAAAGGTGGTTGATATGGAAACCACAATAAGGAATCATATTTAATTATAATCGACATCGTAAAAAATTATTAAACTAACGGTAATATACTGCACTTCATATTACCTAACATGTTAAAGTCCAAAATAACATAATTTTAATTTAAAGTAGGTATTTTAAACAAACATTGTTTCTAAATTAGAAGATTCCAAAATGCTTTTAACGTTAACGTTACTCTATCATACAAAGTATAATATCATCAATTATTTATACCGACAGGCCGACAAACGAAATGAGTTGCGGCAAGCTTTTGATTAGACATTCCACTAATTATATATTAGATTTTTTCCGAAGAATCTCTTAAAGTGCTACCAGATTTGTATATTATATGGTAACTCGCTATGTATGAAGCAAATATACCAGTTTAGAAATATATCTGCGAAGTGAATGTAGAACATGGTTAGCGGAACGGGAACAACTCTTTGTTTCGATTCTGAGAAAAAACTAGGGACAAAAACATATGCGTTGACATCAGAAATACCGCCTTTTTATGAGGGATATAATTTTACCAAGTCATTATAATAGACATTAATATAAAAAGTATATATTTTAAGGAAATACATTTATAATAGGATTACACGGAATAGTTCAGACAATTACGCATTTGAATTAGTGGGCCACCTATCTTATTTGGAGGTAATACATTTTTTTTAAATACAAAAATACGATACAATGCAAAAGTTTAAAAAATATTCTCCGCTGATACTGATATCAATAAGAAATATACATACATGCTTCTTTTCTTATATAAAAATGAAGATTATTTTAATTAGAGAGAAAGATTATGAAATATAAGGTACATAATATATTAGGGTAGATTCGACTAAGCGAGAGTAAATTTTATTCTAGAATAAATCAGTTTTACATTTTTTTTTTTGGGAAGGGTGATCGCTACCAAGATATTTCTAATTTGTCTTGTTGTTAATTGTAACGTACATGATAGTAAGATATTATTTAAAAAAAAATTGTCCCGCTGGGTTTCTTGCTGGTTCTTCCCAGGACAGAGATTTTTTTTGCGAACCAGTGATAAATGAAATAAGTGACTTTCAATAAGAATTGTTTATAATCTATATTGAATAAAAAAGTTTTTGTTTCTGTTTCTGTCCTTCATTACGCCAGTATATTCTATGTTCGCCATTTACTCTGCTACGCGCGAGTATTTATTTATTCTAAGCGAATCTATACCTTCAGATTGCACGGAAAAACGATACACGACTTTACTTGGGATTAAATCGTGGAATAGCTTATCCTTGGTAGAGTAAATCATGTATAATCGAGGTTTTGTCAAATCTATGCTTAATTTGCTAATTTTGGTAATTTTACAATTACTAATGTTTTGTAATTTGTTATATATATATATATATATATATATATATATATATATATATATATATATATATATATATATATATATATATATATATATATATACTTATCACAAATTAGAATACATTTGTTATTATTTTTCCCTAATAATTTTGGTACATTTTATCGTGCGACATTCAAACAAAACATTAAATATAAAATGTGTTAAGTGCACTTTAGATATTTTCAAACTTCGAATATCGAGAGAACATAAAGTTGGCAACATAATTCCAAATCAAAAAGAAACTACATATTTGAAACTCGATTAAAAGATGCGATTGTAGTGAATTGTGGATCAATTTGAAACAGATCGTGTGTCAGCGAGCGCAGAGCCATGGGGCATGATCATCGGTCCATGAACACAGGCGCATGATCCCCGCGAGCCAACAGTCACAAGCTCATTACAATTATTACTATATGTAAACAATATCACAATCACTCAAATACAAACAAAACAAACTGTCATATAAAAGTCTGTAATGCATTAAAATGTAATGTATGTAGGCTTAGAAATTACATATTAGCTTTGAAACGCCTAGCTTTCTTAATTTCGTGCTTAACTGTTTAAATTTAAAAATACAATCAAATGTAGTAAGTGTAATACTAACATTTAATTTTCACCTTTATAGGAGAAAGTTCAATACAGGAAATAAAAAGATAAAACTATTCAAAAGTCTACTTTTCCATCGGTCGAGTTAAGGAACAAAGGAATATAACACGAGCGTGATATCACAAGCCAATTAGCGATTTCTATTCCAATAATTTATTATGTTACAATATTTTAACTATCTATATAAGATAGGGTTTTGGTCGCCAGCTCTAAATGAGAGGAGCTCATTTGGATACTTAATAAATTACTATTGTGATGTTATCTTTGCCAGATTCTCTGAACTCACTCTTTAGTTATTTTTGGCCTTTTTCAAAGAACATAACTAACCAAATCGTGATAACAAAGAAAGCCATAGTCTTGTAATAACGGTATTCGCCTCCTATAGTTTTAAATTAACTCAAATCGACAAACACATTTTTAGCTATTGTCTCAGTGGAAAATAAACAAAATTTTGAAATACTTAAATAGATTGATGTTGTGAACAATATATTACGACGAAACTTAATTACCTATTTCATCTAAATGTCCGTCTTAGGTGTCCGAATGTAATTACCAAAAGTCAAAACGGATCCGCCCACGAGTGCTCTCACGAGCCGCGAGGTCACCATCTCCGACAACCTGCCCAGAAAAGTAAATTACAGCACTACACTTCGTGAACTGCTTTTCGACTATTATCTTTATTATAGGTTTGTAATGTTCTGGCTCACTTTTGTTAATATTGATCTAAAACGTCTATGTTCTGGAAACGCTTACGGTCCGATAATTTGCTGTTTGTTTGACTGCGCGTGCTGCGGCAATTTGATATCTTTTAAAGTCCAATCGAGCGCGATCAGTTCGTCGAGATCGGTAATCTCACATAAAGCAAATGTTCCGGGCGGACGGAGCGCGTAACTCCAGTAGAGTGACAAGACAATAATTGCACTGGACGATCGCATGGCCCGACGCGCTGCGTATATCTTCTAAGACAAATTTACGTTTGCTCTGATGAAAGGCGAACAACATTTGAAATTTGTTTTAATAGACGCCCGTAATAAAGCTTCATTAGTTAAATGTCGGCGGAATATTCAGCCCTGAAATTATTAGGCTGTATTTTTAATTTAATTGACTTCTAAACTAAACTAGCCGTTAGTGTAAGACCCAATTTACATTAGACATTCTTCGCCGAACATGGTATTAATAATAAAAATATATGGAAAAGACATGTTGTCTGAGATTGTTCTTATATGAACTTATATATAAAATATGTGTGTAACGTCACGTTATTCTAGAATAATTAGAATATTCTAGAATAACGTGACATAAACATCGATCTACAGTGTGTCTCCTCACTCCTGGGTAACCATTGATAAAATTGTTTTAAAAAAATCTTATAAGCTGCACTCAAAATGTGATAGACGTTACATTGTCATGTAATGCTTACTACGAGTATATAACGAACTCTCAAGAGAAAGTTTGGTTTTAATTACAAACAAGGCCACTTAAGAATTATCTGCCGGATTGTTTCTCGTAGAAGACAACTTCTAGCTTCAAGTCTTAAAACTCCTTATCAACTTTACTCCATATTCAGATCTCCGTCCGAAGTTAAGATTTATAGCTATCACGCATAAATATTTATGGATTCACAAAAATGAGTATCGATTCTGTTATAAATTAATTTCGTAACATCAGGGTCGCTCAGGTATTGTTCTTGTAAATTTTATTTGGAATGCTTGTGGGCACTATACAACCTAAGAATACACATTATTTTATCTGACAAATTGAGTTTTCAGTATAAAGATAAAACAATAAAAACGAATAGTTGTAAATATGACCAAACTATAAAATTTTTTTATTTTCACATTTGTAAAGCTATAATTTTGCTTCAACCTAAACCTGATCACTTTGAAAATCCCTAAAATCGTTGTAAAAACTTGGCTGAATAGAGTCTGCAACCATCCTTCAACGTTTAATTCTATCAACTTTTTATTATTTTAAATCTTTTGGTATGCATCAGTTATGGTCTAAATATATAATTTACTATACAGAAACGTTTCAAACGAAAAAGCCTCAATAATAATTTTTATAAAGTACCTAAAGTGTACATAAAACCAGTACTATCTCTAAATCTGCAGTCAATGCACTCGATGCTTTAGTTTTACATTCTTCGCTCGAACGTGGACCCCCCATCAATTAGAGTGAGCATTTAATCGGATAATAGCGACAGATAGCTAATAATCTCGGGCCAGTTCAAATATTCAAAGCGTTTTAAAATAATGCGCTCTATATCATACTTGATACGTGCGACTTAAATGTGGGACATAATAAATTAACGCAGTTAATTTCGTTTTATCTTTTGAAAGTGCATTTCGTAATTGTGAAGAAAATTAAGGTTCTCTCCGTCAATTTATTAATTTATTGGATAAAAATATGTCAGTGGCGTAGTCATTTTATTAAAAAAAGGGGTTAATATAATACTACGAGTAGGTAGCTCTTTCCCGCGGCTTATTTACAGATTTTAAGTTATTTAATTTTTGCCCTTTAATTAATTTCTTTTTTAGAAAATAACCAAAGTTTTCTTAATTTTCCCTAAATTTACGGTAAAATTTAATCGCCCAGATCCACATCATTGGCTCCATAAAATACAATGAGTATTTTTAGTATCGTATAAGAAAAAATATTTTTTCGACGATTTCCGGCTCTGACGAATCTTTTTTTTTTAATTTAATGAATATTAGTTTTAATCTTTATAATCAAAATAAAATGGTTTTAAGTAAAATTTGCTGTCTTTAGAATTTACGATACTTTTCAATAGAGTCTATGAGCTACAAAAAACTTAATACTACTTACTTGAATAACTTAATAATTCTTAAATAATAATTCTAGCTTA
Source organism: Parnassius smintheus behrii (assembly GCA_036936625.1). Lineage (NCBI taxonomy): Eukaryota > Metazoa > Arthropoda > Insecta > Lepidoptera > Papilionidae > Parnassius > Parnassius smintheus. The sequence goes on along the minus strand of JAUPFT010000005.1, from coordinate 32,168,900 downwards.
ATGAGTTATAAACTGTTCATTAATCACATTCAAAGTAAAAAATCGAAGTTGCAGCCTACATACGTCCCACTGATAGGCAAAGGTTGTCCTTGGCACTTTCCACATGTCCTTGATATTTTTAAACAGCCTATATATCCACTTTTCCCACAATACTCCCTTTTACCGCAAAGTATGTGGTAGTTCAACGCTTAAAATGCAATTAACTCTCATTGGTCCTGGCGGAGATTAAACACAGCTTTTTTGCGTATACTACGAAATTGTAATTAATAATTCCCTGAGCTACACCGCTCTCATTAAATTGATTTTATTGGGTTTAAATGTCATTTCCTAGCAGAAAAAGAAATTACATTACGTAAAGCTAACCTGACAGTAGGTAAATTTTATTTATGCGTGAGGTACTTCCTACTAATATTGTGCCAATCACTTCAATTCATCAATTCATCATCAACTATCAGGCGTCAATTTTAGCTAGAAATCGTTAGACTAATAGCAGCCTAAAAAAAGTTCTTTCGTTTCGCTTTAGATCGCAGCTTAAAACATCACGACATTGTCCCGGCTGTAAAGTAGATGGTATCAAGCGTTCGGCAGCGAGCGCAGAGCGGCGACAACCCGCCGCAATCACTAATTGAATCAGTCGCTAGTCATTGCTACCAGCCCAGCTTCCACAATATCACTTTCGGTTGACGAAATTATGATTTCTTTCGTGTTATCGTTCCGCCTGATTTAAAAGAATCTCGGACGAAAATAAGATATCGTATATTCGATTATAACGTGGAGTAAGAATAATATTTGAATTTAATAAATATTTTATATCGATTGATGAAAATTCATCAGATAAATTTAAAGAATATACACAAAAGCAATAGTCTTAATACTTCTCAGGCTATGCACAGGCACAGGACACTTACTGATAGGGTTTTTTTTTTGGCAGGGAAAGTCCGTCGCACTGCCTCAGTTCGTGTTAGTAAATTTTATAAATACTCAATATGATATTACTTAGATATACAGATTTTCTTCACTATCTAGCGTGAGATAAATCAGCACTTATATTGCAATAAACAATATGTTTAGTCGATGTCAACTATCATTGACGAAACAATTTAAGACAAGCGCTTTTCCTCTGAGTTATCACAGCTCCTGAAAAATAAACATTCGAAAGAAGACTTGCACCACACAAAATAAATATAAGGGTTAATTTTTATGTGGTAGATCCACGCTGGTCGGCCATGCTCACACAGAATACCAGTGTAAAACAGCAGCTTAATGCTGCTGTGTTTCGTATGGTGAGTGTAGAGAACCGGAGACCCTTTTTACTAGAAACAAGGCATGCAGTCTTTAGGGGTGACAACATTGATTTATATTTGTATAACTCAATGGGTGACAACGCATCCGCATTTTGATTTTTACGTGAAGATAAATATAGATGTTTATGGGCCATAGTATCCACGTATCATCAAGATGACTGTGTGCTCGTTTGTAACCCTTATTCTATAAAAAATCGACTTACTGGCTCCAAAATAAGGTTGCTCGGTGTCAAACTTTTATTTCTTTGTTACAGATTTAAAATATTGGTTTCGAACAAATGTCGAAAACTGTAATGTAAATACATATATGTATTTAGGTTATTACCTTACTTTAAGACGCCTAGGCATCAACAATCGAAATTGTTACAAGCCGGTGATAATTATTATTGGCCGACAAATCTTCACTTAGGAAACCGTTACTCGTGATTTGTTGCAGTGAAAACATTCGTTCCTTCATTTGCATACAATAGCCCGGTGCCAAAAAATATTGGAGTGTAAACGCTCACCATAAAGGCATATATGAAAGTTCTTAGCATATCTAAACGTGTTTCGAGTTAACTCATAAGTCACCAGCACGGGTTTTTTTTTAATTTACTTCAAAAGATTTGTTAATTAAATATTTATTGACTCCACATTTAAAATTTGTAGTAATGGGTTCATTATTATGAAGTCCAAATTTCGACATTTCTCCACGTTTTAAGATCCATGCAGTCGGATTTCACTTTTTTTAAATGAATGTTAGTGTTGTGTGTATGTTTGTGAGTTTTCAGTCACGCATATTGTGTTGAGAGATAACATTGATATCGTATCCAAATAGCAACAAATCTAAAATAAATCCTTGTATATTAAAATCGATTCGGTAACTTTAATATTAAGACTCAGTGGCGATTGCGATTACAGGTTATATGTATTTAGCTACATGTACGTACGTAGACTTACTTTACTTCTTTTAACACCTACCTCTTTTTTTCTCTGCACTACTATAAAGAAGACTGGTAGATAATGTCTCAGGCATAAAGTTCGCCTATATACGTTAAAGTATATTATAAAGTTAAATAAATATACAGTGTTGTAACTGACGATGTATATAGTCGGAAGCAATACCTCCAATTTCATCAAATTTATTTTTACTGAGATTGAGAGGTTAAACCGGCACAAGTGTACACATCGTCGTTAGAGCTACATGCACGTGTGAGTAACGAAGTAAGTCTCATCTGACACCATTCCCGGTGTGTGAGTAACGAAGTAAGTCTCATATGACACCATTCCCGGTGTGTGAGTAACGAGGTAAGTCTCATCTGACACCATTCATTTCACTGCAAAGAGGTGTGAGACAGAATGATGTTATATCCCCTATATCCGTCACCGCCGCATTGGAAGTTGTTTTCAAGCTGCTGCACTAAAAAGTTCAAAAAAGGATTAAACATGGGGGCGGGGGGGGATACTTATTTGTCATAGCATCACGTTTGCTCGCTTTTGTTTCAAAATTCCTCCCAGAGTATATGTAACTTCGTAATCAGAAAATAATAAATTGCTTAATATGTTATCTAGACCGTGGTTGTATTTTCAACTTTTTTATTTGGTGTAATTAAAACAAAAACCATGTGCCGTGTAGTGGCGGTTGAGAATATCCACTACCCCATGTCTTCCCGTGGGTGTCGTAAAAGGCGACAGAGGGAAACAGGCAGGAGATGGGCAGCAGCATCTTCCTGATAACAACAATAATAAAAAACTGCGGTTGCCAACCCGCTCGCCAAGCGTGGCAACTATGGCAATATACGAAACATATGGCAACTATGGCTTGAATTTTGACGGAATATCGAATCGGTAAAATTTGGACACTCTCCGTTTGAGAGGTTAACAGTTAAAATTTATAATAACCATCTTTAAAGCATCGGACAAGGAGAGCGAGGTAATAGAAAACATTTTATTAAAAAAGTAGCAATAGTATTTTACTACAAAGGAAGAAAAGAAGAAGAAGGTGGATTCGAACCCACAAATTTTTTAGTTCGCGGTCTAAACTACGAGTATATTCTATCTCATTCTCACGCAAGCTAAATCCTATAAATGTATATATGTTTGTCTCTTTTAGTGTCGGTTTTTCATTACAGTTTTCACTTCAAAAACACCTATCGTCATGGTCACGAAATTATTGTATTATCATCAGTCCAAATTTTAAATTATGAATTTGTCGTGTGGATAAAAACTACACCAAACATACGAGTATATGCGTACACTAAAACTCATGCCAATACAAAGCGTGTAAAAACGGTTTTACTATTTAAAAAAAAACTTAATAAGACCTTACTAAATTGAATTACTTAAGTCTCCAAGGAAAATATGAACGTAAAATTCCTCATACTTAATCATAGTAAACCAATGTCAATGGATAAATAATATTAAACGATTCTCAATCATTATTGTAATTTAAAAAAATAATACCCCTCGCATATTAGACCTGACCTGATGTTAATTCATACAAAAACTGGACCGTAATTAAATAGTCTATTGTGATTGCCTGCATATCTATGCAAATGTCTTTTTTATAACTTAACCACACACTAACAATTATGGAAACTGATCCACATTAAAAGTTCCGAAGCTGTGTTTATATACACCCACGAACATTTTATGCTCCAAAATAAAATGACTTGTTTTTATGTTTAAAATTAACGTGAAATGCTTACTTTATAACATTGCTCAATGACCTTGAGGATTTCGAGAGACTTATGTATTGCGTCCCGAGTATCCGTCACAGGTCTTTGCGGTGGTGCTTGTCGCGGGGTGCTAGTGTAATTTTGGGTATTTCTTTATTATTCAAAAATGGTAAATGAAATTAAAAAAAAATAAACAATAGAAATTGTTAAATGCGTCATTGCGGTGATTTTGGTATATAATACACGCCGAACTATTAAGCCGTTATTGAGACAATTTACAATATATCTTAAAAAAGGGCCTATATACTTCAATTGTTTTCCAAAGTTTGGACATTTTTATTAAAATTTTAAACAATACAATTTATTTGTGATTATCTTAAGTTAAACATATATTTTTTATGGGGCACAGGCACAAAGAGATTCACATACAAACTTCTTTAAACATAGGATGTTTTTGGGATTTGAGCGATGTAATCCCCTTAAGACAATATTATTATAAATTAAAAACAATACAACACGTTTCTTTTAGACGCTACACATATTTTACATAAATAAATTAAAAAGCCGACTCTATAGTCAGCGACTGCGAGGACGTTTGAGTATTCGATCCGACGATGGCCGATAAACATATTTCGGCACGGAGCTCTCTTGACGCAGATGGAGTGAACTAACGGCGCTTTCCCAAACTCAATTGTTTTGTACTATTAATTGTACTGATAACACCACGAACAATACACGCACTAAGTAACAATGAAACCGGGAAATTCTTATGCTTATTTCTTATTTCTTAGAGACAGCGTGATCCATTTGTCTTAGTTTTTAAACTTTAATAAAAACTCGATTACCGAACGCTTTACGCTGCATTGTTAGAAAATAACACAAATCCCACTAGGTGAGATTGTGGCTTATAATAACTAAAATAAAATACATATAAACAGCGTAGAGGGTCTAGGCAGATGCCGACCCTGCCGCCGTCTGGCGTAACAGTTAAATGATAACATTATAACGTCTGCGCCACCCGACAGCAACTAGCCGGGAGCTATCACTGAATCCCGGCATCATTAAGAGTGCAAAGATCTGTCTCTGTACCATTTGACGACACCAAACTAATCAGCCCGTTCATTCCTTATAAAGAAAATACCAGATGTTGTATATTTAGTAAAGGAAAGAAAGCTTGAATATCTCGGCCACATAATGAGAAACCGAAAATACTATCTACTAAAACTTATCATACAGGGTAAGATCCAAAGAAAACGAAGTGTGGGTCGAAGAAGAACATCTTGGCTGAAAAACCTACGCCAATGGTTTAAAAAGAGCACCCGTTCCTTATTCAGAGCCGCGGCATCAAAGATTCAAGTTGCCTTAATGATCGACAACCTTCGAAAGAAGATGGAACTTTAAGAAGAAGCAGAAGAAGATTCCTTGCTATTTATATCAGTAGGGTACATGCGTTGATGTGTAACTAAGCAACAAATCACCACCATCATCTTTACCGGCTGACTTTATTTACAGTACTAAAGCACAATCTAAGCCGCAGGGCCCAGAAACTGAAACATTGCACCGAATTCCCCCCCCCCCCCGCCCCCCCTTGTACAACGTAGCTAGCAAGCACTAAAAAGTATTTTTAATAAAACTTCTACAGGGTATAAAAATCTCTAGAAATAAGCACCTTTACACAAAATTGGTACTTACACCTTTTCTTTAACGGGAAAATACTTACCCTAATGCCTGGTCACGCTTTTGCGAAATTTAGAAGTTAGAAAATTATAACAACAACTTAGAACAATCCAAATAGGAGTCGGCAGATTTTCTGGAGTTTAACCGGTATGGTAAGTGTAGAAAAACTTTTAACAGGCACTCCATCTACGTCCTCAAGTGTGAAAACTAATCGCTTTTATTTATTGAGGTTTGAGGTAGATGTCACCAGACCTCACTTTTTTATAGAATAAGGGGGACCAACGAGCACACAGTCCACCGGATAGTAAGTGGATACTGTGGTCCATAGACATCTATATTTAACCTTGATTAAGATAATTGATAGAATCAGGCGTTACTTTGCGGAAATTCATTATAATGAAGATATTAATTGTTACTTTGCAACCATCCGCAAAATAAAATAAAATCATGCGTCTTCCCTAGTTTGAAGAGCACCTCCCGCCCTCCCTCAATCGCGTGCACTAATCCCGTCTCCACCAATTCCAGCACCACCACTATCAACATCACTATTCTAGGAAAGACACACCATCGACGATAATATGACATGTGTTTCGCCTCTAGAGCTAGGGAAGACACAAATCATTTTATTTAATTAAGCGGATGGTTGCAAAGTATGTAACTATTAATATCTTTAATCTCGATTACGAATCAAAATGCAGATGCGTCGTGACCCCTGAGGACTAAGATGAAATGCCTAAATTTCGGTAAAACGGGTCTCCAGTTCTCTACACTCACCATACGAAACACAGCAGAATTAAGCTGCTATTCTACGCTGGTATTCTGTGAGAATCACATACCATTGTTTTTAGTGTGTGTTTTTTATGAAAAGGGGGCAAATAATTATGCGGCTCATCTTATGGTGACTACCGCCGCCCGCCTCAGTTGTTCATCTGAGGAATTGCAAGTGCGTCGCTGTGCTTTTAAAAATGAGTAGGCTCTTTCTTGTCTTGATTTTTGGAGGTTTCTGAGTAGTTTCAGACTGAAAAAATTTCAGCGTTGGATTCCACAAACAATTCGTGCGAGGAGGAAATCTCCTAATAAATCACACAGTAGTGAACCGCCAAATATCCAGTTGCGTGGTATCGTAAATAATGTAAAATAAAAAACCGGCCAAGAGCATGTCGGGCCACGCTCAGTGTAGGGTTCCGCAGTTTCCCGTCCGTCACAATAAGTGTTCCCACTTATGAGTTTAAAGGTGGGTATCCATTATGTTCGCGCTCCAGCAGCGCTCCGCGCTCCTGCAACTGCTCCCGGTAGTGGGTACTGTTGTTTCCATCCAAGTTCAAAATAATTTTCCTAGAAAGTCCTTATAAAGTTCTACTTTTCGGATTTTTTTCATATTTTCTAAACTTATGGTTCAAAAGTTAGGGGGGGGGGGGGACACACATTGTTTTTTACCTTTGTGAGCGATTATTTCCAAAATTCAATTATATCATTTGATTATATCAAAAATGATTTGAGTAAACCCCTATTCATTTTTAAATACCTTTCCAACAATATATCACACGTTAGGGTTGAAATAAAAAAAAATCACTTCCCACTTTACATATAGGGGGGCTACCCTAATAAAACATTTTTTCCAATTTTTATTTTACCACTTTGTCGGCGTGATTGATACACATATTGGTACCAAATTTCAGCTTTCTAGTGCTAACGGTCACAGAGATTGAGCGAGGACGGACAGACGGACAGACAGACATGGCGAAACTATAAGGGTTCCTAGTTCACTACGGAACCCTAAAAATTGGTTGAAATTAATCAGAACAATTCTTCTGAACACTTTCTGTGGTTGCAAAAGAAAGTACAAGACTACGCAATTTTTTTTCTCAAGGGCCAGTGAATAGTGCCGATTGGCCGCTCTTCACTGAATGGAATCAAGTTGAAGGAGGTGGCACACGGATGTTCCGGTCTAGATATAAGAACAGTATTTCATATAAGGCTGAACTTGCGCCTTGTAAAGTTGAAAGCGGTGTGCTGGCAATAAATACTGTCCTACTCTATAGAGCTTTTTCATTTTCAATCATTTTGAACTTGGATGGAAACAACAGTACCCACTACCGGGAGCAGTTGCAGGAGCGCGGAGCGCTGCTGGAGCGCGAACATAATGGATACTCACCTTTAAACTCGTAAGTGTGAACACTTATTGTGACGGAAGGGAAACTACGGAACCCTACACAGAGCGTGGCCCGACACGCTTTTGGCCGGTTTTTTTTTACTTGGCGAGTTAAAAATTATATTATTGCTAAACAAAGGCTGCATGCGAAGACGTTTTTCAAAATGGTCAAAAGTTTTACATATAATATGTGTTATAGCTAATTTTAGTATCTTTAAAAATAATTAAAATTAATCAGCAAAATTTAACAATTTATATTATATATAATATGTAAATGTTCCCGGAGTATTGTTTCAGTTATCGTTTATTACATATGTAACTTTTTCCTTAATTTTTATTCACTTCTACATTGATATCGAAACGTTTAACCTATAGTTTAGGCGGCTATTCTAGTTTATTATTTTCACATTAGCATACGTTATAGTAATCATGAAAAGTAAAAATAAAAACTTGCGTTTGATTAGAAGACCACGTACTGTCTTCCGCGTCATTATTATCGATCATTGAATATAAATGTCTAATCTGCAGCAATTACGACATGTGTGTTTATAAAACGAGTGTTATATCTTTACAGATTAGTAGTGTGGTTGAATGATTCGGTTTCGCGGGCGGAAACGGGCGCGCCCACGCGCGGGTCAGAGCAGTGACCCCGGAGCTAACCCGCACGTCTACCGCTCGCGGATCTCATTGTTCCACCTTCTAAGCAATCGCTAGCAGGTAACTAGATGTCAGGCTCTGCATTAACAGGTTCATACAGATGGTCGCGCATGATTTATACGGCTATTATCATGATCGTGATTTCAGATAATAGGTCTATTTATTACTTTTATATTTCGTGTACTTATTTTAGTGCTGGGTATAGTACAAAATTTATGCTATGAACGGTATTCAGTTTAAGTGTTTTCGATTACACCTTACCTACTTACCATCTTGAACCTGCTTTATTTATAAGCACTCACAGGGATGATTCTCGAGGTTTACGAAGGCCAAGTTTAATAATATTTCAATACCGATTGCGTTTGCGTTTGCTAAATAAGTATATCGGCTGTTACCTACTTCCGCCTTTCTCTACTTTTAAACAAAGGGCCTCGTATCAATGGGCCTCATTATCAACTTTATCATATTGACCCAGAGGTCAATATGTAGAAAATCTAATTCACACTACTTATACAAAACCCATAATCGAAGTTACGCACTATACGATGAAAAAAATGTTAGCCATATTTTATTTAAAAAAAATATATTATTTCACATTCACAAAAGGACAGCTATGGGGCGACGTTTGCGTGGAATTAATGTTTCTATATTACATGTAAGTATTTTGAAAAAAATAAAAACACATTTTAAAACAAAGAATAGATTAGGTCACTATTAGAGACCTTAAACGTATACGGTAAGTTTTTAAAAAAATTACCTATATTCATCGCATTGTACTGACTATATGACTATTCTACTCTCTATCACCAGTCTATGGGAATAAGTTTGGTGTTTTGATAAATTTCCCGAAACCAGTTCGCGGTCGGAGCCTCATCGGCTTATAGTACACATAAGCAATCTACTTATGTATACTCTAAACTCATCAGCTTGCTTATATAGGTCTAAACTCAACGGTTAAGCTACAGAGTATCGTGCATTTACATAAAAAGTTGGTATATTTCCTGTCCATGTACCATGCCTGAAAAGATATAGTAGAAATAAATAACATTTAATAAAAAAATGCATTATACATGCCACTATACGGCATTAATTTAAATAATTTTATTTTTAAGTGCACTTCTTTATGCACGTTGGGCACTTTTGAGGTGGGGATGGACTCCTAAACTACATAACCGATTTTAATCCAATTTGCACACCATGTGCAGTTTGGTCCAACTTGAGATATAGGATAGTTTTTTAATCATGAGTGACCCACAATTAATTTTTTTGCGAATTTAAGGATTTTTACTAGGACATGACAAAGGTCGCCGAAAAGGGCAGAACAACGTCTACCTGGCAAGCTAGTAAATACAATCTTTATGGATTAAAAAGATGTGGTACACACTTATTATCTAATCGATAAGATGGATGTTTCGGATAGAACAAAAAACAATTTTTAAGTCAAGTACCTACTTGAATGCGTAATATAGTAGTACTATTATTTATTGTGTTGTTTGATTCAAATAACGACTAGTTTGTGTGGCATGTGAACGTTTCTTACGAATATATTTTTTTTAATATTAAACTGTACAGTAAGGAAAATTTCAACGAAAAGTGCACACTACAGGATAAGAATAACCCTAGCATTTAAACTAGGCTACGCCTGTGTGGTAATGCCAGACATAAATAAATGATGATAGACAGTACAATTGCATTATATTTAATAATAGTTAAAAACTTATTTCGGACTATAACACAGTAAGTACAATAGCAAACCTAATTAGTCGTAGTAAACTTTGTTAGCTCGCAAGATAGAAGGCTGTTAAATGAACGTTCATAGTAATTGGAAACACCAATAAGGCAGAACGCCCATCACCTCACAAATTACACCTGCGTTACTAATTATGTCCGACGCGGATATTTCTTCTCAGTCTCACGAGTAATTCTTTACATCTAACCGTGTTAAAATTGTATTTATTACTGCCATCTGTCACCGCGGTAATGACTACCGCGGAAGATACAGAGCCAACGCATGGCGTTAAAATCAATTGCCGCATTTGAGAAAGTTGATCTTAATGATCACGGAGAGCAAAAGTACATTTACACATAGTATTGTCAAATTTAACAAGCCTCAAGGTTCTCTTTTTAAATAAAAATATTTATTATCAGAAAATTGTGTTATAAAATAACTATGTACACATATATGTAGTTATTTTACAACCTATTTTTTCTGATTTGTATTTAAAGTATTAAACAAAACAAACTTTATAATATTTAACCATTATTTACAAAATATTTTAATTGAAGTCATACAAAATTTAACATAAAATAAAAGTTAAAAAATAGGTCGGAATTATTATCTCGGAGTTTACATGTTACTGAAATTATTTATGAAAAATAATATAACAAAAAACAAATAATTTTATTCCGTTACACAATATACAGTATAAACAAAATGGTTATGGAGTTATGTAACATGTTGTCTCTCGGTACAAAAATCTGTTGCATAGTAAACCAACTGTGTAAAACGAGGTATTACAATCTATATTTTCATTTAAGCCCCAACCCTGATCTTGATTTATGTATGTGAGCTTAAAGCTCACCAACTGTATTATTAACAAGCTGTAAATCACCGATCGGAATTAGGATCGTTGTGAATCGCCAACACGATATTTGTTGATGGAGGCTTTACAGTCGGGACGTCAGTGTAACCTTTCCTTTTAAAAAATTTATCACTTTCATTTAATAATCAATGACGAAACATATTTCTTAAAAATAAATACTCCGGAGTGTTTTCGTAATAAACTTGTCCTCTCCGCGTTCAGGGAACTGAAGTGAAACTGTACGATGTAATTTGCAATTTCAAATGTGAACATATTTTTACAGGTCAGATGCCTCAGAGTGGCATCGGGAAATATTGTACTAACAATGATAATTGGAAGGTCTTACATTTAATTATATTTATTATTATCAATATATATATATATATATATATATATATATATATATATATATATATATATATATATATATATATATATATATATATATATATTGATATTTATGGATATATTATATATATATATATATATATATATATATATATATATATATATATATATATATATATATATATATATCCATAAAAAGAGTTAAGGAATCTCTGAAACTGCGTATCAAGTACAGTAGTATTGGTAATTATTAGTTAAATAAGTAGCTATATTTTATCCATACTTGGTTAAACTTCATCTATTGATGGATTTGAGCTTTTAGGATCTGGTATAACGATAGACAATGGCGTGGCCCACTGTTTCGAGTAGAATCTCTGCCAAAGCCATAACTTGTGCAAATACACAAATTATTGATCCAGACACAGGATTCAAACCAGCGCTGTCGCAACGCCGCTGCGACCGTAGCTGTAGTCGTTATCGTTGAATAACTTCATGTTATACGAAATTCATTTATTTTAAATTTTTTCATTATAAAAATATTGACAGAATCAATAATAGTATCGACCAAAAAAGGCTATATTTTTAAAGCGCGTGCGTGGAAGCAAACTTGAGTAGGTTTATCCTAGAATAAGGCACAAAAATAGGATGTGGATGAGGCTTAGTCGTCGCCTCGGGGCAATTAGTATATCGCCTTTTTAAATTTTACTTCACTTATAAATTATTTATTATTTATTTTATTGATTTAAATTATAAAAACCTACGTCATAGATTCTCTGCACCCCCTCGCAATTACCATAGCCAGTTGCCACGCTTGGCAAACGGGACATTTTTAATATCAGGAAAATGCTGCTGCCCATCTCCTGATTTGCTTTCCCTATTTCACCTCTTACGACACCCATGGGCTATATAGGATATTATCAAGCCACAAAATAAACGGCAAACATAATACATTTCAACAAGTACAACTGTACAGGGTATACCAGTGATTCCATATGAATTTGAGACTTGGACAACATCTTTGATCCTTCTAACTGGTTTTTCACGTATAGACTACCTTAAGCTCGCTGAGCGAGCTTTTTATATTGGATATGGTGACAAACGAGCACACAGTCCACCGGAAGTGATCTCATAATCGGGATCAAGCAGAAAGTTCTTAGGACGTCTCCTGGGGGCAACCTACCGATGATTTCTCTTATATCGCCACAAAAACGATCCTAAGTTACATGTTAAATGATTATTTAGGCTTATTTTATTTATTTGAACTGGCATATTTTGGTCTAGAGAATATCTCAAGATTTTTTGTCTTTTCCCTCTCAATACAAAGAAAATCATCACGTTAAATTCTGTAATACTGCCATCACACATCTTCTATATATTAAAACGTGAAGAAAATCATCACGTTAAATTCTGTAATACTGCCATCACACATCTTCTATATATTAAAACGTGAAGAAAATCATCACGTTAAATTCTGTAATACTGCCATCACACATCTTCTATATATTAAAACGTGAAGAAAATCATCACGTTAAATTCTGTAATACTGCCATCACACATCTTTTATATATTAAAACGTGAAGAAAATCATCACGTTAAATTCTGTAATACTGCCATCACACATCTTCTATATATTAAAACGTGAAGAAAATCATCACGTTAAATTCTGTAATACTGCCATCACACATCTTCTATATATTAAAACGTGAAGAAAATCATCACGTTAAATTCTGTAATACTGCCATCACACATCTTCTATATATTAAAACGTGAAGAAAATCTTTGTACCCCCTTTTTAAGCATATTGCGTGCACAGAGGAGTATGAGAGTTGGCATAGTTTAAGTATATATAAGTATATCTTTTCACGTGGTAAAGCCACGCTGCAGCTATATTATAGTTGTAGCACGAATGGGTCGACTCGACCGGGGAAGGACCACGCTCTCACAGAGTACCAGCGTAAAATAGCAGCTTAATGTTGCTGTGTTTCGTATGGTTAGTGTAGAGAACCGGACACCCTTTTTACTGGAAGTCATCAGGGGTGATGAACGCATCTGCGTTTTGATTCTTAATTGAGGTATAATGTGGATGTCTGTGGGCCACAGCATCTACTTGCCATCAGGTGTACTGTGTGCTCGTTTGTCACCCAATGCTACAAAAAAGTATATATGGACAAGGAAAGCAGAAAGCTAAAGTTTATATATAATCAAGCTAAGCTCTTGGAAGCTAGCCAATGTGTAGTCTGTGCCTAAAAAGGGCAGCCATGTCGTCCCTATCTACCATACTCAGCAAGATTATAGAACGTATATTGAACGCCCTTTTGCAGTTCATTGAGTCCAGAGCCAAAGCAGCCGCAAGGAAACTAGGTGCCCTAGCAAAGGTTTGACGGTACTTTACGCCGTGGCAGCTTGTTACAATAAAGCGCAAGTTCGGTCGTGCATGGAGTACTGCTGTCACATATGGGCTGGCGCTGCAAATTGGCAACTAGCAGCATTGGACTCAGTAGAGAAACGTGTTGAGAGGATTATTGGTAACCTTGATTTGTTTAAAACCAATCTTGTCAACCTCAATCACTGGCTTCTGCGCCAGTGATTGAGGTTGACAAGATTGGTTTCATTCTTTCGCTATTCTATAGGATGCATTTCGAAGAGCGTGCACAGGAATTACATGCTTTAATTCCTCCCTCACCTTTCCACCATCGGATAAACACGCCGCTGTTCACACTTTGTTGTCGATATTCCATGCACTAGAACCAAACAGTTTGCTTTGTCGTTTGTAATGCGTATAGCAAAGGAGTGAAATAATTTACCGGCGTCTGTATTTCAGTCCGAATACAATCTGGGCATCTTCAAGACAAGACTAAATATTGTTAAGCTAAAACAGTGCGATTTACCGTTTAAGGTTGCATCAACACTTATGGTTTAAGACATTTATTTTCTCAAAAGATTTACAAATCACTTACAGAGAAAATACACATTATAAAGAAAAAAAAAAACATTGAGCCGATTGGCGTAGTGAGCTAGTATTATAATAGGTCGCTAAAACTTATTTTCTAATTGAGTGCTTAATAACTTATTTAGTAAATATTACACATAAGTAAATAGGGTAGTTGCAAAAGTATTCGTACCAAAGCTAAGCAGACCATCGTTACTTCGGTCAAAATTGAATGAATGTGGCGAGTTATTTGTTAAAGCCTATGATACATTAACTATTTTATTGTGTTCAAAATTAATTTATAGTGTTAGCTGTTATTGTTTGTGTTTATCTTTTAAAACCATTACTATATGTAATACGATACTATAATTAGGTAGTATTTCTTTATTTAGTATATTATATATTTATGTATTAATTTGTTTATAATAAGTAGTGTTGCACATACGCATAATGCAACGTATATATACAACAAACATACACACATACGTACATACTCATATATACACACATATAGATATATACACAAATATATTTATAAGTTATCTTGTCTCGTACCTATAATCATACTGTGTATAAGTAATTATATTGTATTATCTCTATACAACTATTTTATTGTAGATATTATTATTAAGGTTGCATGTGTACTTAATATATTATGTAGATTAGAGATTTGTGATTATTAAGTTATTATGAAAAATCCTTTAAAATGTGGCTTTTTAGCAATTTCTTAAAAGTGGACAGGGATTTTGTTTCTTTAATGTTTTTAGGTAATTTATTGTAATGTTGAGCTCCCTCATAAAGAACACTCCTTTTTCCATAGTTTGTTCTATATAATCTCAAACATAGATTATTAGACTGCCTTGTCATACGTTTATGATAATCTATCTTTTTTGTAAATGTTATTTGAGAGTGAGTAGCATTAGTAAGTATTTTCCTAATAAAAATGCATATTTTATATTTATACGTTTGAGCTAGATTAAGTAATTTGGTTTCTTTATATATTTGAGTGGTAGGTGTTAAGTATTTATATTGGAATAATATTTTTAAGATTTTATTTTGTGTAACTTGTAGTTTTTTGCAACGTTGATTTAGTAGCTGAGCCCCATACCTCAATCAAATAATCTAAATGAGGCTTAACTAAAGAGTTATATATGGTATATTTGACATGTCTCGGGAGACATCGAACTATAGTTTTTAAAGCTCCTGTTAATGAGTAGATTTTACTATGGATCTTCTCAATATGTTGTTTCCAGGTAAGTCGACCGTCAAGAACAAGGCCTAAATATTTCTCGTTGTTAACTTTGGTTAATATTTCACCATCAATAGTAAGAGGATTGTGACTTTCAATTTTTCTATTTTTTGCACTAAAGATTACGTATTTTGTTTTTGAGGCATTGATTGTTAGTAAGTTTGACTGTAGCCAGGTGTGTAATATGTGTAAGTCTTGCTGGGCTTCACTTAGTACTGATTGTAACGAGTGACCAAAGTAGAAGAGGCTAGTGTTGTCGGCGTATAAAGTGATATCCCCCTTTAGTCCAATTTCATATATGTTGTTTACATAAATAAGGAACAAAAGGGGTCCCAATATTGATCCCTGTGGAATGCCACAAATAACTGGTTGGGGGCTGCTTTGCTGATTATTAATTTTGACAACCTGAAATCTATCAGAAAGATACGATTTAAAAATGTCAAATGCCTTTCCTGTGATACCTATGTCTTTTAGTTTTAATAATAGGATGTCATGGCTGACTGTGTCAAAAGCCTTTTTTAGGTCAATAAAAATACCTAATGTAATTTTTTTCTGATCAATATTAAGTCTTATGTTGGTTACTAAATCAACAGTTGCAGATACAGTGTTAGACTTTGGGCGGAAGCCATATTGCTTTTTATAGAGGTAATCAATAGAAGTCAGGTATTCATATAGTCGTTTATGTAGTATTTTTTCAAATAATTTCGACATTACTGGAAGTACCGATATTGGTCGGTAATTGTTTGGGTCTTGTTTGCTTCCGGCTTTAAAAATAGGACTAACTTTTGCAGTTTTTAGGCTATTTGGAAAATAGCCAGCACTTAAACATTTATTAATACAAATAGCGAGGTTTTCTACCATATTGTCTTTAATACACTTTAAGGATTTTGTGTTCATGCCATCTAAACCGGAACTAGCGTTAGAATCTAAGTCTTTTATTATTTTCAGTACCTCGTCTGCGGTCGTTGGGTTTAATTTTGATAAATCAGTGTTGTTGTTTTTAGGTTTGTTGTATGACAGTGTTTGTGTAAAGCGTTTATGATATTTTTGCTGTATTTTATTCGCAAGTTCAGGGCCTATAGTGACGAAAAATCTGTTAAAATACTCACATATTTCTTTAATATTTGAGATTTGACCATTGGGGGTATTTATTTTTAAATATCTTAGGTCTGCCAGATCTGATTTATTATTTGACAGTCTATTAATTAGTTGCCACATTTTTAAAGGACATTTCTTACAATCTGTGAAAGCCTTATGATAAAATTGTGTTTTAGCTGTTTGGATATTTGCAAACGTAAGGTTTCTTTGTTTTATAAATTCTGTTCTCAAATTTTCATCTTCAGGTGTTTGTTTTAAGCTGTACCATAGTTGGTTCCTTTTTATTTATTAAAGCAATTAGGCCCCTGTTTATCCACTCTTTGCAAGGCGGATTGACCACCATGTGGGATTGTGGTCAAGCCAAAGAAATAGTAATAACCCACTGAAATTATTATTATTATTTCAGTGGGTCAAGCACTGGTTTTTAAAGAGTAAAAAAAAATCAAAGACTCCTATGTATTCTGATTTGTGGACCGCGCGGGCGCGCGCTGGTGAATATACCACGTAGTTGCATTTTCATTTACTTATCTGAAATAAACTTCAAATCATGTTGACAAAGCGCGCATATAAATAGAGACAGCGTTTTCTTAGTCACGTTAAACAAAATCAATGTTAGATTGTCGAAAACAACGTAGAAAACAAAGAACTAGTCTTCAAGCCCGTCCGCTGTTGACTAAGGAGTTCCGTAGAATTGACTGTAGCTTAGTAACTATATATGTACCTTATTAAGGCCGCAGAACCCATCTATACGTATACATAGAAGAAGTCTTTGTATATATTATGTGCTAGAAATATATTAAATAAAATAAGATAAAACTTTAATTGATTCCTTTCATACTGCCAATGTCAAACACATAATAGTCTGTAGTCAAACTGTTGTACAGAGCAGTTGCAAGAGTATATAATCACTACGTTTTAGCACAGAGTAAGGGTTGTCGCAAAAGAATTTTAAATAATGCTAACAGATTGACAACACAAACACGTTAATTTTATATTTTATATATTAACCAAACTTAAATATTTAATAAATTACATTCACATTTTGACCCCTGCGCGTTCTAGTATGTTGTTAAATCAACTTCTTACAATCTAACAATTTTGAAAGGATTCTAAGATATAAATACATATAGTAGTGACATACCCTTATTTTGTTAAATAGGATTTGTAACTTCTGCTTCTATATCATCAACACGTAAAAGTGCACTGCTGGATGTGGGCTTCTTTGTTGTAAGTTGTAAGGAGGTTTTTTATTACTATTATAAGCACTGTTACTGCTATCACTCCTGATGGCAAGTGGTGATTTAGCAGAACATGTTAAATCGCACTGACTTACTTAATGAAAGTCTATAGTAAATAAATACTCTTACATTGAAGACATCGGCATTATTTATTTATTTATTACTATTTTGTTTTATCGGATGGAAAGAAAGATGCTAGCAGATGTGTTGTCAGATGGAATACTTCGTTAACATTAAATTGGGTCTCCGGTTCCCTACACCCACCAAACTAAACACGGCGGCGTTAAGCTGCTATTTTACGCTGGGATTCTATGAGATCGTGATACCGGTCGAGGCAACCCATTCGTAATACAACCCTAATATAGCTGCAGCATGGTACCATGACGATTTATACCACATATGACGGATTATCTTTCGCCGTCACTACTTGCTGCTCGGCAAGGACTCTGAAGGAAGATTTGCCGAAATAATAAGATATATTAATTTCGATATCACATTGATGTGTTTAGTTTTTATGATTTGAGAGATAGTTGTTATTCATTTTATTTATAGTTAATTGTTAGTCCCTTGCTTCCGGTTTATATCCCATTTCCCCATTTTTAACCTGTCGTACTGCGCCATTGTAGGTTCAAAAACAATATGTAAGTAAGCTACAGTTGTATTTCCTTCAATAACATCATGAATTATGAAAGGAGGAAACGACCATCTTTATTATGTCTCGTATTTTGGAGATATTTAATATATTCAACATCGTAAGCGCATTAACAATAATTGTTTACGTGCAAACTTAGAATTGAAAACAAGGAAATTTCAATTCAAAGTTTAAAGATTATCAAAAATTTGTACCTTGTAGTGACTACCCGATATTCCGTGTGTGCAGTAAGAAGCGATAGAGAAAACAATTTAGGAGGTATGCAGCAGCGTTGTCTTAATAACAAACTAAAAAATAAAAACTATGGTTATCAATCCGCCTGCGAAATGTCTAGGTATTGTCATATATTGTATTTTTTTGCATTATTTAATGTTTTTTTTTTATAGAATAGGGTGACAAACGAGCACGCAGTCCACCTGATGGTAAGTGGTTGCTGCGGCCCATAGACATCTACATCTATCTTCCATTGCAAATCAAAATGCAGATGCGTTGTCACCCATGAGGACTGAGATGGAATGCCTCATTTCCAGTAAAAAGGGTCTCCGGTTCTCTACACTCACCATACGAAATACAGCAGCATTAAGCTACTTTTTCACGCTGGTATTCTGTGAGAGCGTGGTCCTTCCCCGGTCGAGCCGACCCATTCGTGCTACAACTATACTACTAATATAACTGCAGCATGGCTCTACCACGTAAAAATAACAGTGTACTGTTTTTCCATTGAAAGATAACAGTGTACTGTTTTTTTTTCCGAATTCCACATTAACATGTCTACAAACATTAAAAAAATCTCGGTCAGGTTTGATGCACTGCCGACTGATGGTGAGGTAGACCGTGTAGTTGCGGTGTAAGAATATCTACTACCCCATATCGTCCCGTGGGCGATGTAAGAGGTGACAGAGGTAAACACATCAGGAGACGGGCAGACTGCAGCAATATTATGGTTGTAGCACGAAATGGTCGGCTAGACCGGGGAAGGATCACGCTCTCATAGAATACCAGCGTTTAATAGCAGCTTGATGCTGCTGTGTTTCGTAAGGTGAGTGTAGAGAATCGTTTCACTGAAATCTAGCCATTCAATCTTAGTCCTCAGGGGCGACAACGCATCTGAATTTTTAATTCTTAATCGAGGTTAAATGTAAATTACGGAGTTACACTTTGCGATTATGCATGATAAGCGCGCTTAAAAAGCCACGCCCACCATGATTTCGCGGCAAGTACAGCCTCATTACCAGTACCACCTAGTACCAGTAAATAATAATTCTAATCTAAAGAATTTCTACAGTAGAATTGATAATAACTTTATGCGTCAACAACCTTATCTCACATTCTTCGTGTTGCGTCTTATTCAGTGTATTGATGACTCAAATAGGTTTTGTATAACAGAAAAAATGCAATTTAATATTTAGAAATCACATAATTGATCATTCCTATGTTAGTCATTGAGTAGATTGTACTGTAGTAATCTACTAATAGCAGTAATATCATGGATACACTAGATGTACAACAACATCTGAAAAAGATTCACCCCAGTCTAGAAAATAATGTTTATGCTGCTAACAGACTGTCCGTGTACATCCACGTACCAACGTATATACCTAGTCAGGTCATAAGTATTGTCACACAGTAAAAACTTTTCTTTTAGAATGCTGGCCACAAAAAAGTTTGAATATAACCAAAAGATTCGTTTATCGTACCATCAAACGATACAATGAAGACTCTAGTGTAGATGACAGGTCAAGAAGTGGTCGCCCTCGATTTGTTAGGACTCCAGCAGTGATAAAAACTGTAAAGGTGCGAATTCAAAGAAATCCCAAACGTAAGCAGAAACTGTTGGCCCTTCAGATGGGGTTAAGCAGAACCACGGCGTTAAATGAAGACTTAGGGCTTCGGGCATATCGAAGAAAAACGGGACATCGTTTGAATGCTCGTCTAATGGATCTGAGACTGAAGAGATGCCGCGCTTTGTTGAAGCGGTACGCGGGAAAAAAATATCGGGAAATTCTTTTTTCGGATGAAAAAATTTTTACCGTAGAAGAGAGCTACGACAAACAAAATGATAAGGTGTACGCACACAGTAGTGAAGAAGCGAGCAACCGTATTCCGCGTGTCCAACGGGGTCATTTTCCATCCTCGCTCATGGTGTGGTTGGGAGTTTCTTATTGGGGCTTAACAGAGGTACATTTTTGTGAGAAAGGTTTAAAAACGAATGCAGTTGTGTATCAAAATACAGTCCTGACGAACCTTGTGTAACCTGTTTCTCATACCATGTTCAATAACAGGCACTGGGTATTCCAACAAGATTCGGCGTCAGCTCATAGAGCGAAGAGCACTCAAGACGTTTGACAGCTCCGTGGCGTAGTGGCTTAGCAATGAGTGGCTGCGCTTGGGGGTTCCGGGTTCGAATCCCGCACGGAACAAGTATTTGTACGACCTACAAGTAATTGTTCCGAGTTTGGATGTTTGTCCTTGTGAAATTTGTGTTTGTAAACTGCCCCCACGATACAGGAGAAAAACCTAGTGTGGAGGTAACGTTCTTTAAAAACAAAAAAAAAAGACTGGCTGGCGGCGCGTGAAATCGACTTCATCCGACACAAAGACTGGCCCTCCTCCAGTCCAGATTTGAATCCGTTAGATTACAAGATATGGCAACACTTGGAGGAAAGGGCGTGCTCAAAGCCTCATCCCAATTTGGAGTCACTCAAGACATCCTTGATTAAGGCAGCCGTCGATATGACATGGACCTCGTTCGGGCTGCGATAGACGACTGGCCGCGCAGTTTGAAGGCCTGTATTCAAAATTACGGAGGTCATTTTGAATAAACTATAGTGTCATAAGAATCTATGTTTTGTTAAGTTCATTTTGGTATATAAATGGTTACATAATGAATAAACTCGTTTCAATTATTTTATATTAAACATGTGATAGAATTTATGACCTGAATAGGTAATATTCAATTTGGGTACAGATGATAAACCAGGGTCACATTGGGTAGCTTTATATATCGATACGAATGACGTCGGTGAATATTTTGATTCATATGGATGGGCACCTGTACGAAATTGTAAAAGATGGAACTGGAATGTTGATAGGACTTCAGTTTGTGGCGAATATTGCTTAATGTATTTGCTATATAAGTTTCAGGGATGTTCAATGCATAGTTTTACGAGTATATTTACAGGGAACACATTGTACAACGATATTTTAGTGGATGAGATGTTTCGCTCCTATTTTATAGATAATAAGTAATAAGATTTTGTATTTTATAAATAAAAATTTTAACAAAATTGGGTAATGTGTTTTATTAATGAGTCAGATTAGTGTAAATAGGAACAAAGGAGTATAATACAATAGCATAAGCCGACCCACACGCTGACGAATAATAGATAATGACGGTAGTCAATTAACAATAGATAAGTAGATAAGGACAATGGAGCGCTATTGACGGTTGAGGCTACACCGGATATCAATTAGATAAGAGTTAATTGATCTGCACATCTCCGGCACCGTGCATCCTATGCAAAAATGGACCGCAGATTCGTGATCAGAGCATGCCAAAACCTTTTTTTTTTTTTTTTTTTTTTTAGTATCGTGAGTCGACGAACGTCGTACTTGTACCACTTCTGACTCAGTGCGCCAGAACTGGTACAGCGTAACTACAAGTGCGCCAGAACTGGTACAACCTAACTACTATAGCTGCCTAACCGTAAGAATGGCACGTAAATTATACAGTTGTTCTCTATAGAACCTTTTCTATGTTTACTTTTACAATTTTTACATTTAGCTTCTCTATGTTCACTGTCAATACCCTCATTTATTTTATTTAAATTATTACAATTTATCATATTAAGCGCTAAGGAAGCAATATATAAAGCATTTGTGTTGGATTATATTTGACATGTCATGTAATAATCTATGAGGTGATGATATAAGATGTCTTAATTTTTGCAACTGCTTGAAGCAGAGTATCGACATTTTTATCCAGTGTGACAATTTGGGAAAATTATGTTATATTTTTTTAACAATGGTATAGTAGGTCTTCACGCAGATACATGCTCGATTAGCAAGTTACATCTAGCATGGCTATCGTGAACATGCTCAACTTTGCGTCGCCACGTTCGCTTAGGCATTATGATTTATCTCAGACGTTTCACAAAGTATTGAGCCAATGGACGACTTATGTATTGTTGCGTGTTGCTGCAGAGCACGTTATAAAATTAAAATAAAACAAAACTATGACAAAGTCGAAAGAAGCCACTCTTCTAAAAAAGAGAAACATTCATAAACGTCATAGAAATAAGTAAGTTACTCTTAAGACTTTCACAACTATTTGAGTATGAATAAAAAAGGGCAGGCAACGAGTAATAATGAGCTAGATTTGAATTTTGTGCGAGTTAAAACGCACTATTATGAATAGTCGCAAAAATGAACATTATTGATCACGTACTAACTCCATTACGATTAACCTAACTAACTAACTAAACCTAGTGCGGTTTTATTTAATTGTTGATGTGATATTTTGAAAGACGGAATATTTTATTGTAAAATTACCGCTACCATTTCCGTTACCGTTACAGCCTGTTAAAGTTCACTGCTGAACAGACCCTACATGCCTTCTCCATAGTTTGCTTCATACACGGGGAACATTTGCCATAGTTGCCACGTTTGGCAAGCGGGTTGGCAACCGCAGTTTTTATTTTTAGTCGTTAAAGTTAAAAGAACTATTTTTAGTCGTTAAAGTTAAAAGAACTATTCGAAGGACTGAATATGATGATATCAACATTTCCGGGTCAGCGTGACAATTCAATTTATGGTGATAATCAACTAATAAATTCAAAATATGACCCTTACGCGGTAAAACAATAGGATGTCGTTAAGCGCAACTAAAATGCGAGTTAGATAAACGACCACCCACTCTAATAATCTCATTCTGTAAAAATTGTTTTAGGCGTCGAAAAGTGCGACCATTACGTGCACTAACAACAGCTTTGATAAGCTTGGCAAGAACTAAATTGTACAAAGCTCAAGGCGTGCGAGAGAGACAGCCTTACGTGGGGAAACCTTTGATTTAGAGATATTAATAATATATCTTAATTACTTATAAAAAAATAAAATTGTTTTGCATGTATGGAAAAAATGTGCCTTACCTTTTAGATTCTAAGATTAAATATTTATGCATATAAATACATTTTTTGCCTTTAGCACAGTCTGTTTGTTTTAAAAATTAGCTAAGCCCTGTATGCCTTTGTTATTACTTATTACACTTCACTCAACAAAGTTTTATAGTAATACGACAAATGCTATAGGAATGCAAAGAAATTTGACAGATAAACATTCATTATTTTTGTCAAATATTTTCGCGGACGTCACAACAAATCGCAACAAAGTTACACCGTAATCGCATTAATGGTGATGGATTGCAAGCATGTATGAGATAAACGAAGAGACAATTACTGAACGACTGCTCCGTGGTGCAGTGGCTTAACAATAAATGGCTGCACTGGGGACCGCGGGTTTGAATCTCGCACGGAACAAGTATTTGTATGGCCTATAAGAAATTGTTCCGGGTCTGGATGTTTGTCCCTGTGCAATTCATGTTTTTAAACAGCCTCCACGATACAGGAGAACATCCTATTTACATACGTTTTAAAAAATGTATTATTACCTAGTCAGGTAATAATATTTTTTTACCCCAGAAGGTAATGTTTTCCGAGTATATGTATATACGTATGTATCTCGTATGTCTATTCCTGTGGCTCGCACTGTAGCCTAAACGGTTTGATACGGGGCGTCGTTAGATTCGTCTTATGTAAGATGTAAGTGACGTGACATAATGGTATAAAATGTTTCCCTTTTCAGTTAACTTTTTACTCAGTTGATTTTTTTTAATTTCTGTTCTAATCAATGGTCTATTTATTTATATTATAATATAATATATAACATTCAAAGAGTTCGCATTATTTTAAAATTAAAGATAGATAAATGTCATCCACTTTTGGAGTCAACTGCAAGCTAAATATGCACAATTATGCCCGCAATAGTTAACATAGACTTTTAGCCTTATATACTATGGATCAAAAACTAAGACTATTCGTTTTGTTGAATTTATATTGACATGCATAAATTTCCTCTGCGTAAATTGAGTGTCCCGTTTGTCTACTGGTTCTAAAAACGACGGCTAATTATGAGGTCCCGGATTCGATTTAGGAGAGTCAGGAAGTTGGAAAGATATTAGTCCTTGTTCTCTCTTCGGTCGTGTCGGTTTATTAAAGTGAGGAAATATAGAGTGCGCCTGTGCTTGTGCATACACTTGGTCACTATAATCCCGTCCTGCGCCGATGGCTAGTCTCCGTTGAGGCAGGCCGCCGTGACTGATATTCGGTCTGTAGGACATTATTATGCATAAATAAATCCACCCAAAATATGTATCCTATACCTTTAAACGAGCAATTCTTATATATATATATATATATATATATATATATATATATATATATATATATATATATATATATATATATATATATATATATATATATATATATATATAATCTATATATAATCGGAAAATCGGAAACGGCTCCAACGATTTTCATAAAATTTAGTGTCCAGGAATTTTCGGGGGCAATAAATCGATCTAGCTAGGATTTATTTTTGGAAAATGTCCTTTTGTCCGTGTTTTCAGGCAATGAAAAACTGCTACAATATAAGAAGGTAAATTTTGACATTGTGTTAATGGTCGTGATAGCTCAAGTGGATATCGAACGGTCGCGGAATCGAAATGCCTTGGTTCGCGTCCTGTCTTCGGTCCGACTTTTTTCCTTTTTTTTTCAAGTTCCCTTCTTTCTTGAAAAAATCTATTATTTCGAGCCCTTTTTTTAGCTTTTTTTTAAAAATACGAAAATTTTAATTAAACTAATTGCTTAAAAATTATTTAAAACCGAGCAAAGCACGGTCATCAAGGTACTGATTATGAAGAGAGCTTACAGAGTATGCGACATTGATTTACTTGTTCCGAAACTTATCTGCGAGAGTGCGAGAAATGGCAGCGCGCGGCGGCGGCGGGGAGAAAATGCATCACGCGCGATAATGAACTGGCTCGTGTGCACGACCGCGCTTGTGCACTCATGTGCGGCGCCGGAGTCGTGCAACACATACCTGCCGCCATATAAAACAACCCTCCTCTTGATATTCTACTGTTTGAATGTTGCTTTGAAAGGCAGTGTTCTGATAGACTTTACTGACTTATTAAATGATTTAAATTTAGAGTTCGGTATTTATTTTGGCTACAGCACGAACGGCTTGAGTCGGCCGGTGAAGGCACCAGGCTCTCACAGAATACGAGCGTCATATAGTTAGCGTAAATAACCAAAATACCGTTTTATTACGTGGTAGAGCCATGCTGCAGTTATATTAGTAGTATAGTTGTAGCACGAATGGGTCGGCTCGACCGGGGAGGGACCACGCTCTCACAGAATACCAGCTTCAAATAGTAGCTTAAGCTGCTGTGTTTCGTATGGTGAGTGTAGAGAACCGGAGACCCTTTTTACTGGAAACGAGGCATTCCATCTAAGTTCTCACGGGTGACAACGCATCTGCATTTTGATTCGTAATCGAGGATAGATGTAGATGATTATGAGCCATAGCAACCACTTACCATCAGGTGGACTGTGTGCTCGTTTGTCACCCTATCCTATAAAAAAAAAAACAAATTCAAGACAAATTTCAGCTTATTCCTTAGGAGTCACATCGCTTCTGATTTTAGATTCATAATTCAGAATAGATGTAGTTGCTTACAAACCTCGGAATCCTTCTACCACCTGATGGACCATGTGTTCGTTAGTTATACAATCTTTCAATACAAAAAGTATAGATGCTTTTAATACGCCCTAAAGTTTAATTAAAGAATAAGCGCTTGCCTCAAAATTTCAAAGTACACTAACATATCAAGTTCTATTCCCGCCAGCAACAATGAAATTAACCATCATCATCATTATCATCATTACAACTGTTCACAAATCCACTGCTGAAAAGAGGCCTCCATTAAGCAATGCCTCTTACATCCACCGACTTCCTGCATATCTTACCAGGTCATCACTCCATCATATGGGATAGCCGCGCTTTACTCTTTTGCCGGTGCGAATCTGCTTTTCAATTTTTTTCCCATCGATTGTCTGACTATCGAGCCATCACATCATGGCTACATTCCTGCTTTTTTTCTTTTTGTTACCACTTCAGTTACAAAGCCTTTATGCTATGTTGATTAATCTGCTTCTGCAGTGGATATTATCGGTATGGATTCTATCACATAAAAAAACTCCGAACATGGCCCTCCCTACAGCTCGTTGAGCAACCTTAAGCGGCTGGTAGTAAAAGACAACGTCTCAGATCCATATGTCACCAATATTGTTTTTAAGTATTGAGAAATAAGTGACAATAACGATATAAATAAAGGATTACGACACACCATAATCTCCCGAAATCTGACCAGCCGAGTTGAATCTATTGATTGATCTCTTAATATTAGTCGAAATCAGACTATATAAGTATGATTTCGAGATTTTTTTCTAGATCACAACAACTGAACTGAAGTGGTCACAACAACTACCGGCTAGAGCTAGACATATGTCAATCGTGAATGATTCACTTGTTTGAACCGGTACACTTAAAAGTATTGATGATTCATTCTTCTGTTTTTAAATGTTCCGGTTCAACCTATCACAAACCATTGTCTGAATCTCCTTAACTTGTGATTTTGTGAATTGAGCCGAGTACCGACCGAATCCCGAATGATCTGATTGAATAGTTTGTAGTGTAGCTACACAGTGTAGCTCGAAAAAGTGTTGCCAAGTTAGGTGATTTTAGCAATTTAGGCTAGATCTAAAGTAATCGGAGCAACAAAAATTATGATTTTCGACTAGTCACCTAAGAAAGAAGGCAATTTTGTAAAGGATATTCTACGAACCTTTTATTAGGAAATAATAAAATGTAGATTTTGCGACTGCCTTCTTAAGTTGATTTTTTTATTCCAACGTAGTCTACTTCTATGCTTACAGCCTTTATTACTTCTGATGAATAATATAACACATAACGCTACATGAGTTTAAATTCATAAGAATCGGAGGCTTTTCAAATTTCAGCGACTTGGACTCGGATAGACTAGGCAGTGCAAGTACTCACCACATGAATGAAGTCAATGAAGTACCTATCATCAGTCAATAGTCATAGATCACAGTGTAACACAAAATATTCATTAAAGCTTATTAATTAGGTAATTATCTATTATTTAGGTAATTTTATTTAACCTCTCAGGTCCCGAAATTGTATTGGGTCAACTTAGTCAGACGGACCTGTGGTCAGGTCAGGCCAAGGTCAATAATATTTTATTTTTTTATTTTTCTGAACAATTCTAATTAAAATTTTAGTTGTATAATTCTTACAAATAACATTAAAAAAAAGAATTGTTCTGTAGGGTCTACAAAGGTGACATTTGGTTAATGGCTATTTCAATGGTCTGGGACTATACAGATCACACAGAGTACTGAAGCCCGAAATGATGCATTTGAATAATCGATCCGAATAACTAAATAGAATGATTCAGTCACCAGAAATGAATGAATGACACATGTCTACTACCGGCATAGGTTTGTTGCGACACTGCCGTCGCGCCACAAGCGGTATAATACTGAATTAACTACTCGCCAAAGGTGTAACATGGATGATACACATGATATTTGTCTTTTCTATATTCTTTAAATGAACCACCATTCAGAACTACGAGGAGTTCATTAAGCATAGTGCTTACGTCTTCCAACAATTCCGCCATAATGTCTATATCGTTAGGAAATCAAAGGTGAGTGATGTATGTACTTTCTATTGATATTGAAACATTTCCGTTTGTCTTTTCCAGTCCAGAAGCTTGAAGACATCTTCCTATGAAATGGTTAAGTAACTCGAGGATGTAACGTCAACTTGTCTTACACTTCTGTCTGCAATTGGATAGGTTTTGTTCTGGTCCTGTACTCGAACAACTATCGTAATATCACTTAATACGCAAGAAAAAGCGACAGTTGTTCTATTCGGTTCTGCATAAAATTTGCTGAAGCATTTTTATTATATGATGATAAAGGCTTTTTCCCAACCAGCTTGTTTAGAAAGCGGGAGGTAGTGTGGTCCATATGCATTCATAATGAGACTCGAAAAGAACATGCAGAAGAAGATTACAAGAAAAATCGGTCTGTAGTACTAAAATAAAGCCTACCTAAGTGTAACAGTAACAGTAGGTATGTTTATTTTTTAGTCGTTCTTTATTACTTTTAGATATGCATTATTTCGATATCGCTCCTAATACTTAAACGATTTTTCTAAATCTTAATAAAACTTTGTCCAGCAGCGGACTGTTGAAGTAGATGTTAATGAAGACGACAATGAGTGTATTCATGACAGATTGTGTAAACATGCCGTGAAGTGGTGGCGTTAGAATACCCACTACCCCAAATCTTACGTGGTTATCGTAAGAGACGACAGGGGGAAACTAAGCCAGGAAATGGACAGCATTATCTTTCTGATAGCAAAACAAAAAAAAAACTACGGTCGCAAACCGCTTGCGAAGCGTGGCTACTATAGCAAACATCCCACCCCCCCTGAGCAACTACGCAAAGAAACAGCCCCTCGGTTCTCGGTGGCCCCACTATTCCCGGCAACGGTGGCGACCATGGTAACGGCGGGGCAGCGGGTGCTAAGAATCTCCGGTGGAGGTTCAGTTGCCACCCTTAGGTGTCTTAACTCGACCAGGTGACATATAACTCACGTACCATGAAGACTGACGAGAAGATCGTGGAGCTGGAAGAAGAGATAGACAAGTTGCGCTGCGATATATAGGATTATCTGAGGTTCAAAAAGAGAGGGTGGACGCGGTAATTATGGAATTTGGCAACTTGTTCTAATCTGTCTGTCCAGGATACCATCGGAGATAATATTCCGGTGATATCCCGGACGTCAGTCTAGGCGAGATGAGAATGGCTTTCCAGCACTCCAAAAGCGGCAAAGCCCCGGGGGATGGAAAACAGTACTTGAAGTCCTTCAGAAGCTCTTTAATTGCGTCCTCCATGGTGGGACTGCTCTAGAAACGTGAAGCAGAAGTGCGTTGATCTTGTTCTTCAAAAAAGGCGACAACGCTCTCTTGTAGAACTACAGACCGAATTTCCTTCTAAGCCGCATCTGCGTGCTATTTTTGAGAGTCATTACGCAGGCTCGAAGAATTCCAGCCTACTGAATAAGCCGGTCTTCAAAAATGTTTTAGCATCATAAACCACACATACCCTTCGGCAAATTGTACATAAGACTTCGGTCTTACAGTTTAATTTACAGTTACAGTACAATCTGTCTTGCGTATGTGGACTACGATTCCGTCGAAATTTGGGCGGTACTACAGAACTTTCAGCGGTGCCAAGTTGACTGTCGGTATATCAAAGTGCTGAAGTGTTTGTACAGTAGGGCTACGATGGCTATCCGAGTACAGAGCCAGAGTACGAAACCTATCCAACTGCAAAGAGGTGTAAGACAGGGTGACAAGACTTTATATCTCGGAAACTCTTCACCGCTGCATTGGAAAACGTTTTCAAGCTACTGGACTGGAAAGGATAAGATATCAATGGCAAGTACATCACTCGCCTTCAATTTGTCGACGAAATAGTCCTTATGGCAGAATCGCTGGAAGACCTAATGACTATGCTCACAATGACCTCAATAATACCTCTAAAGGATAGGTCTTAAAATGAACATGGTCAAAACAAACAACAAACAGAAGATTATGTGTAAAGTCCGTATTACGCCTGTGCCGGTAGTTGTTGGGAGCACTAAGCTCAAAGTTGTTGACGAGTATGTTTACATGGGACAAATAGTCCGACTAGGTAAGTTCTACATCGACCGAGAGGTCAACCGACGTATTCAACCATGATACCATCAGCATTACCAGCCGAGGGCAGCGTTGGGGAGATTACGACACATTTTCTCGTCAGGTATAACTCAAAACTTGAAAACAAGATCGTGCAATCAGTGCGTGTTGCCAGTGATCACTTGTGGATCTGAGACATGGTCCTTCACTGCTGATATGTGGAAACTCAAGGTCGCGTAGCGAGCTATGGAGAGAGTTATGCTCGGGATTTCTCTGCGTGACAAACTAAGAAATGATCTGAAGTAGAACCGGTGTAACCGACATAACCTAACGGATTAGTAAGCTGAAGTGGAAATGGGCTGGTCACACAGCTCGAGGAACCGCAAAAGAGCAAAAAAGGTTCTCAAGTGGCAGCCTCGTACCGAGACAAAGTGTAAGGCGGCCCCTCACTAGATTGAGTGAAGACCTGGTGAGACGTGTTGGAAGCCGAAGTATGCAGGTGGCTCAGGGCCGTGCTTTATGGCATTGCTTGGGGGAGGCCTAGGTTCAGCAGTAGACTTGTAAAGGACTGTAATGATGATGATGCTTAAAAATAGGCATTTTGCGGACTTTAAAGTATAGAGCGATATCTGCCATACATTATGACCGCGTCAGTGGTGCCGAACACTACGTAGACGGATAAGATTATGTTGACTAAGTGTCTAAACAATCTACTGTTTACACCAACAGAAGGTAATACTATCGCAAAGTCGCAATGAAAACAGACGCCATTTGTGAACAAGACAGGATCTCGGGTTTCTTAAACTGGCACCTCCCACGTGGTGTCTTGTGCCCTTAACCTTTCGTGCGGCCATATCGCGGTTCGTACGCCTTATAACGTGATCGCCATACAGGCGCATACGGCCGCGGGTTTAGTCTAAATTTGGTGCAATAGCTTCCACCAGACAATTAAGGAAAAATGTTCTGTTTAGCATACAACGCTTGTGGCTGTTCAAAATGTACGTTATATTAAACAAATAATGTTATTGTTCACTCAATTTTATGCGAAATTGACGCACGTTCAAGTCTTTTTTATAGAAAAAAGGTGACAAACGAGCACACAGTCCACCTGATAGTAAGTGGATGCTGTGGGCCATAGACATCTACATTTACCCTCGATTGAGAATCAAACCGCAGATGCATTGTCACCCCTGAGGACTAAGATTGAATGTACATACACCATACGAAACACAGTAGTATTAAGCTGCTATTTTACGCTGGTATTCTGTGAGAGTGTCGTCCTTCCCCGGTCGAGCCACAACCATAATATAGCTGCAGCATGACTCTACCACGTATAGAAAATCTTTAGCGTCTTTAAAATATCAGGTCATAATAAAGAAACTTTTACATGTTCATATTTTCTAAATTGATATTAAGTGTCTGCAGTAACTTCAAACAAAGAAGGTAATAGATGTATAAATCACCTCTGAGGAATAAGACGTAATTACACTGGCTCTCTGTCTCCTTCAGAGCACAGCGGTGCTCGCACTACTACTCGAATCCTATCACCTAGTAAATATAATAATATACCGTCTCTCTTAACATTCGAACCACAACACAACAGTGGATGCTCACTATTCCTTGACGGCAGAAACAGTTTAGAGTGTAAAACAAACCCAAACCGACCCCGGAAATTACCACTCTAATGTAGGAAAGGTGTCAATGAAGGAGCACGTGTTACTCTTTCTTTGACTATAATTATACTACTGTACTTGTCTTTTTCTAAACTAACACTGATGTAAATTGCCGTTGTACACTACACCAACGTAAATTTTTATTTTTTGAATCAAAGTTCAGCACGCAGTTTTCTCAACATTACTATTCAACTTGCTACTTATTAATTAATTTTAGGACATACTAGGAATTTCTTCTGTTTTGTGGAATTGTTTCATCTACTTAAATAATAGACAGCACGAACAAGAACTTATTAAAGGGAAACCTTACAATAAATACTCATTCCGTGCGAAATTCGAACCCGCCGACCATAGCTAAATGCTAACCCACTACACTATTGAGCCTCAACTTATAAACAGACCTACATATAACCTTAAAAACAAACTTTATTGTGATAAATTACATTGAAAGTAGATAACAATAAATGTCTGTGATTTAAACTTACAAGTATTATAGTAAATTTAAATTAAGTGGCATAGCGTGATCAATAACGATCCACAAGCGCACCTGCAACAGGCACCTCTAACGCCAACGCACTTTCAAAAATACACTCACTTACTTCTATACCTTATACAATGTCTAGGTATATTTTGACCAATCAAGAAACGTTTTATACGTGGTAGAACCACGCTGCGGCTACATTATGGTTGTAACACGAATACATGAAACTCTCACAGAATCTCTTAGAGCGTAAAATAGCAGCTTAAAACTGCTGTGTTTCGTATGGTGAGTATATAAACCGCAGTTTTTACGTGGAAGAGTCATGCTACAGTTATATTAGTAGTATAGTTGTAGCACGAATGGGTCGGCTCGAACGGGGAAGTACCACGCTCTCACAAAATACCAGCGTCAAATTGTAGCGAACGGGAGACCCTTTTTACTGGAAACGAGGCATTCCATCTAATTCCTCACGGATGATAACGCATCTGCATTTTGATTCGTAATCGAGGATAAATGTAGATGTCTATGGGCCACAGCAACCACTTACCATCAGGTGGACTATGTGCTCGTTTGTCATCTTATCCTATAAAAAAGGATCCTTTTTACATTTTGATTCTTGACTGAAGATAGATGTAGATTCTAATAGACCGCAGCGTACACGCATGACATCGGAGGTCCCCCGCCCCCCGTGACCATGAGGTAACAGTAAAGCATCCGAAACGTCGGAAATTAAAAAAATTAAATTAAACGCGATATAATCCGTAAAATTAGTTTCATTTAATATTTGTTGTATTCTTATTATTGTCTTGGCGTAAATATAAGAAATAATTTTGTTTAATCTTCCATTCGTACCTCATAATTCCACCGTAACGAAGAACATTATTACAACGATTTAGTTCATTTTTTATATATTTATTATAACTTATTTAGCTCATTTATTATTTATTGAAACTAAGTGTTTCAGGTTTGGTTTGTCTCGTTGCCTTGACGCAATTTGTATATTGTACAACGTCTACGCAATACACGAAAAATGTACTGAAAATGAGGCTATTTTCGAAAAAAAAGGGATATTTTTTCTATGTCTATTTGATTGTGTGTCTAATTCAAAGTAAACTCTACTTTTTAACAAAAATAAAGTCGACCGTGAACATGAATATTAAAAAATACTCGTTTAAAAGTCTGTATTAATCATTGTGAGTACAGTAGCACGAAGTACTCGTAAGTGTATGCAGTTTACACTTACCTTATTACGTTATTTGGCTCATATTTATTTTAGAAATAATATCTTTAATTTTATTATGCTAACTTAAGACAACGATTGATACAGTATTTTATTGTTAATAAAATACATTAGATAATCAATAGTCCAGATATGGGATATTTTATTTATCCATGTCGAGTCTCCCACGCCATTGGATTCAATTATAGAGGAAAAGCAGATAGGTCGGTGCTCGAGTGGTCCGCTCGTGACCCGTAAATTGGAACAGTCCATCGCGTTCCCTTGTCGCACCTCCGCAAGGCCCTGTCCCGGACACCACGCCGCACTACACGCTTAACGGCACTCAAATCAACATCTCTACAATACACTCGCAGTTATTACCTCTCACGCACCACCAAATTTATAGCAAGACAAGTGCGTTTGTTCCTATTGCGGGATTGAAAATTTACTTTCTAAGTATTTTGCATTGAATTCAATCGAATTTACCTTTTAATTTGGACCTGTACTATGTTTTACCTCTTGCGCCTTTGTTTCCCTAACTTATATATAAATACTAAGTTTTACAAGTTTATTAATGTATTTATTATAATATTCGTTAAATTAATAAAAAATATAAAATAAAAATAATCGTAGTTAATTTAATACCTATAGGCTGTTTTCGTAACACAAAATGAAAACGGTTAAAGGTATTGTTACACTGTATTATCTGGTAAAACTGGGTACTCGTAATGAAAGTAGGTTTTGTTACTAAGCTATCGGGTAGTGTTAACAGGTGTGCACGCCATATTTGGGTCATAATGTCTGACAAACAATGGACCGGGCATCTAAACGTGCAGTTGTTGCCTTAACTGAACTTCAAATCATTCTCTTAATAAGCCAGTTTAAGTCGGAATTAAATAGTTAGCAACTGTTGAAGTTGAATTTTGGAGAGAATTACTGTATGTAACAATAAATAAACACGTACTTATGTGACTCACCTAATAGTATAAATAGCATTAGAACTTATATATATTCCACAATGGCTGTGATAGAGTGTTGGCGGGAACTTGACCGCCAGCTTGTTGTACTTATTTTAGGTATCGTTTCAATAATGGTTTGACGAGTGATGCGATTTTGTGTATCGAAGCCTACTTCGATGCTAAAATGAACCGCAAGTTATTGTCTATTAATGTGTATTAAAAGTTAATTTTCTACCACTGAGTGAATTTAGGGATATTACAGTCACAATGTTATGAAAATAGTTACATTTCAAACTTTATCCTCTATTATGCCACTCTCAGGCGTTGAACTTTTTCTCCAATTGTACTTTAAACCTTTAAAGTATATCCTATTTCATAAAAGAGAAATATCAAAATAGATTCACAATTGACGATAGTAGGCGTACAAAAAACATACAGTCGACTTGTAAACCACGTCAATTCCTTGGTTGGTTAAAAATTATTTCCACATAATTGCTTCTGAAGTCCGTACCTACTAAGAAATTGTGTATCAAATTTAGACCACGACGTGGAAATGAATTTCTTATTTTCCGTTCTTTGAATTTGGTTTTATCAATGAAGCATTTTTACTTTAATGATTTCTTATATTTACGCGAACACTACACATTGAAATAATACTCGTTTTTACGGAATTTATCGCGTATATTTAACTTTTTAATACCCGACGTTTCGAGAGCTTTACAGCACCCATGGTCACGGGAAGGACTGAGATGTTTAACGTCCAGGTGTCATAGTTAACCGCGGTTACCATAGATTAAGATTTAACTTTTGTTCCGATCTACACAGTACGAACTTATGGTATCATGAAGCCTTGCAGTTGTATGCTTGGGTTGGGATTTAATTTTATTTATTATAGGATCCCAAGCAGATGGTAGCACCCAGCCATCTTCTCTATTGAAGAGGCAAACAATTCCTTAGCTTTTCTAGATGTGTTAGTAATTCGGAATCCTGATAACACCTTGAGCCATACTGTGTATAGAAAAAAGACCCATACAGATAGATATTTAAACGGTGATTCTCACCACCATCCTTCACAGTTAGCTACCGTGGGTAAATCTTTGTTTCAGAGAGCACGAGGGATCTGTGACAGTAAACACCTGGCTGCCGAGCTCCAACACGTCAAGCAAGTTTTGCATGACAACAAGCTTCGGGTCCCGCGCCTACGTCACAGAGAACGAGTGAAGCCGGCCACAGTCGAGCGTGTACCTGCTGTACTGCCATATGTTAGAGGAGTCACTGACAAGATTGGCTACATCTTGAAGCGCGCTTCCATCAAAACATACTTCAAGCCGCCGAAGAAGATTGGTCAGTTTTTACCATCAGTCAAGTGTAACGTCCCTCTGCAAGATGCAGGAGTGTACAAGCTTGATTGTGAATGTGGTCTCTCTTACATAGGACAAACTAAAAGATCAATTAAAACCCGCGTCAAAGAACATATAGCTGATGTGAAGAATCGACGCTCCGGGAAGTCTGCAGTCTGTGAACATGTACAGGATCGCCCCCGTCACTACATCAGATTTGATAGACCACAAATCCTCGCTAAAGAACACCGATTCCTTCCAAGGATGATTCGCGAGGCTATTGAAATCAAAAAACACCCTAATTTCAATAGAGAAGATGGCTGGGTGCTACCATCTGCTTGGGATCCTATAATAAATAAAATTAAATCCCAACCCAAGCATACAACTGCAAGGCTTCATGATACCATAAGTTCGTACTGTGTAGATCGGAACAAAAGTTAAATCTTAATCTATGGTAACCGCGGTTAACTATGACACCTGGACGTTAAACATCTCAGTCCTTCCCGTGACCATGGGTGCTGTAAAGCTCTCGAAACGTCGGGTATTAAAAAGTTAAATATACGCGATAAATTCCGTAAAAACGAGTATTATTTCATTTTTACTTTTTTGTACTTACATATGTTACACGATCTTCGTCCATTGTGAACCGATTGTAATTATTATTTTATATTAAATAGGTGTAATACCTACAGTCTCGTCCCATGTAAATTAAAAGCAAAAAGTCAATGGTGTAAAAATGGAGCATGAGCCGCACCAATAGTTTCTGAAGTCTGGGCTTTAAATTTTCTATACACTGCTCGTACGTATTAGTACCGACTTTAAAATCCATTGCGTGAAAATTATTTTATTCTTTGTAGTTCCTTGAAAGTTTAATTTTTAAAGGTCTAAATTTTTCACCCATTTAATTGGACTAAGGAATATCACAAGTTCTAGTGGTCGTAAACGTGATTGCTGATCATGAAGTCTCGGATTCGAATCCCAGATTGAGCCAAAATAAATTGAAAATAAATTGACAAATATGGCTCCTACAAGGGCATCTATGAGTACATTTTCAGCGGTGAAATTTTGCTGTCTTTTTCGAGAGGTAAATTCTCTGAGACCCAACGATTTCCAAACTTCAAAATAACGAAGTTTGCGAAAAGAATTTAATACCATACAATACATACACAACCTTTCAAAGAATATACACAAGACTGAAGAGTATAATCTATCATTATGTGTACCATATATTGTCTACGAGAAAGCTTTCTTATTAGTCGAATTTTGTACGGTACTTCCATTCCTTTCATCATGTTGAAATTTGCAGGTGTTGAAATTTTTGTAAAGTTAGCCTACAATGTATATTAGAGTACAGAATCAGATCGAGCAACCTATCCAACTACAGTAAGGCATAAAACGGGATTGGGTTATAACTCCAAAACACTTCAAAGCTGCACTGAAAAGCATTAAAAAGTTACTGAAATAAAAAGAATATGCTATCTATTTTAAAGATAAATTTCCCCATTCACCAACGGTGACAAACTGTTGATTAACTCTTGTAAGCGGATGACTTTTAGAATTTGTTAACACCAACATTAATGACGAATACAACCTTTCGACTTGACTACCGCGTAGCCTAGTAGCTTGGTTTTGGTTTCGGATTCCAGCCAAAAGCAAAATTCATGCAATAACATAAATTGTTGTTTTATCGGGTCTGGTGAGAGTCGATTTCATTGGATTCGGTTACATTAGGTCGATTTAATACCTCTGTAGTGCGTGCTTTCATAAAATATCTGTTATTTAATCCATCCATCCATCCATTACGGCTTATCCTCTCGTCTGTACAAACGCCATATTCTGGCGTCTCAAATAATATGCGTACCTATCAAACGCCATAATATGACGTCGAGTGATAGCAAACTGTTTGTAAAATATATATGATATATATATAACATACATATATATAACATATATATCTGTTATGCATAATCTGATAGCTTATTTAATAACGTTTCCATTGATATATGATTTCAATATACTTACATACATACATAAACACTCACGCCTGTCACCCAGAGGGGTAGGCAGAGACTACAGACTTCCATTTGGCACG
This sequence comes from Parnassius smintheus behrii, assembly GCA_036936625.1. Lineage (NCBI taxonomy): Eukaryota > Metazoa > Arthropoda > Insecta > Lepidoptera > Papilionidae > Parnassius > Parnassius smintheus. The sequence continues at coordinate 32,130,697 of JAUPFT010000005.1, read as the reverse complement.
ATCCTGACACACCTCTCTCGCCTCCTTCACATCCATACACCTACGCATGCATGCTCGTCGGTTAAGGGTACTCCTAATTTGGCCCGTTTGCAATAAATCGCCAATTTGGCCGATAAATTTTCGCCTAGAACGTCCCTTTCCGACTCTGCCATTCACTTCTGCAACATAAATTTTCTTTGTCACTCTTTCCTCACCCATTCTTTCCACATGACCAAACCACCGAAGCATTCCTTTCTTAATCCTAATAATACTTACTTAGTATATATATATATATATATATATATATATATATATATATATATATATATATATATATATATATATACATATATACTTAGTACACTTGTTATATACTAAGTACTTCGGAAAGTACTCGACAGATGCGCCATATTGGCCAAAATGACCCCGACATTCGAGTGGTTAAAAAATCCACTCCTTAACATAGGCCTCCCTCATAGATTGCTTCTTGGTGGAGTTTAGCATAGTTGCCAAGCTTGGCAAGCGGGATTGTTATTATGTTGTTATTATGTCGGGTTTGTTAAGATGCTGCTACCTATCTCCCATTTCATTTTCCCTCTGTCCCTCTTACGATAGGCTTGGGACGATATGGGTTAGTGTATATTCTTACACCACCACTACATGGTTATATTAATAGTTTGCGAATATTCCAAAGTTGTTGGCGTAACTGAAATCCGCCAGGAAGGCATCGCGCTTAATTTGCCGACAATATAGTCATTATGACGGAATAATATGAATAGTTTAATTTTTTCTGGTAGTATTATTGAAACACGAGCTAAAAGTCAACCAAGTGACGAGCTAAAGTCATTGTCATCACCATCATTACACCCCTTCACAAGTTCAATGCTGAACAACGTTATTAAGTAGGTATTGAAGACAGGTCCCCTACTATATGAAGTGTAAACCTGGTGAGACATACAGGAAGTCGATAGATGAGTCTTGTGGTATTTCTTAAAGGAGAACTATATTTAGTATTAGAGTGTTAATATCGCCTCCCCTTTTTAATATACATGCGCGAGCGCTTTTAGATACAAAAGTAAACGTGCGGCATTTACGGAAAAGTTACACAGAGTATAAGGTTTAAAAGGGGTACTTAACTGTAACTAAACATTATATTACTGTTTAAGAATTATGATTGCTTTAATTGCGGACCCGCTGGCCCTTAGCCAGTTAGTGTGCATAGTTGTAAGATAATTTCCTAGGTACGTAAAGAATGTTCTATTATATGAGAATGCTACAGGTTTGTTTAGTAAGAAGCGTAAGATAGAAGGTATGTACTCGTACACTCGCCCATAATTTTATTCTTAACTTTAATCACTACGACTACAGTTTATTTAATAGCATAATGAATACGTGGGTGTGGTCAAAAAACTTCGTTTATCGTTGTAAGAATTTCTCAAAATATAGAAAAAATAAAGATAAATACTTTTTACTTTGTCTTATTATTTACGACACTACCTCTTCATAAAATTATTAAAGTCGAAATTAGCCGAAGTTGTTGAACAAAGGAGTGCTTCAATTTTCAAGAACAGCACTAGTGACGTGTTTTAATTATAACTGCAAGACAATATCACCAGATCTTCTTATTTGTTTCAAGTATGGTTCAATATATGTATAATAATTAAATTAATACGCTTTCGTTATAAATATGTTTACACACAAATCTTAGCTTTGTTAAGCCTTAAAGTGAACCGCATTATTTAAAGATACCGTACGAGTACTCGTAATTACTAAGTTGCAGTGATAAACTCTCCTTTTTGCATTTTCGTATCCAAATGGTAAGACGGAGATGTTTTAATGTCGCTCCGCTGTTTAACTGTCTCTCTGTTTATTTGCCTATTTGTCTGTCTGTCCGTCTGCCCTTCTGCTCGTCTGTTCAGATCTGTAACTCATTCTGGCTCGTACACAGAACAAGTTACAGATCTTAAATATAAATATTTGGTGTAGAGTTTTGACCCAAAACCGAATATTAAATTATAAATTCAATTTCTTTTTGGGAAGTGCTATGATATGAAAACGGAACCGATTTACCCTAACTAGTAGGGTGTCAATGTATATTAGATATAGAGCTCATTGAATAGAGTACAGGTCAATCAATCAATCAATTTATTCGTTTTCACAGGTAACAAGGTTGAAAATAATTTAATTTTATAGTACCTTCGTGAATATGCTTAAACAGCATACGAATTTATATATCCATATATCATAGAATTAAATGTAATAATAAAGTATGAAAAACAATTCAAAATAATAATTAAATTGAGTAGAGTCAAAATAAAATTATTAAATTACATATTTAAATTATTGGTAAATAGAAATTCACTGACATTTTGATAACACTTATCTATAAATAATAGAAAATAGAAATTTACGTAGAATAGATTTAAATTTTTGCACATTATACATAAAATTTTATGTGATCAGGTAATTTATTATATAATTTAGGGGCCATTTCAACAACACTTTTTTTTTATAAGGGCAGTTTTACATACATTTGTCTGGATTTTTTGTTTTCGAGGACGAAGGTTAACCGAAGATGGTTGTACTCTTATATCAAAAATTTCCAGATTACACTTTACAAACATACACGATTCTAGTCAAGTATATAAATACAGGGTAATGTTAATATCTTAAGAGATCTAAAGTATGGTATGCAACTTTCTGTAGGCTTTATCCCACATATAGCTCGAATACACTGTTTTTGAGCTTTCATAATTAATTCCCTAAATAAATATGTTGATAGTCCCCAAAATATGATACCATATCGCAAGGTCGAAGCCACAAAGGGCCAGGTATATCTTATAAATGTATATATTTATTCTTTTTTATCTGCAAAACTAAACAAATGTTGGCCATCAATATCGTCAGCTTCCAATCATTTTTTACAGGGTCTCAAAATCTAAAAAAGAAATTTCTATACATTATGTAGTATGATATACTATATTTAAGCAATAACTACCTGAAATATCGATTCATAGCGCAGCTTGTCAGCTGTGACCAAAAGAAACGATTTTTTAATGTTGATTGGTCATAATATATACGGTACCCTAATAGAGAGAGGCCCGACTCGCACTTGGTCGATTTTTATTAACGAGTCATTTGATTCAAAAATATGCACAGAGTAGGACAAACTCAAATAAGAAAATATATAGTATTGAAATAATACTAGTTTTAACGTAATTTATCGCGTATATTTAACTTTTTTACCCGACGTTTCGAGAGCTTTACAGCACCCATGGTCACGGGAAGGACTGAGATGTTCAACGTCCAGCTGTCATAGTTAACCGCGGTTACCATAGATTAAAATTTTAACTTTTGTTCCGATCTACACAGTATGAGCTTATGGTATCATGGAGTCTTGCAGTTGTATGCTTGGGTTGGGATTTAATTTTATTTATTATAGGATCCCAAGCAGATGGTAGCACCCAGCCATCTTCTCTATTGAAATTAGAATGTTTTTTGATTTCAATAGCCTCGCGAATCATCCTTGGAAGGAATCGGTGTTCTTTAGCGAGGATTTGTGGTCTATCAAATCTGATGTAGTGACGGGGGCGATCTTGTACATGTTCACAGACTGCAGACTTCCCGGAGCGTCGATTCTTCACATCAGCTATATGTTCTTTGACGCGGGTTTTAATTGATCTTTTAGTTTGTCCTATGTAGGAGAGACCACATTCACAATCAAGCTTGTACACTCCTGCATCTTGCAGAGGGACGTTACACTTGACTGATGGTAAAAACTGACCAATCTTCTTCGGCGGCTTGAAGTATGTTTTGATGGAAGCGCGCTTCAAGATGTAGCCAATCTTGTCAGTGACTCCTCTAACATATGGCAGTACAGCAGGTACACGCTCGACTGTGGCCGGCTTCACTCGTTCTCTGTGACGTAGGCGTGGGACCCGAAGCTTGTTGTCATGCAAAACTTGCTTGACATGTTGGAGCTCGGCAGCCAGGTGTTTACTGTCACAGATCCCTCGTGCTCTCTGAAACAAAGATTTACCCACGGTAGCTAACTGTGAAGGATGGTGGTGAGAATCACCGTTTAAATATCTATCTGTATGGGTCTTTTTTCTATACACAGTATGGCTCAAGGTGTTATCAGGATTCCGAATTACTAACACATCTAGAAAAGCTAAGGAATTGTTTGCCTCTAACTCCATTGTGAACTGAATTTTAGAATTTATAGAGTTAAGATGGTCTAAAAATGCAGTTACTTTATCTAAAGGTAGAATTGTGAAAGTGTCGTCTACGTACCGCTTGTAGAATCTTGGATTTATGGGAGAAGTAAGCAGGGCTTTCTCCTCAAAGTCTTCCATGAATATGTCGGCGACAATGGGAGATACAGGTGAGCCCATCGCCACACCATCTACTTGCTTGTAGAACTCCTCCTTCCACAATAGGTAGCCAGATGTAAGGCAGTGTCTGAGTAATACTGCATATTCTGCAGGCATGTTGTTTTCTTCCAGCCTTCTAGTTACAATTGAGATGCAGTCTTCAACAGGTAAGCATGTAAACAATGACTGCACATCAAAACTGACCATAGTTTCATTGTCTGCCAGACGTAGGTCTTTAATCTCGCTGACAAAATGGTAGGAATCCTTTATGTGTGCTCTTGTATGTCCCCTGAGCGGTGAGAGTATTTTCGCTAAGTGTTGAGCCAATCTGTAAGTTGGTGAATCGATTTGGCTCACTATGGGGCGTAATGGAGCATTGGGCTTGTGTATTTTTGGTAACCCATACAACTTTGGTGATTTGGCGCACGTAGGTATTATCCATTTTACGTCCAGATTTAATTTTTCGGAGTGTTTCTTTATGAGGTCACTAGTTGTTTTTAGTGTGCTATTTGTTGGGTCGTTTTTAACCTTTTTATAAGTACTTACATCCGACAAAAGTTCTTGTATTTTAGAATTATAATCTGACGTATCCATGACCACCGTGGCGTTTCCCTTATCTGCGCGGAGAATCGTAAGTTCTGGTTTATTGCGTAGGTTCTTTAACGCTATAAATTCGTCTCTGGGAAGATTCGGTTTAGGCACTGAACATCGACGTAACATAGACGAAATGTCTTGACGTATCGCCTCCAAATCTTCTTTCCGCATATTGTTTTTAAATAAACAGTCCTCGACACTACAGATAATTTCTTCGTACGGTAATCTGCTAGGAGTTATAGCATAGTTTAGTCCTTTGGATAAAACCTTTATTGTTGCATCATCCAGTGTTTGTTTTGACAGATTATAGAACGCGATTAATCTATGATCTGTGTTTGTCAATGGTTGCTTTTGGTTCTGGCATTGATTCGGATGTTTGACATTTGATTTGGCCGTTAATTTTTGATATTTTTCTATATGTTTGTTTTTGCATTCGTTATATTTACTAATTTCGCGTTTATTTAATGTTTCCATGCAAAAATTATAATCCAACGTCGTTAAAACTTTCTTTAATTCACTGGATGATGTGTCTATAGATTTATTTATGTTATATAGATCGGAGCGTTTTTGTTGGGTAACCGCCCGTAACAACTTTTTACTTGCCTGATTTAAGATCTTAGCGCTTCCTCGAATGTCCTTTTTGGTGGATATTTTGACACACGTAGGAATGAGATTATAGTCTCGACATCTCTTCAAGAAATTTAAGGCTGTTAGATATCTTGCGCGCTTAGTCTTTAGATCTTCTAATCGGCGTATTTTATTTGCAATTACCAGTCCGTACTGGTTTACATAATGATTTCTTATATTTACGCGAACACTACACATTGAAATAATACTAGTTTTAACGGAATTTATCGCGTATATTTAACTTTTTTACCCGACGTTTCGAGAGCTTTACAGCACCCATGGTCACGGGAAGGACTGAGATGTTTAACGTCCAGGTGTCATAGTTAACCGCGGTTACCATAGATTAAGATTTAACTTTTGTTCCGATCTACACAGTACGAACTTATGGTATCATGAAGCCTTGCAGTTGTATGCTTGGGTTGGGATTTAATTTTATTTATTATAGGATCCCAAGCAGATGGTAGCACCCAGCCATCTTCTCTATTGAAATTAGGGTGTTTTTTGATTTCAATAGCCTCGCGAATCATCCTTGGAAGGAATCGGTGTTCTTTAGCGAGGATTTGTGGTCTATCAAATCTGATGTAGTGACGGGGGCGATCCTGTACATGTTCACAGACTGCAGACTTCCCGGAGCGTCGATTCTTCACATCAGCTATATGTTCTTTGACGCGGGTTTTAATTGATCTTTTAGTTTGTCCTATGTAAGAGAGACCACATTCACAATCAAGCTTGTACACTCCTGCATCTTGCAGAGGGACGTTACACTTGACTGATGGTAAAAACTGACCAATCTTCTTCGGCGGCTTGAAGTATGTTTTGATGGAAGCGCGCTTCAAGATGTAGCCAATCTTGTCAGTGACTCCTCTAACATATGGCAGTACAGCAGGTACACGCTCGACTGTGGCCGGCTTCACTCGTTCTCTGTGACGTAGGCGCGGGACCCGAAGCTTGTTGTCATGCAAAACTTGCTTGACGTGTTGGAGCTCGGCAGCCAGGTGTTTACTGTCACAGATCCCTCGTGCTCTCTGAAACAAAGATTTACCCACGGTAGCTAACTGTGAAGGATGGTGGTGAGAATCACCGTTTAAATATCTATCTGTATGGGTCTTTTTTCTATACACAGTATGGCTCAAGGTGTTATCAGGATTCCGAATTACTAACACATCTAGAAAAGCTAAGGAATTGTTTGCCTCTAACTCCATTGTGAACTGAATTTTAGAATTTATAGAGTTAAGATGGTCTAAAAATGCAGTTACTTTATCTAAAGGTAGAATTGTGAAAGTGTCGTCTACGTACCGCTTGTAGAATCTTGGATTTATGGGAGAAGTAAGCAGGGCTTTCTCCTCAAAGTCTTCCATGAATATGTCGGCGACAATGGGAGATACAGGTGAGCCCATCGCCACACCATCTACTTGCTTGTAGAACTCCTCCTTCCACAATAGGTAGCCAGATGTAAGGCAGTGTCTGAGTAATACTGCATATTCTGCAGGCATGTTGTTTTCTTCCAGCCTTCTAGTTACAATTGAGATGCAGTCTTCAACAGGTAAGCATGTAAACAATGACTGCACATCAAAACTGACCATAGTTTCATTGTCTGCCAGACGTAGGTCTTTAATCTCGCTGACAAAATGGTAGGAATCCTTTATGTGTGCTCTTGTATGTCCCCTGAGCGGTGAGAGTATTTTCGCTAAGTGTTGAGCCAATCTGTAAGTTGGTGAATCGATTTGGCTCACTATGGGGCGTAATGGAGCATTGGGCTTGTGTATTTTTGGTAACCCATACAACTTTGGTGATTTGGCGCACGTAGGTATTATCCATTTTACGTCCAGATTTAATTTTTCGGAGTGTTTCTTTATGAGGTCACTAGTTGTTTTTAGTGTGCTATTTGTTGGGTCGTTTTTAACCTTTTTATAAGTACTTACATCCGACAAAAGTTCTTGTATTTTAGAATTATAATCTGACGTATCCATGACCACCGTGGCGTTTCCCTTATCTGCGCGGAGAATCGTAAGTTCTGGTTTATTGCGTAGGTTCTTTAACGCTATAAATTCGTCTCTGGGAAGATTCGGTTTAGGCACTGAACATCGACGTAACATAGACGAAATGTCTTGACGTATCGCCTCCAAATCTTCTTTCCGCATATTGTTTTTAAATAAACAGTCCTCGACACTACAGATAATTTCTTCGTACGGTAATCTGCTAGGAGTTATAGCATAGTTTAGTCCTTTGGATAAAACCTTTATTGTTGCATCATCCAGTGTTTGTTTTGACAGATTATAGAACGCGATTAATCTATGATCTGTGTTTGTCAATGGTTGCTTTTGGTTCTGGCATTGATTCGGATGTTTGACATTTGATTTGGCCGTTAATTTTTGATATTTTTCTATATGTTTGTTTTTGCATTCGTTATATTTACTAATTTCGCGTTTATTTAATGTTTCCATGCAAAAATTATAATCCAACGTCGTTAAAACTTTCTTTAATTCACTGGATGATGTGTCTATAGATTTATTTATGTTATATAGATCGGAGCGTTTTTGTTGGGTAACCGCCCGTAACAACTTTTTACTTGCCTGATTTAAGATCTTAGCGCTTCCTCGAATGTCCTTTTTGGTGGATATTTTGACACACGTAGGAATGAGATTATAGTCTCGACATCTCTTCAAGAAATTTAAGGCTGTTAGATATCTTGCGCGCTTAGTCTTTAGATCTTCTAATCGGCGTATTTTATTTGCAATTACCAGTCCGTACTGGTTTACATAATGATTTCTTATATTTACGCGAACACTACACATTGAAATAATACTAGTTTTAACGGAATTTATCGCGTATATTTAACTTTTTTACCCGACGTTTCGAGAGCTTTACAGCACCCATGGTCACGGGAAGGACTGAGATGTTCAACGTCCAGCTGTCATAGTTAACCGCGGTTACCATAGATTAAAATTTTAACTTTTGTTCCGATCTACACAGTATGAGCTTATGGTATCATGGAGTCTTGCAGTTTTATGCTTGGGTTGGGATTTAATTTTATTTATTATAGGATCCCAAGCAGATGGTAGCACCCAGCCATCTTCTCTATTGAAATTAGGATGTTTTTTGATTTCAATAGCCTCGCGAATCATCCTTGGAAGGAATCGGTGTTCTTTAGCGAGGATTTGTGGTCTATCAAATCTGATGTAGTGACGGGGGCGATCTTGTACATGTTCACAGACTGCAGACTTCCCGGAGCGTCGATTCTTCACATCAGCTATATGTTCTTTGACGCGGGTTTTAATTGATCTTTTGGTTTGTCCTATGTAGGAGAGACCACATTCACAATCAAGCTTGTACACTCCTGCATCTTGCAGAGGGACGTTACACTTGACTGATGGTAAAAACTGACCAATCTTCTTCGGCGGCTTGAAGTATGTTTTGATGGAAGCGCGCTTCAAGATGTAGCCAATCTTGTCAGTGACTCCTCTAACATATGGCAGTACAGCAGGTACACGCTCGACTGTGGCCGGCTTCACTCGTTCTCTGTGACGTAGGCGTGGGACCCGAAGCTTGTTGTCATGCAAAACTTGCTTGACATGTTGGAGCTCGGCAGCCAGGTGTTTACTGTCACAGATCCCTCGTGCTCTCTGAAACAAAGATTTACCCACGGTAGCTAACTGTGAAGGATGGTGGTGAGAATCACCGTTTAAATATCTATCTGTATGGGTCTTTTTTCTATACACAGTATGGCTCAAGGTGTTATCAGGATTCCGAATTACTAACACATCTAGAAAAGCTAGGGAATTGTTTGCCTCTAACTCCATTGTGAACTGAATTTTAGAATTTATAGAGTTAAGATGGTCTAAAAATGCAGTTACTTTATCTAAAGGTAGAATTGTGAAAGTGTCGTCTACGTACCGCTTGTAGAATCTTGGATTTATGGGAGAAGTAAGCAGGGCTTTCTCCTCAAAGTCTTCCATGAATATGTCGGCGATAATGGGAGATACAGGTGAGCCCATCGCCACACCATCTACTTGCTTGTAGAACTCCTCCTTCCACAATAGGTAGCCAGATGTAAGGCAGTGTCTGAGTAATACTGCATATTCTGCAGGCATGTTGTTTTCTTCCAGCCTTCTAGTTACAATTGAGATGCAGTCTTCAACAGGTAAGCATGTAAACAATGACTGCACATCAAAACTGACCATAGTTTCATTGTCTGCCAGACGTAGGTCTTTAATCTCGCTGACAAAATGGTAGGAATCCTTTATGTGTGCTCTTGTATGTCCCCTGAGCGGTGAGAGTATTTTCGCTAAGTGTTGAGCCAATCTGTAAGTTGGTGAATCGATTTGGCTCACTATGGGGCGTAATGGAGCATTGGGCTTGTGTATTTTTGGTAACCCATACAACTTTGGTGATTTGGCGCACGTAGGTATTATCCATTTTACGTCCAGATTTAATTTTTCGGAGTGTTTCTTTATGAGGTCACTAGTTGTTTTTAGTGTGCTATTTGTTGGGTCGTTTTTAACCTTTTTATAAGTACTTACATCCGACAAAAGTTCTTGTATTTTAGAATTATAATCTGACGTATCCATGACCACCGTGGCGTTTCCCTTATCTGCGCGGAGAATCGTAAGTTCTGGTTTATTGCGTAGGTTTTTTAACGCTATAAATTCGTCTCTGGGAAGATTCGGTTTAGGCACTGAACATCGACGTAACATAGACGAAATGTCTTGACGTATCGCCTCCAAATCTTCTTTCCGCATATTGTTTTTAAATAAACAGTCCTCGACACTACAGATAATTTCTTCGTACGGTAATCTGCTAGGAGTTATAGCATAGTTTAGTCCTTTGGATAAAACCTTTATTGTTGCATCATCCAGTGTTTGTTTTGACAGATTATAGAACGCGATTAATCTATGATCTGTGTTTGTCAATGGTTGCTTTTGGTTCTGGCATTGATTCGGATGTTTGACATTTGATTTGGCCGTTAATTTTTGATATTTTTCTATATGTTTGTTTTTGCATTCGTTATATTTACTAATTTCGCGTTTATTTAATGTTTCCATGCAAAAATTATAATCAAACGTCGTTAAAACTTTCTTTAATTCACTGGATGATGTGTCTATAGATTTATTTATGTTATATAGATCGGAGCGTTTTTGTTGGATAACCGCCCGTAACAACTTTTTACTTGCCTGATTTAAGATCTTAGCGCTTCCTCGAATGTCCTTTTTGGTGGATATTTTGACACACGTAGGAATGAGATTATAGTCTCGACATCTCTTCAAGAAATTTAAGGCTGTTAGATATCTTGCGCGCTTAGTCTTTAGATCTTCTAATCGGCGTATTTTATTTGCAATTACCAGTCCGTACTGGTTTACATAATGATTTCTTATATTTACGCGAACACTACACATTGAAATAATACTAGTTTTAACGGAATTTATCGCGTATATGTCAGGCAAACATCTTCGGTTCTTCGGTTGCAAATGTTGTCTGCCTCATCGGTCTATCGGTTGAAGTAGTGCGGCTGCTGATCATGAGGTCCCGGGTTCGCATCCCGGGTCGGGCCAAAAAATCAATTATTGAGTTTTTCTGTCAAGAAATTCTCAGTAGCTTCCCGTAGTCAGGAAGTTGGCGGTGTCTCACCCCCGTGCCTCTCTCCGGTCGTGTCAGTTTACCGTCCCATCGGATTATGAGAGAGAGGGAATAGAGAGTGCACCTGTGCTTGCGCATACACTTGGGCACTATAATCCTGTCCTGCGCCGTTGACTAGCGTCCGTTGAGGCAGACCGCCGTTGCCCAAATTCGGTCTGGATGATGATGTCCCATTATTATTATTATGCGCCTATTATATTTTACAAATTACAAACTTCAAGCAACAATACGAATTTATCACTACTTATCCTGTTAATTAAACAAGCGACTTGTGTCTGTTTTTAAGAATAAAAGAAGGGAAACTGGTGGTTGCAAGTTGCAACAATTATCGGACCCCCGCGGCGTGGACCCGCCTGCAATTATTGTATTATTTACCTACGCGACCCAACGTTAACACTATTAACTATGTTTCTACGACCGTTGTAATCTTAAATATTTTACGATCATGACTGCCACTTAATACGTATACATTTTAGTAGCACTATTCATATAGATGGATAGCCAGAAAATTAAATATTATTAATCTAAATAATTCCACTGTCCACATATTTTTTAATAGAATAAGGTTGACAGACGAGCATACAGTCCACCTGATGGTAAGTGGATGCTGTGTGATGTGTGTGGATGCTCGATTAAAAATCAAATGCGGTTCCAGCAAAAAGGGTCTCCGGTTCTCTACACTCACTATACGAAACACAGCAGTATTACGCTGCTATTTTACACCGGTATTCTTTGAGAGTGGTCCTTCCCCGCTCGAGCTGACCCATTCGGGCTTCAACCATAATATAGCTGCAGTGCAGCGTGGCTCTACCGCGTATAATTACATAGTTGATTAGTTGATCATATTAAGAAAAATATCTTATTTTTAATTTCTAAGAAACATAAACTTGTTCCCGTTAAACTTTCAGCATGGGGACTGAGGGATAAAGTTGGCCTTCTCAAAGAGCTGTGATGGAACTCAATTTTTTTACCAGGAAAAAGCAAATAAAAATATGCTGAATAGAACTCTTGCTTTATACAAATTTTGCCACAAAAAAGGTCTTGAGCTACCAGAATAACAACCATCGACTCAGCGTAGAAGTGAAAACGTAACGTAGAAAGGTTTTGATTATATACCTGACAGGTATATAATCAAAGTAGGAAGAATTTGTCATAATGGCTTGGTTCTTTTTTTGTTTATTTACTTCTGGTATCAGATGTGTCGCACTTTCGACACTGCTTACTGTCATTAATCTGGATATTTAACATATAAGTGAACCATTTGTCATTTAAGAGGTTATGCCGGATTCTATCGTAGGCCAAATGCATTTCTGGGTCTTTCCGCCCTCTATTACGATCCTTATCTACGGGAAGAAATAGAGTGATAGATAATTTTACGGAGCGTCGACGACAACGTAAAAGGAGAATTCTTTCATTTCAAATGTGACACCAACAATTTCAATCTCATTTCAAAATTTAAAACTGCGACTTTTACTACATAATCAAAGTAAGTATAGTTATTAGTTATCGTAGAAATTGTACTGTTAAATTTCTCCGTAAATAATACGAACTGTCTGTTTGTCTCTTAATTATGTTATCATTCAATGACGAGGTACCGAATGGGTCGCATTCATAAATATTTAAATATGGTACACGTTTATCGAAGCCGTCAAGTTGTTCGCGGAAAGCGGCGGGCGTGGCGGCGCGGCTCATTGCAAGCGCTTGTATTGTAGCAAGGCCATTGTTCCCGCGCTCCAGCTCCAGACCGACGCATTATTGCTGTCATCAGTCGCCACAATTTTATTTCCATGCCTCAAATTCGGTGAACAATACCGTATGAATTTTCTTATCCATTATATCTTTGATAAAAGCTAAAAGATATCAATTATTTTTAACTAAAAGAAATTAATTAACTACACAAGAGGTAAAATTAAAAATTTTGTGCAATCGACTTCAATATAAATAAAATGAGAACATCATCAATGTCGACAAGAATTATTAAGAACAAATCGAAAACTACCGGTCATATCTTGATCAAGCACTAGATTTCACATTAAAGAGAATCATCAAAATATGTTCACCTAGAAAAAAGTTAACACATAAAAAAACATACAGTCGAATTGAGTACCTCCTCTTTTTTTAAGTTGGTTAAAAATTAAACGCGCACATCAAAGTAATTGAAGGTACGTATCACTCAAAGCACTGTGAATATTGTCAAAATAAGGGATCGTTATTTATGGCACTTAAAATGCATAATAAATGAATCGAGGCAATAAAAATTATTCATTCACCTCGTCAACTTTCCCTCAACGAGAATACCATGAGCACATATTTAAAATATGATTTAAGATATCTTACTTCATTGCATGATTATCCTTGTGTAATAATGTCTAAATATGACAACTGAAACCTTAAAATGGTGTGCTCAAAATGTATTTAAAGAATTATGCGAACTAGAATAGAACGTTTATTATATTTTGTAATAATATTTATTCCGGTTGAACTAACATTTTTAATTATGTTTCAAAATACTTGTGTACTCTTTTCAACGGCTTGAAGTCCTATTTCACGTTAAACGCTTGATAGATAATCCTATACTATTAAACGAGCAATTCTTGTATATATGTATATATATATATATATATAATCGGGATCTCGGAAACGGCTCCAACGATTTTCATAAAATTTAGTGTCCAGGGAGTTTCGGGGATAATAAATCGATCTAGCTAAGATTTATTTTTAGAAAATGTCTTTTTGTCCGTGTTTTTAGGCAATTAAAAACTGCTACAATATAGTTAGAATAAGAAGGTAAATTTTGACAGTTTGATAATGATTATAAATAGCTTATTGGTATAATGGGCGGTCACAAAATCGTAAAACCCCGGTTCGAGCCCAGACCGACCGACCTACTTTTTTATTTTTTTTTTCAAGTTTCTTTCTTTTTTGAGAAAATATATTTTTTTCGAGCCCTTTTTTTAGTATTTTTTAAAAACACGAAAATTTAAATAAAAATAATTGCACTCATGATTTTTTATTCAAATAACCAGTTCAGTTTTTTCTGTTATGTCGCTAAGATCAAAAAATATTATTTATAATTCATCAGTATGTAATTTGTATCTAAATACAATTTCCAAAACACACGAATTAAAAAAATCGAGCGAAAAATACCGAGCAAAGCTCGGTCAACCGGGTACTAAACATGTAATAAGTAAACATAAAATAATAAATGTATAATAAGTAATAATATTTTATATCTGCGTAACAGTACTGCAATCCTTTTTTTTTTGCGCCCGAAGCAAATATGGGCAACCCTCCGGAAAGCGGGGGAGGGAGGTTGGGAATGCTCATAGCATACCACGCAGCCGGCTGCGTGGTTATGTGGTGACTTTTACCCACTAAACCCAACCTTTTAGGAACTGGCTTAACGATCTGACTAGAGATCTCTAAGCCGTATACGAACGCGACCCTCCTTGCCAGAAAGGAGGGCGCAGACTGCAATCCTTATGTTGGATTATTAAATAAAGCGATTTACTATTTAAGTCATAAGTGACAACCGACAATGTACCAATACTTCGACTAAAAAATAAAAACCTTCAAAATCACAATGATCACTTACAATCAGGCTTCGTTCGCTTATCTACTTTATTCATATAAAAATAGATTTTTAACTGGCCTTACGGCTCTGGGTTCTAGCCCTTCTGCGCCTATCATTTCTTTAGTGATCTGCTTTTTATATATTTTTTCTTCACAATATGCTGATGCGTCGTATTGCGAAGATTTTGAGAGATTTTGATGACAGCTCAACCCAGCGGACAGGTGATGACGACAGCCACTCAAGTTCTTAAGGCGCCCAAGCGATCAAAATAACTTGAGGTTTATATCAACATCAAAGCACTTGTTTCGTCGTTTCCTCTAATAGTTCACACGCGTACGTTCACACTTGATTCACAAAATCGCATCACTTTCAGGAATCAAAATCCACTTCAAACCATTATTCAAGCGATAAAATAGTAGCGACAATCCGTCGACGGCCGAGTTCCCGCCAAAACTCTATATAAAAATAGAGCTTCTAATTTGTTTTTTTTTTTCTTTAAATTTGGCTTATAGTCCAAAAATTGATACATATTAAATACTTAACTAGGCATGAGCCAACCATGCCACGGGATACCACAAAATTTAAATTGTTTAATTAATAAATTATTATATTAGATACTTGTATACCTACTACTTGTATGTATTATACTCGTTAAACATGATAAAATTCAGGACATATACCTCAATAAAAATATTTTAATAGCGGTAGTGGTCTTTGAACTCAAATAATTGACAATTGTAGCTTACGGATTTATGGATTTATGCAAATCGACAGTTTGTAGTACAGTTTAAACTTTAAACTGTGAGGCACGTTGTGCCCGAGGCGATGTCGGTCATTAGACGCTCCGCAGGACACGCGCTGCCTCCGCCTTATCTTGCTCATCGCTCGTGTCAGCACCACTACATGACACACCCGCTTTCCGCTCCTCGTCATGTGTCGTACGCCTGACCTAATAACACGCGTAGACGCTACCGTCAGTTGTCCATTGATTATTGTATACCTATTTTAAATTCAGATTAGTTGCATATTTATCATTAACAATTATTATTGTTACAACAGTATTGCATTACAATAGTATATAGCCATTAGTACGATGACTTTATTCATGCAATCATTCGACCCAAGCAAGAATTTGTGAAAAAACGGCCAGAATTTATCAACAGAAAAGGAGTGGTCTTTCATCATGATAACTCCAGACTACACACATCTTTGGCCACTCAGCAAAAATTAAGAGAGCTTGGTTGAGAGGTGTTAATGCATCCACTATATAGTCCTGATCTTTCCCCATCAGATTTTTAACTGTTTCGGTCTCTTCAGTATTATTTGTCTCATGTTAAGTTAACATTAAGAGAGGACTGTCAAAACTACTTGTCGCATTGTTTTGATCAAAAATCCCACAATTTGTACAGCAACGGGATTATATCACTGCTGCAGATGGCAACAAGTTATATAACAAAATGGCACACATAATATATTATAATTAAATGTAATTAAACTTTGAAAAATATGTCTTGAATTTGTATATAAATACAAAGAAACTTTTTCCCCGACCTTTTACTATCTGAAAGCTGGCTTTAGATATATAAGAATAGATGTAGATATCTACGGGCCACAGCATCCCTTTACTATGGGCTGTGTGCTCGTTTGTTGCCCTTAGCCTTTAAAAAAAGTCCATAGATTGCGACGAAATTAGATTTATAATCATCAGTGCTCTGGAGCACCTTCCCCCAGCTATTATCCATATCATTAATTGACTCTAGCCAGTATCCTACCCTTTAGAAGAAAGCTTTTAGCCAGCTTAGAAAAAGGATTGTTACAGTTTGTACGACACTTTTTACTTTACGGAATAAAATACTACGTTTGAAAATTTGTACAAATATCTTTGGATTAAAATAATGATATTGTTTATAAAATTATTATAATAAAATAAAATTTTCTAAAAACTCTGCCTTAATTAGTTGAGTGGTTTGAGTGTTAAGACGATAGTACAAAGTTTGCATAGAAAAAATGTATTCCTCTAACCAAGGATGATACGTGAGGCTATTGATATTAAAAAAAAAACATCCTAATTTCAATAGAGAAGGAGGCTGGGTACTACCACCTGCTTGGGACCCTATAATTACTAAAAATATAACTAAACCCAAGCATACCACTGCAAGACTTCAAAACACAGTTAGTTCATTCTGCGTAGATCGGACCAAAGACAATAATTAAAAAGCTGAGGGTACTCCGGGTTAACCTTGACGTCGGGACGACAGTCACCTCAGTTCCCCGTGATCATGGGTGCTGGAAAGACCAAAAACGTCGGGTAATAAAAATAAAATAAATGAACGCGATAAAATCCGTAAAAGTAGCTTTAATCAGTGTATATATATATATATATACTATATATATATATATATATATATATATATATATATATATATAATTACCACCCCACAGATAAATACACTCGTTATATGGAAATACAAGTTGAATATCTACAATGGTATATACAAAGTATCCTTACGTATTTTTTTCTTTTATAGGATAGATCATAAAGTAATAAAGAATGTTGCGTATATACTCGTATAGAGTATAAAATATAAAGCTCGGGTTGGGTAGTGTGGACTAAACATTTTTTGTAAAGATCATACGGTGAAAATATATACGGAAGGGAAAATGACGTTAAAAATACAGCTCGTTCAGCTTTTTCCAGTTTCAAGAGAAAAGATTCAGGTGTTCCTTCCCAGCCTGTAATTCCGATAAAACTAATAAAGATTGATATAGTGTCTGTTGGCGACGCGCCTATAAGAATATTTCAATTTATTATTTAACCGATTACGAATAGCTTCTAAAAAACAAATTATCAAGCAACAGTATTCCGATAAGAAAATGCTTAGTTGAATCTTAAAGAAATATCGAATTAATGATATGAAGGTCTTGGGTTCGACTCCCAGGCCGGAATAGTTTCATATATTGTTTTCCTAGTAATATTTTCTTAATAAATTCGTATAGGGAATTTTTAAGATATAAATTATGTTACCGGATTTATTCCCCGGTTGAAATCATCTTTCCAATGATGTTGATTTGAAGAAATATTAAAATAAAGTTAGAGACCGGATTTGTTCCCCGGTCTAGATGATCACTGTGCATAAGTAGAATTAATGGAAATTGATTGCATAAGTATTGTCTTATATGGGTTTGATATGTTTTATATGAAAACAAATGCCTATTTTCAATGTATTGATTCATGAAATATTTTGTCTATGTTATCTGATAAGAGACATGATAACTGATAAGAATCTGATTAGAAATAGTTTTCTACAGTTTGAGAATTGTGTAGAAGCATTCATTCACCTATTATTGTTGATATTAGACTTCCATTTTTCCTGATAGTCGATAGCCGTTCAAAAGTTAGTTGTTCATATAGTGTGAGATCATAGACGCACGCCAGCCACGTACTTAGGAGGCCAAATATGTAAAAATTTAAATATTTGCAATTTCAGCAATTTATGTAAAAATGACTTGTAAAACATTTCAGGTTGATTGTACTTGTAAAAGAGGTAAATTCTGTGTTATTTTTATGTGAAAATTCCTGTGAATAAGTGAAATAATGATAGTTTTGTATAAGAAATTTAAAAGTGTTTTAATAGTGAAATGAATAGAGAAAATGTAAATTAAACTGTTGTATTGATTAAGATATGTATAATTTCAAGTGGAAAACATTGTTTTAACTTTCTATGTTAAATATTTAAGAAATTTCAACGTTGAACATGTGAGTAAAATAGGCATATTTTGTTAAATAAATAAAAGGTTTTTTGTGATATGAAAATGTAATGTATATCGTAGTATAGATATTTTTTGTGCTATCTTTATAAGTAAATTGTATAAATGTATGTCTTATACAAATAAAATAATTGAGAAAACCGTGAGAGAGTGATAGTACAAATTGATGTAATTGAGTTGCGCAAGCGCACGAATGGCGCGGCTCACTTTCGCGTATAGCTCAGGGGTAGCTCAGTAAACGAGTTTTCTTGCAATTCGTTCGGGAATACTTCGGGATTAGTTCGTAAAAAGTGCAAGACCAGCAGTCAATAAGAAGAAAAAGTGTAGGGAAGTGATAGGGAAAAGCGATTACTCTCTCACGGAACCGTTTGAAGATAATTGCTGTTTTATTCCCAAGAAATTCGTCCCTCAAAATTATACAGTCCACATCGAAGAATTAAGGCGTTGCGACCGGGACGACTTCGGAAGACCCGTAATCCCCGCCTGAACATATTTTCTGAAAAGGAAGAGGTTATCGCCCTTGTGTGTTACTCCGTTGCGGAGATCACATACGTTGTTCCCGAACCCAACGTAGGCGTTATGGGAGGCCGGATCGAGAGAAGCCTCGATTCCTCCCTTCTGTTTCTTAGTTTAACGTTTACGAACGCTTGGTTCCTTTTCAAGAGGACCTTGCGCGCCCTGGTTCTTTTTCAATTGGTCCTTCGCAGCCAGGATCAAGGAACCAGCCGTGGACTGCTGGTTATGGAGAAAGAAGACCTTCGGAGCCGAGTGAAGATCAGCAACCGAAGGAAGCCGGAGGTTTGAGCTGAAGCAACAGGACCAAAGGCCAGAAGACCAGGTCAGCGCAGTAGGACTGGACCTAGAACTACCGGAAGAAAGAAAACCGGGATTGCGGCTTGGGGCGTGTGCTCGCATGGGGCACGTATCGCAGCCAGGCGCAGGTGTCTTGTGAAGGCACTCATCGTGGTCAAGCAGGGCTTGGCATTTTTCCTGTCGGGCAAGCGTGCTCGGCATTTCCTGTCGGACGATCGTGTTTGGCATTATCTATATCTATATTATCGGCGGGTCATCAGAGGGTGCAAGAAGAAGAAGCATACACCGCTGCTGCTGCCAGGCGAGGGTACTCGTGGGCACCTGACTGCATCGCGGCCGGAGGAGGGCGATTGGACGAGGCGTCACGGGCGACTGGGCGACGAAGCGCAGCATACATCCCGACCACCTAACGGTGCCAAACGGTCGGGCTCTGGCACAACACCTTCGGGTGGAGCAGTTCTCTCGAGCGAGACTGCGCTTGCACTACCGCTCGACTGTTTCGTCATATTCCTTGGCGGAACAGTTCCTAAACCTTTCCTCCATTCCATTCCTGCACGACTCCATCCCTGGACGGCTCACCTCGGTAGGTGCCGTTCAGGATTGATAGGGCTGATAGGGCTGTTAGGGTGGTAGTAAGGTTGTAGGGTTGGGAGATAAAGGGGGGAGGGGTAGTGGGGTTAGGTTGGGGTGTAGAAGGGTTGTAGGTAAGGGGTTGTAGGGACAGTAGGGACAGTTAGGGACTGTAGGCCAACAATCACCTTCCTGCAAGATGAAGAAGGCACAAGACCAGACAGGGAGAAGCGAAGGAAGCAAGACAAGGACAGGGCCCTCAAGAAAGGCTAAAGAGGTAGAATCATCTGGAGCGACCACAGCTGCTGCTTCGAGTGGGGCAACTCCTTCAAGTGAAGCCACCACCGATACGTCCACATGCACGTGGGACTCAGGGACGTCCATGGCAACGACGAGCAACAGAACGGACACCAGTGGTACGCAGGCCAGCACCGCACAACGATCCGTTATATCCAGGAGTGAAACGATAGTCGAAAAACTAGGTCAAAGGACCGAAGAAGCGGCATCGTCAAGGACAGTAATCGGGCACACTAGTGACAAAGGGTCACAGAGAGGTAGTAGGTCATCGCGATCGCCGAGGCTGAAAGCCGAATTAGAGGCGCGGATTAAATTCGAACGCTCAGAGCTCGAACGAGCACAGGCAGCTGCTGCCTTAGCCAAGTCTCAATTGGAGTTGGCACGTCTCAACCGAGAAGAGGAGATCGACTCGAGTGAGGATGATGAGGAGCGGAATACTCAGGTGGAACCTTTCGTAAGGAGTTGGGTTCAATAGACCATAATGAGCGCGCCGATTAGTGTAACGCAACCCGATATTACTGATAAGGAAGCGTGTAAAGGATCACGCCGCAAAGGGGCGGAGATCGAGCGCAACCAAGGAAATGCACAGAAAACACACGCGAGTGAGGTGTCAGAATTGACCGAAGCGATTGTGAGTGCAATAAAGATAGCGGGGAAAGATAAGTCTTCCCAGCTTCGTTTCCTCCAGGAATTACCGGTGTTCGATGGAGACCCGGGTGAATGGATAATTTTCAAAACGGTGTTTGAAGACACGAGAAGCCAATTTTCAGGGGTGCAGAATGTCGCACGTCTTAGGAGGGCATTAAGGGGCACCGCTAAGGAAGTGGTTAAGTCATTGTTGTTTACTTTGTGTGAACCTGAAGAAAATATGAACGCTCTCGAAAGAAGATTCGGTAGGGTTGAGATGCTCATTCTAGCCGAAATCGAGAATGTAAAGCGTATGCCAAGATTGGCAGAAGATTGCCGGAATATAGGATCTTTTGCAAGTCGTATTACGAACGTGGTTGCCACAATACAAGCGTTGAATCTACTCCGATGAGTATAAATACTGTGGTAGTATTTATACTCATCGGAGTTAGTCAACCGCATAGTAGAAAAACTCGGAACTATGATTAAATTTAAATGGTTTGAATATCGAGCTCAGCATCCTTTGGTGCCAGAGTTACAGAAGATGGCCAAATTTTTAAATTTATTGAGTGAACAATTTGGAACGTCCTTAAGCAATGAAAATATACCTGAAAAACGGAAGCGTCCTGAATTCAGGAAGCAAACTGTACACACCGCAAGGGGGTCTGTACGCAACCGTGTCAAGAGCGAGCGCTATGAGCGCCGAAGTAATACGAGCGAGCGTCTAGAACGCCGAAATAATAAAGGGCACAACCGACAAGTGGTTATGATAACCCAGGACAAGCCTGTAAGTCGGGTAACACATAAGTGTGTTATATGTAACAAGGAGCACTCTATAGTAAGTTGTTACAAGTTTAAGGACATGAATAATCGCGAGAAATGGGAAGCAGTTAAAAAAGCGAAAGTATGTTTCCAATGTTTGTCACCTAACCATAGGAGGTTAGAGTGCAAAGCGAAAAAATGTGGTGTAGAGGGATGTAGAATGTCACATCATCGGATGCTACACCGATACCCTAATGAAAATACCTCGCCGCAAGGGGACGAGGGGGGTAAAGAGGCTCAAATTACAACTGTTAGTACAGTGAATGCACTGGCATGTGCATACTTAAAGATTATACCGGTCGAGTTGTATGGACCTAGAGGAAAGGTCAAGACAACAGCTCTTCTGGATGAGGGATCGACCATGACACTCATAGACGAGTGGATGGCTCAGAAGTTAGCGCCTCGCGGACGTAAAGAAGAATTACGTATTGAAGCCGTGGGAGGTAAGCGAATCAACGACGACAGTTCGTATCGCTTAAACGTTAAGATAAAAGGCATTTACTCGAACGACTTAGAGGAGATAAGTGTACATACAATTAAGTCACTTAACCTTTCTCCGCAGTCAGTAAGTCGAGAATTATTGCAACGGTGTTCTCATTTGACACCGATTAAGGACGAGTTGATGTATGAGAGGTCCAGACATACCATATTAATTGGCCAGGACAATTGGCATCTCATAGTTACTCGTGAATTAATTTCAGGAGGTAAGAACCTACCTGTAGCATCGCTCACTAAACTTGGATGGGTTTTACATGGTCACATATCGGGTGGCATCAAACCAATCAAGATTGTTATCCACATTTCCACCAAGCGGGAGGAGGACATGGATAAGTTAATCAAGGATTATTTTAGTTTGGAATCTCTGGGAGTGTCTGCGCGAAAGCCCGCGAACGACCCAGAAGAACGAGCTTTGAATATTTTGAACAAAACGGTACGTCGTATACCTAATAATAGGTACGAGACTGCTTTGTTGTGGCGCACAGATAATGAGTGCATGCCGTCGAATAGAGCGCAGGTTGAAAGTCGCCTGTTTAATATCGAAAAGAAGCTCGACAAAAATAGCGAGTTGAAAAAAGAATACGAGAAGCAAATTGAAAATCTCATCGTTAACGGTTACGCAGAGAAAGCGAACCATATTTCCATTTCCCCACGCACGTGGTATCTTCCTCACTTCGCAGTGACTCACCCACAGAAAAAGAAAATAAGAATAGTTTTCGACGCCGCCGCAAGGACGGCCGGACGTTGTCTTAATGATGCATTGTTAACCGGACCGGACTTATTGAAGTCGTTGTTTGGAGTTCTGCTACGATTCAGAGAAGGAAGCGTGGCAGTGATGGCAGACATTAAAGAAATGTTCCTGCAAGTGAAAATCCGGGAAGAAGACAGTGATAGCCTTCGATTCTTATGGCGGCACAATCGTGACGCGCCACCGGAAGAGTATAGAATGACGTCACTCATATTTGGAGCGGCATCATCACCATGCATCGCAATGTATGTGAAGAATAGAAATGCGCAGGATAACGCACATATCTATCCAGAAGCAGCTTCCGCTACGGAAAGCAATTTTTATATGGATGATATGGGAACAGGCATTTCCCGACGTGACGACGGCCGAAAGGATAGTAAACGATATGTATGAATTACATAAACGTGTTTCTTTCCAACTGAGGGGATGGGCTAAAATGGAAAATAAATATAAGAGCGACAGTGCTTCGCTGGGAGATAAAGAGCACGCAGAACGCACTTTAGGTTTGATTTGGAATATCAAACGGGATATAATAAGTTTCTCCATAAGTCTTCGTAACACACCGGAAGAGGTGATGGAAGGTTTACGACCGCCTACGAAGAGGGAGATAACTAGCGCTGTGATGTCAGTCTTCGATCCTTTAGGACTCGCATCAGCCATAACGATTCAAGGGAAGTCGCTAATCCAGCAAGTATGGAGGACAGGCATCTCTTGGGATGAAGAAGTTACACACGAATTACACGTGTTATTTTGTAAATGGATATCGGAAGTGAAGAAATAAGGTCATTTAGAAGTACCTAGACCCGTTGCTGAAGGCGTCGGCAAGGGAGAGTTACACACTTTCACGGATGCTAGTGAAAAAGCATACGCTGCCGCGGTGTATTACGTCACCACGGACGAGCTAAGAGAAAGGCGGATTACGCTGATCGCCGCAAAGGCAAGAGTAGCGCCGCTGAAACCAATTTCGATTCCAAGGCTTGAATTACAAGCAGCTCCTATGGGCAGCAGACTAGCTGCATCAGTTATTGAAGAGAGCAAGTACGAGATATCCGAGAGAGTATTTTGGACGGACTCACGTACAGTGTTAGCGTGGATTAAGTCAGATCCTCGCGCTTTTAAACCATTCGTTGCTCATCGATTGGCTGAGATCGAAGATCACAGTAAACCATGTGAAAGGCGATGGGTTCCAACGTCACAAAACGTGGCAGACGACGCCACTAGAAGTTTTCCTTCCACCTTCGATGTAATTCATCGCTGGTTTCAAGGACCTGAATTCCTCAGGAAAAGTCCTGATTTATGGCCCAAACAAGTGGACACCATAAATAGCTTAGAAACAGGTGAAGAAAAATCGCCAAAAGGCGTAAATGCGCTGAGAAAGCACCCGACTACGGACGATTTAGCAGCTTTAAGAAATTCCTTGGGGCAACTACACGCACCTTACAAGCGGTAGAAAAATTCAAGAGTTTAAGAAAGTCGGTTAAAGGACCCGACCACGCAGCCGAAAAGTCGGTTATGTGTTCCAACGAGATTTTAGCAAAGTCGGTTAAAGGACCCGATAGCGCGTTGGACATAGCGCTCTTGAAAAAAGCTGAATTATTAATTTGGAAGTTCGTTCAAGACGAGTGTTTTCATTCGGAAATAAAATGCTTGAAAGCAGGCAAAAGCGCTGAAAGAAGTTCACGCTTAAGTAAATTATCTATGGAAATTTGGACAAGATGGCTAAAAGAATACATGCCTACTTTAATACCTCGAACAGGTAATAACGGAAAGTTCATGGAACCTAAAGAAGGTGATATTGTCTTGATAATAGATCATTCGTTGCCACGAAATACGTGGCCCAAAGGCAAGATTAGTAGGACGCTACCGGGACCAGACGGTCACACCAGAGTGGTTGCCCGCGACGCCTCCCAAATGATGGTGCTGATGCACGGGGGGGGGGGGGAGATTGTTGGCGACGCGCCTATAAGAATATTTCAATTTATTATTTAACCGATTACGAATAGCTTCTAAAAAACAAATTATCAAGCAACAGTATTCCGATAAGAAAATGCTTAGTTGAATCTTAAAGAAATATCGAATTAATGATATGAAGGTCTTGGGTTCGACTCCCAGGCCGGAATAGTTTATTGTTTTCCTAGTAATATTTTCTTAATAAATTCATATAGGGAATTTTTAAGATATAAATTATGTTACCGGATTTGTTCCCCGGTTGAAATCATCTTTCCAACGATGTTGATTTGAAGAAATATTAAAATAAAGTTAGAGACCGGATTTGTTCCCCGGTCGAGATGATCGCTGTGCATAAGTAGAATTAATGGAAATTGATTGCATAAGTATTGTCTTATATGGGTTTGATATGTTTTATATGAAAACAAATGCCTATTTTCAATGTATTGATTCATGAAATATTTTGTATATGTTATCTGATAAGAGACATGATAACTGATAAGAATCTTATTAGAAATAGTTTCCTACAGTTTAAGAATTGTGTAGAAGCATTTATTCACCTATTATTGTTGATGTTAGACTTCCATTTTTACTGATAGTCGATAGCCGTGCAAAAGTTAGTTGTTCAAATAGTGTGAGATCATAGACGCACGCCAGCCACGTACTTAGGAGGCCAAATATGTAAAAATTTAAATATTTGCAATTTCAGCAATTTATGTAAAAGTGACTTGTAAAACATTTCAGGTTGATTGTACGTGTAAAAGAGGTAAATTCTGTGTTATTTTTAGGTGAAAATTCCTGTGAATAAGTGAAATAATGATAGTTTTGTATAAGAAATTTAAAAGTGTTTTAATAGTGAAATGAATAGAGAAAATGTAAATTAAACTGTTGTATTGATTAAGATATGTATAATTTCAAGTAGAAAACATTGTTTTAACTTTCTATGTTAAATATTTAAGAAATTTCAACGTTGAACATGTGAGTAAAATAGGCATATTTTGTTAAATAAATAAAAGGTTTTTTGTGATATGAAAATGTAATGTATATCGTAGTATAGATATTTTTTGTGCTATCTTTATAAGTAAATTGTATAAATGTATGTCTTATACAAATAAAATAATTGAGAAAACCATGAGAGAGTGATAGTACAAATTGATGTAATTGAGTTGCGCAAGCGCACGAATGGCGCGGCTCACTTTCGCGTATAGCTCAGGGGTAGCTCAGTAAACGAGTTTTCTTGCAATTCGTTCGGGAATCCTTCGGGATTAGTTCGGAAAAAGTGCAAGACCAGCAGTCAATAAGAAGAAAAAGTGTAGGGAAGTGATAGGGAAAAGTGATTACTCTCTCACGGAACGGTTTGAAGATAATTGCTGTTTTATTCCCAAGAAATTCGTCCCTCAAAATTATACAGTCCACATCGAAGAATTAAGGCGTTGCGACCGGGACGACTTCGGAAGAACCGTAATCCCCGCCTGAACTACTCCGTTGCGGAGATCACATACGTTGTTCCCGAACCCAACGTAGGCGTTATAGGAGGCCGGATCGAGAGAAGCCTCGATTCCTCCCTTCTGTTTCTTAGTTTAACGTTTACGAACGCTTGGTTCCTTTTCAAGAGGACCTTGCGCGCCCTGGTTCCTTTTCAGTGTCAGAAATTAAAAAATATAATGAAGGGAGCAGCTATATTAACCTCTTAAATATATAAACGTACCTATATCACCATGCGAGTTCTACATGTAAGTAGGTATTTCTATTCTGAAATAGGTTCTTCTTCTATTTTATTTGTATCTAAAGTATCCTCTTTACCTATAAAATGTTCAAAAAACAGTCTTAGTACTTTAATAAACACCACATTATTACGATCACTGATAAACCTAACTATGTATATAGAAATGATTACTTACTTTGTATTTTGCGACCGAACTAGATGTATCATATACGATTTCAGAAATAATCTCCCACTTACTGACAATACAAACTTAAACAAGAATAACACTTGACGTGTTAAAAGAAGATAGACACTCAAAACTGCCACCACGTCAGTTCTTGTAAGCGGTCACTGCATCGTCGCACTTATAAAATTTAAGTATCATCGAACAATCTTTGAGATTTTTATTAAATTCTACTCGCCTACGCCCTTTATTTTCATGGCTCGATTTCAAACAAAATAAATAGAGAGATGTCTTATTTTATACTCATGGAAATATGTAATGGTACCTAAAATTGTTCGAATGCATAATGGACTTACACATTAAGGATCTGTACTCTTATAAATTATTTTATATTTACACAATTTAAATCCCTTACAGAAATTTACAATAATATATAATAAAGCGTTTCAGCAAACACCGTTGGTCTTGTGGTTGTAGTAGTGCAACTGCTGATTATGAGGTCCTGGTTTCGAATCCTGGGTCGGGCCAAAAAATTAATGATTGAGTTTTTCTGTCAAGAAATACTCAGTAGCTGCCTGGAGTCAGGAAGTTGACGGCGTCTCACCCCCGTGCCTCGGAAAGCACGTAAAGCCGTTGGTCCTGCGTCTGATCTCTCTCCGTTCGTGTCGGTTTACCGTCCCATCGGATTATGAGAGTGAGGGAGAGTATAGAGAGTGCAACTGTGCTTGCGCATATGCTTGGGCACTATAATCCTGTCCTGCGCCGATGCCTAGCCTCGGTTGAGGTAGGCCGCCGTAGCCGAAATTCGGTCTGGAGGACATTATTATTATTATTATTATTATTGCCTGTGATGATTTTCCTCTAGCTGATTATCAACTACAACTACAGCTGCCTCTTTTTCAAAAGCACCATCAAAAACTCGATAAGAGCTCTCTCTCTCTCTCTCTCTCTCTCTCTCTCTCTCTCTCTTTCTCTCTCGAAATATTATAACAATCTTTATAAAAACTGTGGTCTAGTTTTTAAAACAAATAATTACACGAAGTAGTTCTAAATTGGCTTGCTTAATTGCTTAATAAAATAAGGTACCTAATTAAAAATTTTAGATAAATCTCACTCAACATTCAGCACGAATTTCCAAAAAAATATTGAACCATGAACCTTTAATCCTGCCTTGTTTTTTTATTCTTTTGCAACCCGTGACTGTAAGCTGCTCGACATGGATCTATCTCATAGAGAGGAGGATTTGTCATCATAGTCACAGTATTGGTGAATCGATAGACAAATTGATAGTTGCACTCTAAATTTCGCAACTTTGAAACTGCACCCATTTTTCGATTTGCTTTTTGAGATTTTCGATTCGAATGGAGGCCATGAGATCTTTCGGATTGTCATTATCGTCTCTAACTTTTCCCATGGGACGATGTGTTGATTGATTGCCTTTCGCAATTACTAAGCAACATGCCACTTTTATAAATTAATATCATTTTTATCTAAAATTATTCGTATGTGCTACGCCTTCATATTAAACGCAAGTTCATTCCTTGTCGATAGCATTGTTAAATGCGATAGTATGAACTGATTTACACGACGGTATGTAATATCATGATGAAACCTATATGTAAAATAATTTTAGAATGCTCGGATGATGTTAGGAATTTTGATAATTTCCATTAGAGTAACACAGAGGTGTCTGTACTTCTTCACAATCCTTTAAGACGGTTCCCCAAGCGAGAGACCTTGAGCGTTCGGTCCCATACAATCCACGTGCTCTCGCTACAATATATCACGGAAAAATACGCCCGAATATTTGGAATTATTACAATTAAAAGAGATAAGCGAACTTAAGAAATTAAATAAAACGTGTAGAATATAGATTTTTAAATTATCTATCCATTAGTGAAAAAGAACCTAACGGAACTCGACTTTCGATTAAGAAACAGAAGGGAGGAATCGAGGCTTCTCTCGATCCGGCCTCCTATAACGCCTACGTTGGGTTCGGGAACAACGTATGTGATCTCCGCAACGGAGTAACACACTAGGGCGATAACCTCGTTCTTTTTCAGCAAGTAGGTTCAGACGGGGATTACGGGTCTTCCGAAGTCGTCCCGGTCCCGACGCCTTAATTCTTCGATGTGGACTGTATAACTTTTAGGGATGAATCACTTGGGAATAAAACAGCAATTATCTTCAAACCGTTCCGTGAGAGAGTAATCACTTTTCCCTATCACTTCCCTACACTTTTTCTTTCTTCTTCTTATTGACTGCTGGTTTGATTCCCGAACTATTTCCCCGAACGAATTGCAATAAAACCCGTTCACTAAGCTACCCCCAGAACTATACGCGAAAGTGAGCCGCGCCATTCGCGTGCCTGCGCAACTTAACAACATCAATTTGTACTATTACTCTCTCACGTTTCACTTAATTTCTTTATTCACATAAATCATACATAAATACAAGTTATCTATTTAGATAGCACAAAACAATATCTACACCATGATATATATTATTTTTTCGTATCACAAAAATTCTTTAATTTATAAAACAAAACATGCCTATTTTAATCACAAATTCAAAATCCAAACTTCTTAAATATTTAACACAGAAAGTTAAAACAATGTTTCCCACTTGAATTTATACATATGTTAACTAATACAATAGTTTAATTTACATTTTCTCTATTTATTTCACTATTTAAAACACTTTTAAATTTCTTATACAAAACTATCATTATTTCACTTATACACAGGAATTTTCACATAAAAATAACACAGAATTCACCTTTTTAGCACGTACAATCAACCTGAAATGTTTTACAAGTCATTTTTACATAAATTGCTGAAATTACAAACATTTTAAATTTTTACATATTCGGCCTCCTAAGGGCGTGGTCAGCGTGCTTCCGTGAACTCACACTATTTGAACAACTAACTTTGCACGGCTCTCGGCTATCAGAAAAAATGAAAGTCTGAAATATACTTAATTTTAACAATATTAAATAAATAAGTGATTCTACATAATTTTCAAACTGTAGGAAACTATCTCTGATAAGATTCTTATCAATTATCATGTTTCTTATCAGATAACAATACAAGTGAATGTTTTCATTAATCAATCATAACAAATAGGCATTTGTTTTCGTACAAACATATCAAACTTATACAAGACAATACTTATGCAATTAATTTCCGTTATTTCTGTTTGTGCACAGAGTGATCATCTCGACCGGGGAACAAATCCGATCTCTAACTTCACTTTAATATTCCTTTGAATTTACATCATTGGAAAGACGATTTCAACCGGAGAACAAATCCGGTAACATAATTTATAACATAAAATTCCCTATATGAATTTATTGGAAGATATTACTTAGAAAACAGTAAACTAGTCCGGCCTGGGAGTCGAACCCAAGACCTTCATATCATTAATTCGACATTTCTTTAAGATTTAACTAAGCATTTTCTTATCAGAACATTTCTATTGGACAATAAGTCTTTGAAAAGTTATTCGTCATCGGTTGACTTAATAAACTGAAATATTCTTATAGGCGCGTCGCCAACAATTAGTGTAATTCTCAAATGATTAGAGCATTTCCTTTAGCAACAGATGCATGTAATCAATAATTTTAGTCATTTTTAAAAGTACATTTTAAATGTATTCATAACACATAAAAACAAATTAGAACGTAGAATGTGACGATAGGATATCAAAAATTAATAATGTGCTTTTAGATGTAACTTATTTCTCATAACTAATGAGATAATAGTCTCTGAAAAACGCACTTTTGCCAGGTTTTGGTCAGGGTAGCGCCTTAAGAAATGAGGACGAGGCTTGTGCCCAGGCTTGGGATGTATATAAGCCGTTAATTTACTTTAATCAATGTCTTAAACATTTTAGTTAAATATAAATGATTAAAACTACTTTTACGGATTTCATCGCGTTTATTTTACTTTTAATTACTTTTATTTTTAATACCCGACGTTTCGGGCGCTTTTCAGCACCCATGGTCACGGGGGACTGAGATGACTGACCCCCGATGTCACTGTTAAACCCGGAGTACCTTCAGCTTTTTTAATTATTGTTTATGGTCCGATCTATGCAAAATGAACTGACTATATCCTGAGGTCTTGCAGTGGTATGCTTGGGTTTAGTTTTAATTTTATTGATCATAGAATCCCAAGCAGGTGGTAGTACCAGCCTCCTTCTCTATTGAAATTAGGATGTTTTTTAATTTCAATAGCCTCACGTATCATTCTCTGTAGGAATCGGTGTTCTTTCGTGAGGATTTGTGGTCTATCAAATCTGATGTAATATACTATAATAGACCTATAATAGACCACAAATCCTCGCGAAAGAACACCGATTCCTACCAAGGATGATACGTGAAGCTATTGAAATTAAAAAACATCTTAAATTTTATTAAAAACTTATTAAATTGGTAGTTGCAGTTTTAAGTGCTTATTTACAACGTGCTTGGCAGTAAAGGAAAACATCGTGAGGAAACCTGTATGTCTGGGAAATAAATTTCGAGGCAACATAAAACGAAAAAAAATTTTGAGGTAATATGAAGTCCGCCAACACGCTCAGGAGCGCGGCGGGCTGTCCCTCTCATGTGCCCTCCAGTAGGGCTTACCTATATAGGGAGTTTTATTTATTTATTTATTTTATCTTCAAGGGAAACATAAATAATTTTAGTCCAATACATAACACATATTAATCTTACATTTAACAATAAAGTTTCCTCAGTTAAGTAACGCATCGACAACAGGCGGACATCGTTAGGTAGGTATAGCGACATACTTAGGTGTGCAAAAACTAAAGTTAAGTCAAAGTAAAGTGTAATATTAATATAAATATTAATTTAACTATAATCCATTACAGTTTCAATTTCCTTTTTAAACTATCCATATGACAGAGATACGTTAATTGTCATCTGCACGCACCTAAGTACGTGTAGGTATCGGGCCTCGGGGTGTCCCCCATTGCCCGGGTGTCCTCATGACCCATTACTATGGGACAGTCATTAGGCCTATTAATCATAGATAACTAAATTAAATGGGCCACTCAGAAAGTTTCGTGAAACAAAAAAGTTTTATGGTTTAGTTTTCATCAATAAATGCTGTTAATGAACTCTCCAGCAGTATGGTTTAGATGATTGGTACTAAGTTTTATGCGTCTGAACCAATTTTTAAAATTCCTTTTCCTCTCTGCCTCCTTCGGCCAGCTCGACGCTAATGGCGTTTTTTTTATTTAAGAAATGAAAGGAAGTCACACGGTGCCAAATCCGTAAAACCCGCTAAACGGTAAGAAGGATGAACAAAAAGTTTAACCGTTTTGCTATCCAGGAAGTCCCTAGTTTTTAGCGCTCAGTGCATGAGCGCGTTGTTTTGGTACCCCGTGTTTGATATTGATGCTACTTTATAAAACTACTAGCGATCAAAATTATCCCTGCATTTCTCAATAGCTTCACTATGAAGGCAGTTCTTTTTTATGAAATTGAAGTGACCAACGAACTTACACTCCACCTGATGGTAAGTGGCTTCTGCAGTTCACGAACACCTGCAGTCTGCAGTCAACTAAAGGGTTGGTTCATTTTTAAACAGCAAACCCGGCATTTTTAGAACGTATTTATAAATCCAATCTTGGATCCTAAAACAAGTTCGGAAACAAGCCGAGACGAGTTATCTTAATAGAATATAATAGAAAAAAAAATTTTATTCACCTTAGATTTTTTTAGAAGAATATTTTTAATGTGTACTTATTTAAAGTAAATAATGCTCTTATTACTGGTTTGACAAAAACCTCTGTCCTGGGAAGAAACAGCAAAACACCCAGCGGGATTATTTTTAAAACATCAATTACAATAACCATTCTACAATTAAGAGCCCAGTCTTTCAGAGCAAAACAGAAAAATTGCGTTCTGGTGACACATCTACACCCTCCCTGCCCCGCCACTTCATGTACCGCCACCGCAGTTATCTTTCTGGCCGTAGCGTGGAAAGTAGCTCTACTAAGATTTTCCAGTATCAATTTATCTAATATACAGGATTATTGATAATTAGCTAACAAATTTTCACATACAGATTTTCTACCTCGTATCTATTTTTGTTCCATGCTTTTATTACAAAATTCGTTACACAAAAAAAATATATTTTAAGTTTGTATAATTTTTGTTGTTTTGTTGAAAAGGTTTCTAAAAGATAATCATCTAGAACCTGTATAACATGTACTCGTATTATTGATTATTCAAATGAATCTGGCAAGTGCTAGAATGAGTCGTGCACTGAGGGTTTCGTAATAAGTCGATGACACTATCGAAAATCCGTCAAGTACGTCAAGTAGTTCTAAATACTAAAATAGATTAAAAAAAAACTCAAAATAATTTCTATATAAGTACAAACAGTCCACTATCACACATATTTATAGTTTCTCATTAAAGTATAATGTAACTTTGTATAGCATTTACCTATATGCATGAATTACTATTCTTGTACAGCAGCATCGACGGACGACTTAGCGCTTTTTTTTAATTTATTCGCAATGGCTTGAATGATGTATGGAGGGTCTTTGATTGGCATCGAGCGTTCCATGCGAGAATCAATTAGCTCAGGAAGCTAAAGAGGAAGAAAAATGACGTCCAATTTTTTTTAGATTTTGACGTTTCTGTGATCAGCATGACAATTTGCGAACATTGCGCATTTGACGTCCGTATATTGGACGTCGTAAGCAGTTTGACGCCACATTATATCCAAAATTGGCCATAGTGGGCGTACAATAAATTACGGGATGCTGAGGATATTACTTAATAGTTTACTTGTAGTCTACGTGTATTACTGAATAGTTTTCGTATCTAAAAATGTCATTAACTCGACATCAGCAGCTACCGGTAACAAGGAAATCTCTAGTTGAAAATCAAAAAGACGAAATTTTCCTTATGACACTTAAAAATTAAATTAAAAAAGTATTTCTATAAAAACATGATGTACTTTTTTTTAAAAAAAGGACATTAACCACTCGTGGTAAGCTTAAATTGCTTGTGTTACGAGTGGTTCACGCCAGTAGTCGAATGGTGGATTCGAACCCACGACCTTTTTGAGTTCGCGGTCCGCTCCCTGCCATTAGGCTACTGTCGCTTGTAAACAAAACATCATGTGCAATCCAAAAATGTATAATACTTCTATATTTCCTTGAAGAACTTACATAATATGTAGGTAGGTAGGTAGGTTTTCTGGTACAAGCATATTTTTTACGTTTATGGTCCATATCGAAATTAAAAGTTATAAAACAAATACAAAATGATTTATAAACCCTTAAAGAATTATATGCAAAAAATAATAAAGTAGAGAAACTTTCAATTCGTAACAATGCGCAACCAAGATTAGGGAAAGAGATAGAAAGAGGAATGTTAGAGCGAGAGGAAGTGCAAAAATTTGGCACAGACAAGACGTCTGAACGCTACAGCCGCTCAGCGGCTACTAAGGAATATTGCCCGCAATTATTGTTTATAAAGTCAATATTTTATAGGTCGATCGAAATAATTATTAATTTTGAAATAAAGTGGTTTAAATTATTATTTTTTAATATTTGTCTAATTAAACACCTGCCCTTGAGAAAAAAATAATTATAGCATAAATATTTTCAGCTATTGCTATGAAACAAATAGTTTTTTATGAGGCGAAAACAGCGAAATTTAACGAAATTGAGACCTCTTATTTAAGACAATGAAAGATATTTAGAAAAAAAGAAACAGCGCATTTTGGAGATGAAGATGTTTAGCTATTAACGCGCTGAATAGATTTCGCCTTTTTATTATCGATTGCCTTATAATGGTACACGAACAAAGCTCGAAATTGCGTTGGGTGCGAGAGAGCTCTATTTACCGTTTGATTTATCTAACATAGACCACATAGATGAACCAAAAAAAAAAATTTGCCATTACTTATAATCTGGGTATTTATGTGTTATCAAAATATTTTACTCTGAAACAATAATTTGCTGTAAAAAAAGAAATCAAAGTGGCGCTAATGATTCGATGTGAGTCAACTTTAAAAGAC
The DNA here is from genome assembly GCA_036936625.1 of Parnassius smintheus behrii. Classification (NCBI taxonomy): domain Eukaryota; kingdom Metazoa; phylum Arthropoda; class Insecta; order Lepidoptera; family Papilionidae; genus Parnassius; species Parnassius smintheus. Next base: position 32,095,886 of record JAUPFT010000005.1, on the reverse strand, counting down.
TGTAGCCTTAATTAGCTACAAATAATTAGCATGGGGGTCACCTCATTCCCAGTGATATTATTAATCATGTACTCTTCAGAGTTAGTTACAGACTATATACGTCCGAGCCGTGGTAGCTCAGATGGTTAGCGCTCGCTGTAAATTTCGCAGTACGCGAGCAAACCGGGTTCGATCCCCGCCGGCACCAATGAAATTGAAATTTTAAGTGCTGATTTACCACGTGCTCGGCGATGAACGAAAATATCGCAAGGAAACCTGCATGTCTGAGAAATAAGAAAAAAATATATATCGAAGACGTGTGAAGTTTAACAACACGCATTGGGGCAACGCGGCGAATACTTCCTTGTCCTAAAACCTTTTCTGAAATGAGGGGAGGCCATTGTCCAACATTGGGACGTATATAAGCTATAACTTTTATATACATCCCACCATGGACATAGAAGACCAAACAGGTCTTCTTCATTTCTGAGAAAAAACTTTATTGAACAATTTTGCTTAGTTAACATTTTAAACTTTTAGATACATAAGTTGATATTTTCTGAGTCTTTGTTGTAAAAGCGTAGGTACTTTTCTTCATGAAGGAATTACTAACTCTTAAGAGCCGAGTAACTGCTATAACTGGCTAATTTGTACACACATAAATGTTCGTAAATTTAATTAAAGGCCAAAGTTACACTTTACTAACGAAGTATTATCAGCAAACAAAACATAGTTGTTCCCTATCGGGTAAGGCAAGTACCATAATCATTAAAAGCTTATTTGCATACTATTATGACGCGAATAACTATATTTAAAATGTTGCCTGTCTGTCTGTAGTCTGTCCGCGCTAATCATCGGAATGGGTAAACCGATTCTAATGAAACTTGACGAACTGATTGATATCAATGCGAGAAGTGATTTAGCCGATATCTTTAGGGATGTAACGATACATAATTATACCGATACGATTATTGTAGTAAATAATCGGCAATACCGATGCCGATACCTTTGTCGGTGGCTTAGTAGAAATAGAACAAAAAATGAATAATATTATTTATTATGCATAAAAGTTGCCTATATTTATCAGAGACTAATTCTTGAGAAGGAAAAATGTCAAATCAATATTTCAATTAAAAATTCAAAATTTAAAAGAAAACATTTATTTACAAGAAATAATCAGAACGTTAATTAAGAAAGTAGTTCTCATTACACAAAGTGCTAAACCGATATAAAAGATAAGGTCAGTAATTAAAGTTAACTTATGGTAGATTTTTATTAAGAAAACAAAGTTTGTTTAAATTGTTAGCAGATAATCTGTTACGCAAATCATTTTGTATGAGGCGGACACTGAGGCAACTGAGCCAAGCAAGAACGTCGCGCGTGATTTGTTCTTTTCACGCGCTTTTCAAACTCTTGATATCGGTTGTATATAATCGGCGATGCCGGATATCGGTCAACGGATTATATCGGCCGATATATCGGAATCGTTACATCCCTAGTTATTCGAAAACCTGGGATTTTTCTCCAATCCCGGAATTTGATTCGAAATTTTGAAATGTAAAATGCATTGAAATTTTCCGAATACGAGTAAACATACTTAAGAAACTTGTAACCTTTTGTGTAAGTGTACGATATTACAGAAATTGGTGCAATAAGTTTTAAATAGATATATTCAGTAATCGCTTTTGGGAGTAATCAATAGAACTATAACGGTGTTCTTTAAAAATCCGACAACTGTATAAGTAATGTAACTGAAAATGAAATTACTATTATTAAGTATAAAGTTAGTTTACGTAGATCGCGTGCAAATGGACTCCAAGGTTTTTTTTATAGTATAAGGGTTACAATCGAGCACATAGTTCATCTGACGGTAAGTGGATGCTGTGGCCCATGGACATCTTCATCAACCCTCGATTAAGATACAAGATGTAGATGCGTTGCCAGCCCAGAGGACTAAGATGGAATGCCTCGTTTCCACTAAAAAGGGTCTCCGGTTCTCTAAACTCACCATACGAAACATAGCAACATTGAGCTGCTATTTCATGCTGGTATTCTGTGAGAGCGTGGTCCTTCCCCGGTCGAGCCGACGCATTCGTGCTACATCCTTAATAATATAGCTGCAGCGTGGCTCTATATCTGAAGTAAAAATTGCCTAGGGAAATCAAACCTCAGAACCGAGCGATGTAGAGGTTAACGAATATGTAAGCGAACCCTAGCTCAAGCCAAGTTGCTGAAAATGTTCCTTTCATTGATTTTAACAACATAAAATACCTTTTAAATATTTTTAAAAGCAATCAACCACGGCACTGCACAAAGACACTCACTCATCCTAAACTACCCAGTGAACTTGTTTACTTTGCGTTCACTTAATGAGCTTAATGTACCTACTTAATGCGTAATGTATCTATGCAATTCAATTATTATTTTCACTACATACTAAATACAATATTAAGCTATTTAGAGTAGCAATGGATAGGATATAATATAATACGTTAAAAAGTTTCGAAATAACGCTGCTTACGAAAAAAAATCTAATCTATTAATTAAAATCAAAACACAACACATAAGTCGAAACAATATTGTTTATTCGTAGGGTTGTAATTTATATTTGTTCTTGTATTTGTTAATAAAACTCAATACTTGGCGGTATAACGAGTTTATTACTATCATTATTACGATCTAATGACTCCTATGCACTGTCGAAATTAACCTACAGATACCACAATTACATATATAGTAACTTTTCTTCTAAATTTTTTATAGCTTCATTGCAACGGTTAAATTGTTTCAAGTGTTAAATTAACATTGAGGTATTACTACTACGTATTACTACTACGTAGTTCGATTTAAATTAATGATGTATTTAAAAGCTTCTCTCATAAACTCTCAAAAAGCCTGTACGGGATTCCGAGTACTGTAATCCCAGTGTTAAGATCAATGCATATTAATGACATATGATGCGCTTTCCATTTGCAAGCATGCATTGCCTGAATACAATACAAATCCAGTGGTGTGATCGAGCACTGGGCGCCTTATGCCCAATCCGCCCGCTTCACTGCATCGTGTCGCTCCTATCGCTTTCACGTCGCGGTTATCGCCGCCACGATAATCTGCATAGTGCGAACCGTTATTGAAAGCCACGGTACTAGTTTGTGCGTGAAGGCTACAATAGCGGCACTTTAATCTGATATTTATTGACCGAGAGATAGAATGAGGCTACACGGTGAGGTGACCTGAAATCTGGAGCTAATATGTGTAAATAATGACACGGTGACCAATGAGCCTCACGATTGGTGCGCAGCTTAGTTAAACTAACAATGTGTACAGGTTCCATATTTAGGTGAGCTGTTTGTTTTAATCTTAATTTGCCTAACTAGAAAATTAACTATATTTATAATAACAATGAAAACAGATTACTACAACTAAAACTTCATAAGTTTAATCTGACATGTGTATTCCAACGGACGTTTATGTTATAAATCTTTTTAATTCTTCTATTAACCTAAATTGTTATTATTAATTATTAAAAGTAAAAAAGTAAAGTTATAAAAAATAAATGGCTCACTGCAAAGAATAATCCTCCTTTGTATCCGACAAATTAATATTATTCAAATTTAAATTATTAAAATGAATGGTGAAACAAATCGAGAAGCTAAAAATTGAATAGTTTTTTAATAATCGCGGTCGCTCGACTGATGATTTTCTGGGTTATCTAACTCATAATTGAGCGGAAGCAGTAGAGTCCAGGAGGGAGGCGTTGGCCGTTAGCTTGGACATAGCAAAGGCCTCTGATCTGGTTTGGCACAAAGCGCTTCTTACGAACCTTCCTTCCTATGGGCTTCCCGAGAAATTGTGCAATTGGATCACCAGTTTTCTTGCAGATCGGAGCATTAGGGTCGTAGTAGACGGTGCACGCTCCGAATACAAGCCCATTAACGCTGGTGTTCCACAAGGCTTCGTGCTATCATCAACGCTGTTTCTTCTGCGTATCAATGACATGTTGCAAACCGGTAACATTCATTGCTATGCAGACGACAGCACTGTTGATGCTCTGTACACCGGCCGTGCCAAAATTTCTCGGGAATACGTCTCCGAGTACCGGGACAAACTTGTGTCTGAAGTCGAGTCCTTGCTGAACAAAGTCTCGGATTGGGAGTGACTAAATCTAGTCCAGTTTAACCCTCAGAAGACACAAGTTTGCGCGTTAACGGCTAAAAAGAACCCCTTTGTCGTATCTGTTCAGTTTCAAGGCACTCCCCTTGTTGCCTCAGCCAGTATCGGAATCCTCGGCGTCGACATATCGAATGACTTGCAGTTTCGTGGTCGTGGGAAGAGAAGGCAAAATTGGGCTTTAAAAAGTTTGGCGTGCTCAGCAGAGCGGGACAGTATTTCATGCCGGCACACTGCCCCCAACTTTACAAGACGCAAGTTCGGCTGCACATGGAATACTGTTCCCATCTCTGGACTTGGGCTCACTAGTACCAGCTCCTTCCACTTGACCCGATCGGCTTGACTCACTGGCACTGCGAAGAGATGTTGCATCTCTTTGCGTATTTTATCGCATCTACCACGGGGAGTGCTCTGAAGAATTGGTCGGACTAATTCCAGCCGCACAATTTCACCACCGCACATCGCGACAAAACTCGCGATACCATCCTTACCATCTGGAGGTGCAACACTGTGCGATTTAAAAGAAATTTCTTCCACGCACAACTTATACGACTTAGGGACCTTCAAGAAAAGAGCCTATTTAAAAGGACGACAAGGCATTTGCAATTCGCCTGGTGTTGCAGTTGTTCATGGGCGGCAGTAATCACTTACCATCCGGTGAGCAGTATGCCCGTTCGCCCCCTCTCCTATAAAAAAAACAAACTAAGTCTGTATTAATAAAATTACATTTTAATAATTTGTTAAATAGGAACTGGCGACACTACTTAGTGTAAAACTGTAGGAAAACAAAGTCATCTTACACATTGATGTTCCAACGTTCGTGGTTCGTCCGTCCGTCTGAGATCTTTTTCTCAATTTGAAATTAATATTCGGTCATTTCACATATTCACATATATCCTATACCTTTAAACAAGCAATTCTTGTATATATATATATATATATATATATATATATATATATATATATATATATATATATATATATATATATAATCGGAATCTCGGAAACGGCTCGAAAATTTAAATTAAAATAATTGCACTCATGATTTTTTATTCAAATAACCAATTCCGTTTTTTTTGTTATGTCGCTAAGATCAAAAAATATTATTTATATTTCATCAGTATGTAATTTGTATCTAAATATAATTTCCAAAACATACGAATTAAAAAAAATCGAGCGAAAAATACCGAGCAAAGCTCGGTCAACCAGGTACTGTATATAAGGTTACCAGGTCTTTAAACTGAAAAGCCGGACAGACCATCCAGCTTAGCCGGACATTTTGGTAAAAAGGCTGGACACCCTTAAAATAATTAAGTCGGTCTTAGTATAATACGATAATATATTTTTTAAAGTAAAACAATGCTTATATCATTTACTATAAAATCTTAAATTAAATTTGAATGAATCAGTATTCTTTATTATTAATCTTTCAATATTTATTACAATATTAATTTCAATAATTGCAATAGTATGTATTTCAGTATATGAAAAATGTAAGAAAATGGTCAAATATAAAAAGCTTAACAAAAGCCGGACACCGTCTAATTTGACCTGACACGCAATCAAAAAGCCTGACTGTATCCGGCTTTATCCGGACGCATGGCAACGCTATATGTATATAGATTCATTTTCTTCATCCATATCATCCTTTTCATATTTGAAAAACGAGTGTCAGTGATGGATTGAAGTATAAAACGTAAACTTTGCAGTGGCAAGAAACATCGGTCTACATCACGATCGATGCTCCAACAGCGAATAAGTAAGTTTGTAATCTCAAAAAAAAAATATTACTAATATGAATAACTGCAAACTGTTTCGGGACAAGCTTCTCACTTATATATGTAGTACCCTGTTGACCGAGCTTTGCTCGGTATTTTTCGCTCGGTTTTTTTTTAATTCGTGTGTTTTAGAAATTATATTTAGATACAAATTACATACTGATGAAATACGAATAATATTTTTTGATCTTAGCGACATAATAGAAAAAACTGAACTGGTTATTTGAATAAAAAATCATGAGTGCAATTAGTTTAATTTAAATTTTAGTGTTTTTAAAAAATACTTATAAAAAGGGCTCGAAAAAATAGATTTTCTCGAAAAAGAAAGGAACTTGAAAAAAAAATTAAAAAAAGTCGGTCGGTCGGTCTGGGCTCGAACCATGGTATCACGATATCGTGACCGCATAATATACCTAAAAAATCATGAGTATAATATACCTAAAAAATTATATATATATATATATATGTATATATATATATATATATATATATATATATATATATATATATATATATATATATATATATATGTGTATATATATATATATATATATATATATATATATATATATATATATATATATATAATCGGAATCTCGGAAACGGCTCCAACGATTTTCATAAAATTTTGTGTGCAGGGAGTTTCGGGTGCAATAAATCGATCTAGCTAGGATTTATTTTTAGAAAATGTCTTTTTGTCCGTGTTTTTAGGCAATGAAAAACTGCTACAATACCGTTAGAATAAGAAGGTAATTTTTGACAGTTTATTAATGATTACAAATAGCTTAATTGGTATATTAGTATATTAGTATATTATATTGTATACAGTTATATTATATTGGTGTATTAGGTATATTAGGCGGTCACGATATCGTGATACCATGGTTCGAGCCCAGACCGACCGACCGACTTTTTTTAATTTTTTTTTCAAGTTCCTTTCTTTTTCGAGAAAATCTATTTTTTCGAGCCCTTTTTATAAGTATTTTTTAAAAACACGAAAATTTAAATTAAACTAATTGCACTCATGATTTTTTATTCAAATAACCAGTTCAGTTTTTTCTATTATGTCGCTAAGATCAAAAAATATTATTCGTATTTCATCAGTATGTAATTTGTATCTAAATATAATTTCTAAAACACACGAATTAAAAAAAAAACCGAGCGAAAAATACCGAGCAAAGCTCGGTCAACAGGGTACTACATATATAAGTGAGAAGCTTGTCCCGAAACAGTTTGCAGTTATTCATATTAGTAATATTTTTTTTTTGAGATTACAAACTTACTTATTCGCTGTTGGAGCATCGATCGTGATGTAGACCGATGTTTCTTGCCACTGCAAAGTTTACGTTTTATACTTCAATCCATCACTGACACTCGTTTTTCAAATATGAAAAGGATGATATGGATGAAGAAAATGAATCTATATACATATAGCGTTGCCATGCGTCCGGATAAAGCCGGATACAGTCAGGCTTTTTGATTGCGTGTCAGGTCAAATTAGACGGTGTCCGGCTTTTGTTAAGCTTTTTATATTTGACCATTTTCTTACATTTTTCATATACTGAAATACATACTATTGCAATTATTGAAATTAATATTGTAATAAATATTGAAAGATTAATAATAAAGAATACTGATTCATTCAAATTTAATTTAAGATTTTATAGTAAATGATATAAGCATTGTTTTACTTTAAAAAATATATTATCGTATTATACTAAGACCGACTTAATTATTTTAAGGGTGTCCAGCCTTTTTACCAAAATGTCCGGCTAAGCTGGATGGTCTGTCCGGCTTTTCAGTTTAAAGACCTGGTAACCTTATATACAGTACCTGGTTGACCGAGCTTTGCTCGGTATTTTTCGCTCGATTTTTTTTAATTCGTATGTTTTGGAAATTATATTTAGATACAAATTACATACTGATGAAATATAAATAATATTTTTTGATCTTAGCGACATAACAAAAAAAACGGAATTGGTTATTTGAATAAAAAATCATGAGTGCAATTATTTTAATTTAAATTTTCGTGTTTTTAAAAAATACTAAAAAAAGGGCTCGAAAAAATAGATTTTCTCAAAAAAGAAAGGAACATGAGAAAAAAGTTAAAAAAGTCGGTCGGTCGGTCTGGGCTCGAACCGGGGTTTTACGATTCTGTGACCGACCATTATACCAATTAAGCTATTTATAATCTCCAACAATCCGTCAAAATTTACCTTCTTATTCTAACGATATTGTAGCAGTTTTTCATTGCCTAAAAACACGGACAAAAAGACATTTTCTAAAAATAAATCCTAGCTAGATCGATTTATTATCCCCGAAACTCCCTGGACACTAAATTTTATGAAAATCGTTGGAGCCGTTTCCGAGATCCCGATTATTTAGATATATATATATACAAGAATTGCTCGTTTAATAGTATAGGATACATAAGTATGTAAAAATACTGAAACCGCAGGGTGCGGTTCTAGTCGCACTTATCCGGCTATTATTTAGTTTTAATTAAAAAAAACATATTATTTAGCTGTTTTAAGATTTTCTGATGTATCATCATAGAGGCGTTTTATTTTTGGACCAGCAAGTACTGGAAAAAAATTGGGTGTAACGGGTGAACGGAATAGAAGCCTATGGCACTGATATTTTACAATTGTTCCTTTATTTTCCATTAACATATTATGAAATTGATCTATCAATAAATACCACTAGTTTTAAATAAATTAACGGTACTAAAAAAATAACAACAAAAACAGAATCTTTGATCTCATGGTATAACACAAAGTCACTTCCCGCCGTCTGTAGGCTTAGATTTTTTAAACTACGCAACGTATATTGATGTGGTTTTCATCAACAGATACAATCATAGAATACTATTATTACGCGCTTGAGGTTCGTGACAATAAAAATTGCCGATAGAATTACCTAAATTAACACTTTAATTTACTTTACACAAATTAAAGTTAAAAACACTAATAATTAAACACACCAATTCACTTAATTCCGCTCCGAAGCTTCGCTTGTGTCGCCGAATTCAACTCTGTCTCGATCGCATCTTGCAGCGCCTATTTATATAATTAGCAAAGAAGCGTCCCGAACATTCAGGTAAATGCGCGCCAGGCAACGAGTATTCGAGTGTAGATTTTCCAGAAACTTAGTTCTTCGGGTGGCGCTGTGGGTCGAAAGATTTGTGATGTCATTTACTGCAAAGCTCCCCTCGCCCTCGTTCCTGACACTAGATGGGGCTAGTGCGCTGATCTGAGCTCGGCGTAACACTGCCCCCTCCTAAGACATGCTCGTCCCGAGCATTATCGGCCCCATAATAACGCGCTAGGCGATCCACATGGACGATCTTAGGAGTCCCTCTTGCGCCTTTCTGTATCCGGTAGGTTACATCGTTGATCCTGGTCACAATCCGGTACGGGCCGTCCCATTTAGCTTGAAGCTTAGGAGATTTCCCTTTGCTGCGGACTGGATTATGCAACCACACTAATGAACCTTCGTTGAACCCTTTATTGTTCATTTTGCGGTCGTACCGGGTTTCATTTTCTCAGACATTTGCTGGCCCGATTGTCTGACGTGCTCATAAATGTCATTCATTTTGTTCCGCAAGTCATTTGCATAATCGGTTATACTGCGTGGGGCATCGGGTGGTAATTCCCTTCCAAAGTTTGCGAAAGCTGGTGTCACTGCTGTACTTTCGTGAACAGAACTTCGATATGACAACAAAAACGGTTGTATGTGCTTGTCCCAATCTCGTTGCCGATTGTCTACAACTTTTGCTAGGTACCTCTCCAATGTCTGATTAAATCGTTCCACCATTCCATCAGATTGCGGGTGATAAGAAGTCGTTCCTGTTTTATGAGTACCCATAACTCGGCAAGTTTCCTGGAATATTTGAGACTCGAAATTCCTTCCTTGATCGCTGTGAATCTCTAAAGGTACACCAAAACGACAGAAGACTTCATGAACTAGTTTATCAGCAACTGTTGAAGCTTCTTGATTTGGAATGGCGAAGACTTCTGGCCACTTAGTGAAGTAATCCATCACAACCATGCAACCATGAAATACTTGTTACCGCTTTCACTCTCCGGAAACGGTCCCGCCACGTCAATGGCTATTCTTTCCCATGGTGCACCAACATTGTACAACTTCAATGCACCTCTACTACGAGTCTGAGGTCCCTTTACAGCCGCACAACTTGTACATTTGCGACACCAGTCCTCGACATCGTTTCGACAGTGGACCCAGTAAAACCGTTCTCGGATCTTCAGTAGAGTTCGTTTAACTCCCAGATGGCCTCCTGAACAATCATTATGGTACAGCTGTAGAACATCCGGTACTTTAGCTTTAGGGACAACCATTTGCAAATGACAGCTGTCTCCCCGAACGTTTTCCCATTTACGACACAGAACTCCAGCCTGAAGCAGCAAGCTGTCCCACTGGGCCCAATAGCTTTTAGTGGTCGAACTCATCGCTGAGACTTCACTCCACTTGGGCTTGGGAGCACTGGCCTTTATCCATTCCAGAATCGGCTTGATGTCCGGATCTTCCTGCTGTGCATGTAGTAAGCTGTCCTTCCACTCGTTGCTGAGGTGGTCTGCCCTGAGCATCCTCACGGATACCACTTCCTTACTCTCTTGCCTAGTACAATGTTTGCAATCTTCAGGACAAGGTCTTCTTGACAATGCATCTGCGTTGCCATGAGATTTCCCGCTGCGATGTTCGATCTCAAAGTCGTATTCCTGCAGTAGTTAAATCCACCTCGCAACTTGTCCTTCTGAGTTTTTAAACTGCAATAGCCATTTTAATGCAGCATGGTCAGTTCGTAAGTGAAATTTTCGTCCCAGAAGATATTTGCTAAAATGTTGCAACGACTTTACCACAGCTAGCAATTCGCGTCTTGTGACACAGTAGTTCCTTTCCGGTTTTGACAACGACTTGCTGAAGTACGCTATCACGACCTCTTGGTCACCATTACGTTGAGACAACACACCGCCAAGTCCTATATCACTTGCGTCTGTGTCAACTATAAACTCTTTGCTTACATCAGGGTATCCCAAAATAGGTGTCTTGCACAGACGGTCCTTGAGCTCCTGGAATGCGATGTTACAACTTTCATCCCAGCAGAAATGTCGCTTCTCCTCGGTTAGCTTATGCAGAGGTTTGGCTATATCTGCAAAGTTCTTCACAAAACGTCGGTAATAGGAGCACAAACCCAAAAAATGCTCTAACCTGCGTCTTGTCTTTTGGAACCGGCCAATCCTTTACAGCTGCGATTTTCTCTGGATCCGTGCGGATACCTTCTTCCGACACTACATACCCCAAAAAGTTGACTTGCCGTTTGAATAGTGAACATTTCTTCGGACTCAACTTGAGGTTGGCACTCTTAATCTTCATGAGCACGCGTTCCAAGTTTTGAAGGTGTTCCTCAAACGTACGGCCCACGTAAGTAGACCAGACAGGCGTCGCCAATTAGCCCGGTAAGTACAAGTTCCATCAGCCTTTCAAACGTTGCTGGAGCATTGCACAACCCAAACGGCATTACTTTAAATTGCCACAGACCCTTTCCCGTCGAGAACGCAGTTTTCTCCTTGTCCTTAGGGTCAATTTCAACTTTCCAGTAGCCACTTTTTAGGTCCAGCGTGCTAAACCACTTTACTCCTGTAAGCATGTCCAGCGTGTCGTCAATTCTTGGCAAGGGATAGCTATCCTTCTTAGTAACGTCGTTCAGACGGCGGTAGTCAACACAAAACCGCAAGCTGCCGTCCTTCTTCTTTACCAGTACCACGGGTGAACACCATGGACTAGATGAAGGTTCAATAACACCATCCTTCACCATTCCCTTAATCATGGTTTCCACTTCCTTTTCACGTGCTACCGGCAATCGTCTTGGCCGCTGACGGATAGGCAACTCTTCACCTGTGTTTATTTTGTGTTGAACTAAACCAGTCTTTCCTATGTCAGCATCGTTTGATGAGAATACATCGGCGTACTCGAGTAACAACTTCTTCGCCTTGACCAATTCGTTCGGGGGCAGAACACTGCGACAGTCTTCCAAAAGTGTGGTCACTCTCGTTTCTGAATCCTTGCTGGGGGTCCCACTCGATATATATTGGCACTGACGTAACCAATCCACTTCCTCACAAGTACCAACCAGTGTGCCTTTTTCTATAATCTGCTCCCGGTCGCAAAGGTTCAGCACACGTACTCCTGAGATGTCAGTGGTCCTGACCAAGGTTCGAGCTACTTTCCATGGAAGGTCATTGTTTACCCTTTCCACAAGTACACAACGGTGAGCTTGCCCAGCCTTTCGAGGAAGACTAACCGGAATAATCGTTTCCGATCTCGGCGGAAGAACAATCTTCTTGATGCTGTACACGTTCCCTGGTAACGCACCTTCCATAAAAAGTTCCTCCTGTCCACATTTCAAAACACCTTGCTTAACGTCGATCTCGCAACAATTATTCCTCATAAAGTCTAAGCCTAGGATGCAGTCGTCCATTATATCAGCCACGATGACATTATGCAGGTAGATCACGTTGCCTAGCTTCAACTCCATCTCCTTCTCTCCACGGACGGGTATACGCTGACCGGTGGCTGTTACCAAATTAATGCGTTCTCGGTTGTATGCGGAGTCCCCAAGGAACTGACTTATAAGTTGGGAACTAACAACCGTACGAGAGGCTCCAGTGTCTACGGTCAGCTTACACGGCATTCCGTTGATCTCGCCCTTTATGATTAGGCTGTTCCCATCATAGGTTTGTGAGATCGAGATCCTTGGGGCTCTTTTAACATCAGCCAGCACCCGCCCCGCAGTTCTGGCTTTTACTCGTTTCCCTGCTGCTGCTGGGCGGTGCTGTTGGCCGCACTACCCTCCTGAGATCGTTCAATTTCCCTTTCTAGGGTTCGCTTAGGGCAGCTGGATCGAAGATGGCCCTTTTCCCCACAGCCATAGCACCTTGGGCTGTATCCTTTGTTGCGGTCACGAACTGTAGCTGCTGCAACCTCCCTGACGCGATGGGAACGATGATCCTGCCGCACGGCTTCCACTTCCAGTGCATGGGTCAAGGCGTCCTTAAGCATCTCGTGGTGCCCGAGCCTCACAGCAGCTCTGACTTCCAGGTCGCGGATGCCGTCGATGAACGTCTGCACCAGGTTCCCTTCAATGAGCGCAGGTACAGACCGGTATGCTTTTCGCACCAGCTTCTCCACCTCTAGAGCCCACTGCTGCAGGTTTTCGTTGATGCGCTGCACGCGATCTTTAAGCTGCGCAGGAAAGACGTGTTCCAGGTGAGCGTCGCCATATCTCGCCTCCATTGCCTCAAGGAGTTGCTCATAAGTCACTTCCTCACCGAGAGCTTCCAGAACTGTTAAGGCCTGGTCGCGCAGGCCTAGTGTGAGAGCAGTCATGGCCTGACTTTTATTCCAGCCGTTCGCCTTCATAACAGCCTCGAACTGGATTTTGTAGGCTGACCAGGAAGAGGTACCGTCGAACGGTGGCACCTTGAACCCACGTAGCGAAGGTGTTGTAGCTACTATGGGAGCTGTAGCTCCATCTCCAAGTTTGAGTTCGTCCAGTGATTTCTTCATGTCAGCCATTACGTTGTCAACCCGATTGTTTACTTGGTCGATTCGGGTTTCAGCTTTCTTGATTCGGTTTTCAGCTTTCACGATTTGGGTTTCAGCTTCCAACAGGCGGTTGTCATGCTGAGCAACCCTATCCTTCACCTCCTTTATCTCCTTCCCGAAGGTAGCGTGAAGGTCCTTCATGAGGAGCATCTGTTCCTCCTGTCGGCGGGCCTGTTCCTCTTGTCCACTCTGAAGCTGCTCTTTCAACTGACGAACCTGTTCCTCCTGTCCGCTCTGCAGCTGCTCTTTCAACTGACGGACCTGTTCCGCCTGCTGGCGAGCCTGCTCCTCCTATCGGCGAGCCTGCTCCTCCTGTCGGCGGGCCTGCTCCTCCTATCGGCGAGCCTGCTCCTGCAGCATCAACATCAGAGCACCTAAGTCAGGTGCTGCAGATGTAGGAGCAACTGACGGACCCGCAGCCGGCGGCTGTCCCTCCGAAGTCTGCGACGTTGCACCACCAAATCTTCTTTGGTCCGTCTCCTGCTGGCGTTGACTTCGGGTACGGACACCCTCCGTTTCCTCCTTAGGTAAAATCGGCATGATTTTATCCCACTTCTGACACCAATTGTTACGCGCTTGAGGTTCGTGACAATAAAAATTGCCGATAGAATTACCTAAATTAACACTTTAATTTACTTTACACAAATTAAAGTTAAAAACACTAATAATTAAACACACCAATTCACTTAATTCCGCTCCGAAGCTTCGCTTGTGTCGCCGAGTTCAACTCTGTCTCGATCGCATCTTGCAGCGCCTATTTATATAATTAGCAAAGAAGCGTCCCGAACATTCAGGTAAATGCGCGCCAGGCAACGAGTATTCGAGTGTAGATTTTCCAGAAACTTAGTTCTTCGGGTGGCGCTGTGGGTCGAAAAATTTGTGATGTCATTTACTGCAAAGCTCCCCTCGCTCTCGTTCCTGACACTAGATGGCGCTAGTGCGCTGATCTGAGCTCGGCGTAACACTATAATACATACATAATAGAATGGGGTGTGGGCGGAGCCCATGTAGCCACTAAAATGTCACAAGACGTCAATTCACACGCATAAATGTCAACACGAAATGTGTTTTGACGTTGCAATCGTTTCCAAATTTCGCATGCAAATTATTTAGAAAATGCCAAATTGCACGCTACGCTCGTATTTACAAATAAATATGTATTAAAACCTGTCTGCCAACACAGCGAATCAGGTTTGTAGTAGTGATTAACTGATGATACGACGTAAATGCTTGTAGGTATGTGTGCTCCCGGCAATGCCAAAGCTCGGTACAAAATATGGTTGACAGCCATTCTATTGTGTATTATAATATTCTATGGATACACTGATTCAGAAGGAAGGTTATATAGGTAGGAGGAAACATATGTCGAGATACAGAAAACAACCGTGCGAAACCGGGGTGGATCGCTAGTCTCTGAAATATAAAGTACATACTGCTATTCCTAAATATAAATTGCACCTGGACAAACATTCAGACCCGGAACAGTTACCCGTAGGTTACACCAACTCTTTGTTCATACGGGATTTTAGTCCGCAGTGCAGCACCGAAACCAAGCAATTTTAGCCACTGCTCTATCCCCCGATAGAAGGTAAGATACCTTCTCACAAAGGCTTGCCTATATTTCCGTCGCCCGAGAGAACCTCGAGAAAAAAATACGTGACTTTTAAGATTCGCGTTTTACTAAGCACTAGGTAGAACTTCTTTTCTGCACAGCCTCCGTCCGTCCGGCAGCCTGAGTAGATACTCTGAAGCATTCCATCTTAGTTCTCAGAGGTGACAACGCAACTGCATTTTGATTCTAGATCTATTACCAGTTATCTACTATCAGGTAAACTGCGTACTCATGAGAATGAGAATATGCAATTTTATTTTCAACATTAAAGAACACTGTACAATTTTTAGTAGAAATATGTAAAGATAGGTAATCATAAACAACGTCCTTTATAAACAATAAGGTTTAAGCTAGAGTCCCTAGGTCGTATAGACGACACTCAGTTCAACTGATCATTCCAACTGATCAGTTTAAACTAGTACTTTTGATATTTTTTAAAATATCGGATTTTCGATACATCCATAAACAAACTTATATATAAAACTCCGATTTTGATATATATATATATATATATATATATATATATATATATATATATATATAATATATTTCGCGATATACCTAAAATCCGATATTTTAAAAAATATCAACAGTCCTAGTTTGAACTGATCAGTTGGAATATCAGTTGAACTGACCGTGTGTGTCGTCTATTAGTTGCTTGAAATTTTCAATACAATACTATATACTGGAGTAGTTCGTTTTATTTACTTTTTTAACGATATGCCAGTGCAGTTTGCCAATTATTGAAACTTTGAAGTAGTCATCAGTTTATTCGAGTGCAAACGCAAGCATCAACAAAACATTAGAGATGGGCCGAATATTCGTTTTATATTCAGTATTCGGAATATTCGGCAAAATCACCGAACATTCGTTTTCATAATGTCCAACGTTTTGAAATGTACGAATTGAGTAATGCGATGTATTTTACTATTGAAAGTGTATTTTATTTATGGGTTAAATCTTCTTACTCTAAAGTGCCTCAAATGCATAAATCTATACATTTATGTTTGTTTATTTTCGATTATGGCAAATAGAAACTTGATAAAATGTTTTTGGAATCAAACAAAGAAACATTACATTAGTCCATTTCACTTTACTTTGGTCGTCAGTTTCTCTAAATAAGTCCAAATAGTAAACCTTCTGCCGCTCATTTTTATCATATAGTTATCAATTTTCAATAAAAATAAAACAACGACATACTTTTTTTATCACAAGAATAGTCATAACTTCAGCATGTGCCGGCAATTTGATCAGTAGTAGATGATGCAATGACTGTCAGGTGTGGCGGGCAGTGGCGAAGCTAGGGCTCCAAACTAGGGCAAGCCCGAGATATGGTTTTGTTGTTTTTAGCAGTTTAATAAAAATACACCAATCTTGAGCTGTCTCCACTCTTTACTTTCACATTCAGTGCTGACAAGGACGTGTTTAACAAAGCACACAGAAAGCATACTACCGCTAGATAGATTGTATGTCATAATATGCAATTGCACACCTTCGGTGGTTTTGAAAAGAGCCGTTTGGGTTTGCTTGAGATATTTACAAACAATACAATACATGAACAAAATAAAAGCATGAACAAACTACAAACAAACTATGCAAAGTTAAAAAAGGGACGCCTGGCAGATGTGAAACCTCGAAATTATATTTTGTTTAAGTTATATGCATAAAAGAACAGATTACGACAGGAATGAGATAGTTATAATAAGAAGATAAAAGCTTTGCTATTTTTTTACCATAAAATAATGACTATTTATTATAATTATAATTATTCATTTTCAATTCATTATAAACCGTACAAAATGATATTTTTAAACTCATATATTACTATTAATATAAATATTGAGTTATTAAACCTTTAAATACGCCTAACCTAATTAAACTTTAATACTAGAGTCCTGTACCTATATTTAAAGTATGAAGAAATGTTTATTGAATATTAAATTTCATTTTTAAAGATTTTTACCTTTTCCTTGCCGATTAGCACTTCAACACACTTATATTCATCACAATGAACACTATTATCCTCCCATTTTCACTAAAAATCTTCGAAAAAGCATAAATTTTTAACAAACACAACAAAAACAAACATAAACATTGTAATGTGAAGTGAACTTGCATACGATGGGCCCGCAACCACTTCGCTAGTCGCTAACGCACTCCTAAACAACTTCATGGCAATGCCAGGCTTGTTGGCTAATAGTAATTGCTATATAAACATTTCGTAGTTATACTTCATTATAGAACATTTTGCCATAGGTTAGAAAGAGAGCGATCGTCTTCTCGAAAGCCCCGTAAAAAGCCCACGCGAGCGAGGGAGACAAGTAATCGCTCTATTAAAACTCACTTTATGACAGCAGCAGTATCGCCACAGAGTACCTTTGTATAAACGTATCGCTAAGCTAGCTTGCTACATATTTATTTATCTATGATCGCTAAGGCAATACGAGGTCATCGGTCGACATGTGTCGAACAGTGGAGTGCGCGGGAAAATTGAAATAATTTGAAACAGTTTACGAGTTATTTTATTAGTTGATATTATTGATTGATTCAGTTTAATAAGGCAAGCTGGGCTTTTCGGCTTTAATGGTAGCTTCGCCACTGGTGGCGGGGAGCGAGAGGCAGGGTCCGGCGCTAATCCCGCGCGCTTTACGGTAACAAGTTTCGACATAAATTGGTTAGGTCTCGAAGTTGTCCTGCCGAATAATGTTCGGCCGAATATTCGGTTCGGTAAAAAATTACCGAACATTCGGCCGAATATTCGTATTCGGTGAAATCCATATTCGACCCATCCCTACAAAACATGTCGTGTGACTTCTTTTATACGACAAGTTTTGAAACATTTCAAGTTGGATATTTTTTATGCAAACGCACGGTTACAAGTAGTTATGTAGTAAGCTTTTTCAATTACACATTGTAGCGTAAAAAGTGAAATTTATTTAGTACGTTTTAGGTTTCTCAAGGAAGTTTATTTATAAGAAACCATAAAATATGTTGTAAATAATAATAATTCAGCCTTTCCTAAAATATAACCTTGATATTATAAAAATAAATTGGCAATTAAAATAAACAAACTTCAGCACGGGGCGTGGGCTGATGCTTGGTGGTGGACCTTCACAAGACGCGCCCCTATCATGATCAATTTTGGTTGCGTCGAGATTATCTCTTGATCGGAGCAATTTCTCTTCGGTCTTGATGTCGATAACATCGGAAGAACAACGGTTTGCATCGTTGTGCATAATTATAAGTCGAAGATAAAAGTTATGAAATTGTTGCCATAATATAAATATTAAAACATATGCTTTTTTGTTTTTTAATCACTGCATAATGTGAAAAGTCATAAATATGGAATGCCTTTGAGATTGAATCTATTTCAAACGTATTGTGGATTGTGTATAGACCAGTAATTCAGTGTTCCACCTATCGTATAACATTTCCAACTGAAATATAATACTTTTATTATTGTAAATCTCGAGAAGTCGACTAAAGAGGCAACGCAATCAGAAACAATTTTCTATTACTATTTCTCGTTGGACATATTCCGACAACAAACACGACCGTCCCGAGTGCCGTGGGAATGCCCCAGTCGAGTAACGGACGGACGGACAAATGATGTTGGGCGATCTATTGCCTGTAATTGATGACGACCATTGTACTATGCTTTTGAAACAGCCACGAATGTTTGTCTTCGTTCTGTTACCTTCTGTTTGTTTGTGCCATTGTTAATCTTTGATTCAGTGCCCTAATCGGTGGACCATTATCGAATAAAATGCTCGGCTTGAAAGATTTTGTTCCCATTCTGTCATTGAGACATACGGTTCGTGATCGCAGGTGCCGTTAATTCACTTGACGCTACATGCTATTTGTGATTCATAAAGACTGCATAAATTTCATTGTATGTTTTGTTCGTTCTTGTACAGGTAATTAAGGATCGTAAATATCAATAATATTAGGTAAATATCATTTGTATTTTTATACCGTTACAATTACCCGCCAAGCGTTACGTTGCCTGTCAAAAGTTCACTGCTGAACAAAGGTATTCCCCTTATACATATATACACATGTATATATATGTATATATATATCCCTTATATATGCCCTTATATATCCCTTATATATGCCTTATAGCTGCCACGCTTGGCTTATTTTTATTTTTAAGGGCAATTTTTTAAATTATTATATAAAAGTTATTCATGGGATAAATACATCAAAAAAATTAAAGTTACAGTTTTATAAATAAAATACGTCAATTTTCAAATTATTTTTTAAATGCATGCTGCATTTAGGTTTTGATTGGATAACGTAAAATCAACGCAACTCTAAATGCATCAGTATATATAGGTACAACTCTAAAAATTATCTCAGTTGACACGTGATTCTTATCACTTTATTCAATAAGTCATAATTTATACACAATAAAATAGGCGGGCGCCGGCGCCTATCACCTATCAGCAACTTGAATCAGCAGCAGCGTCACAGCGCCGACCACCGTGCACGTCAACTTTGCACTACCTATGTCGTCGTCCTTCATAAAAACATATTATAAAAAGTCGACGCGCACATATAGCGTTTTAAAATAAAGTTTCTCATATACAATTAAAAGAGGCTATCAACTATAGAATTAATAATTGAAATTAAGATAGTAATTTGAACAATTTTTGTATTATTCCCACATGTTTCATCTACAGTTCTTTAAAGTGTAGATGATGTATTCCTATCTATAGATTAGAGCCGTGGTAGTCATGCGCTAATATCCCGCGGTAAATTTAACATTACGCGAGTGCCTAACCCAGATTTGATGCCCACTGACACCAGTGAAATTGTAAATTGCAATTTTTAGAGCTAACATGCCACGTAAGAAGAAGAAAATATTTCAAGTAGGGATGTAAATTCCTCCTGTTGTGAATCCCTAGGGAAGGAAGCCTGGACCCATGCCTGTAACTTTACTTAAATATTTTTATTTAAATTTAAGTTCCATCGCATTAATCGGTCGTACTTTATGCATGTATATTTTGTTATACGCGTTAGAGTCATGCTGCAGATATATTATAGTTGTAGCTTGTAACACGAATGGGTCCGTTTGACCGGGGAAGGAGCGCGCTCTCACAGAAAACCAATGTGAACTAGCAGCTAAATGCTTCTTGTTGTTTCCAGTTAATTTTCCTTGTTTGTTCCAGTGTTTTGTATGGTGAGTGTAAAGAACCTGAGACCCTTTTTACTGGAAGCGAGGCATTCCATCTTAGTCCTCAGGGTTGACAGCGCATCTGCATTTTGATTCTAAGTGAGGGTATATGTAGATGTCTATGGGCCACAGTATCCACTTACCTTCAAGTTTAATGTGTGACCGTTTGTCACCCTTATCCTATAAAAAATACACAACATGCTAAAATAAATATTGATTGAAAAATTATTAAGTGTGTACAGTTACAAACATATAAACATCTTCGAATTTATTTCAATTAGCAGTCCGATTCTTATTTAGCGATACAATCTGGTTAAACCAAAAAGTTATAAGGTATGAACCCCGAGGCCGAACGAGCTGTGGTCATTAATTTTGGCCTCTGTAAATATTGCCTCCATGTGCGATTGTTTTACGATTTACCGCTTTTCGTCTGCCTTTTTAATTTCTCTTATCTGAAAACATGCTCAATTATAATTTGATTGTCAGAACTGACACAATTTATGATATGTCTTTATTATAAGCTAAATTAAGTTTAGCAAAACATAAAACCTTAAACTGCTGACGCCGCTGTTTCATCGCTGGTTCATAACTTATACGTATTTACGACACTTAAATCTAAACTTCATCTATTCTGTCTTCCTTAGTATCAGCCTGTAACTAGTATATTCCTAGTTATGAGCATATTCCGGTGAAGGGAAGATCCATCTATCCATTAAGCTATGAAAGTTTACTGCTGCACGAGGGTTTCTCCCTTATTAAAACAGATTTTCTCATTATAACTATACCTACTTAAGTAGCGGGTTAATGAACATAGTGCTCCGCACTTTTTTTCAGCTTTTGGTCTTTTTTTATAGAATAAAGGTGCCAAACGAACACACATTCCATCTGATGGTAAATGGATGCTGTGGCCCATAGACATCTACATTCATGGTCAACGAATCAAAATGCAGATGCGTTGTCACGCCTGAGTACCTACTAAGATGGAATTCGGCATTTCCAGTAAAAAGGGCAGACCCTTTCTTCTTCGCTACACTCATCATTCGAAACATCAGTAGCAGTAAGTTGCTATTGCACATTGCTATTCGTGCAACAACCATAATATAGTTGCAGCAAGGTTCTACCACGTAAATTACACATTGGCAACTCAAATTTATATAGTATTCACTGTGCATGCACAATATGCGCTCTTGGCCTCTTTTTTCTCGACAAAGTCGGATAAAGGAATAGAAAAGCGAAGACAACAAACAACAAATATAAATTTTTATTAATTAGGTATCTTAGCATCGCAACACATTTAAAAGAGCAGCAAATTCAGATATACTCGAAGACAAATACTTGCTGGCTGCTAGTGTACTGCACAAATTTTGTATTATGCTTAAATTCAAACCTGGGTTTCAACGGCTGGGTTTCAATCGGCCATTCATTAGTCACGCAATGCAGTCGATTATAAAGCGTTTAATCGCATACAATGTGGCACACTTAATCTATTTCGAATTTGTTAAAATACTTTCGTAAAATATCTAAAACATAGTAATTTACACATCATTCACAACAGGATGGTTCATATCAAGAATTTGGCCACCTAGGTTTGGAGAATCAACTTCAGGAGATATTGTTGAAGCGTTCTTCTCCTTACAATGCTCAAACAATAAAGATATCTTAGTTACTTTATTAGTTCATAAATCTGACCAACATTTGCTTAAAACCAATTTGATAAACCAGTAAGTAGTACACGTACAGTTGAAAGGTTAAGAAAAGTTTAGCTTCGAAATTAAGCCTTTAATAAAAAGTAAAAACCTACTTTCAAAGAACAAAAATGAAGGCAATATTTTCCACATAATAGCTACTGTAGGTACGACATAGTCTCGTAAGATGAAATGAAGCTCTGACTTCAAAACGTTAAAGAACGCGCACGCCTGACAAACACTAGTGCGATCGCAGCCTTATCCACCACCATTTATCCATTATATCCACCTGATGGTAAGAGGATACTGCAACCCATCAATGCCTTCAAGCAACAAAGGCTAGAGACCTAGTCACCTCTGAAGACTAAGACGGAATTCCTCACAGCTCGTAGTTGTACCGTCTATACATTTCGAGCAACACAAACACAAAACAAAACTTAAGCAGAAAGGAAGTCCTAGCACTTGTAACCAGGAGATAAAACACCATACAGTGGTTGCCATATGACATCATCAACACGCAGCAGGCCAGCACAATGAATTCTGTCCCGTTTCAAAAAACAGAACTTCTCCTAAATATAAAGATGTCTATACATAGGCTGCACTAAAAGTATCGGGAATGGAATATTTCCACTGTTCCTGTCATATTAATTTTTTTTTAATTGAAAACTCCTTGGTTTTAAAAATTGAATACCATTTATTTATTTAAAAAAAGATTCTCGGTCTTGTCACAAGGTTTTGTCAAACTTGTTTAGTCGTTGAGAAAATGGAATTGACTCGAGAAAATACAAGAGCGATGATTTATTATGACATTTCGAGCAACACAAACACAAAACAAAACTTAAGCAGAAAGGAAGTCCTAGCACTTGTAACCAGGAGATAAAACACCATACGGTGGTTGCCACTCTGTCAGCTGATTCTGTAAACCTTTATGAATGCCACTTATACATACGGCGAGCATGTAATGGTGATACTAAACTAATGATTAATCATTATAATCAGCGCGTAAACTGTAAATAGCTTGTACGGACTTCAACGCGCTAACTGGTTTTCTAGCGGGGTGTCAGTGCGTTGTGCGGGACAAGGGGACACGGCATCGCGCGACCAGCTGACCACCCTACACCAACACCACTTCAGATTGGGCCACTGATGACTACGCGCGCTATACCATTCCTCTTCAATTAAGATATGTACTTACAATTTTGGAAATAATTATTATACAGACTACTTCGGTCTTTCATTAATAAAGATTACCAACAAACTGGATATGATTCACTCCATAGTATTTAGACTGCCGTATTAGCCACGCTTGAATCCGCTTATCGTAAGACTGATGGTCTCTATACTAACCTGCCGAACTTTTGTCGCTGCTTTTCCTCTCAGACCTGTTTTTGAACCTTGCATGCACAATATTTTTATACCGCCATTTATTGTTCGCCAGAATAGCTTACTGCAAATTCTCTTTATCGACTCTTTCGATACCATGCTCTTGTTACCACACTCGTATATATTACAGCATTTTCGCGACCATCCAAAGTAAGGGAACTGGAATCGGAAGAAAAGAAGCATCATGATGGTCCGACGTGTTTCAGGTGCAGCGATAAAGGATACATCAAACTTGATTAGATATGAGCCCAAATAAGAATAGAAAAGAGGTCACGAACTCGAAACCAAAATGTGGAGGAGCAGTTAAACTGAATATCACTCGAGTCACGTGGCAGGCACTGGCACAATGACGACAGTATTATTATCGAGAACACTTTTAATGGAAAAATCTGTAGATTTACGATTGCCACAGGATCTCTTGAAAAAAAAACCCTTTCGTAGAATCAGCGAACTTTAAAACGGTACAAATGGTAATTTCACAGGCTCTTTCTTTGGCAATGAAGACCTTAAAATAAGGATTGAAGGAGAGAAATACGTCACATCAATCCGGTATTGATTGCCAATATTACCGGTATTGATTGCCAATAATACTAACGACTGTATTTGGTAATGAATTTCTTAAAAAACTAGAACTTAAACCAGATTAAGAAGTGTTTTTTTTTTACTATGCTTGCGAAATATCCAACTTTAAGAATCAGTTGTTAATCCTTGCTGATGAAGTGGCGAGGACGCCCAAACGTTATTGGTAAACATACTTATAAACAGCCAAATAAAGAATTTTGAATATCAGCAATGAAGAAGTTCGATTAAAACGAACATCATAGTTGGTGAATGTCGGAAGGTCATGTATATAAATTGATTCACTGGCACACGGCAGTACGATGACCAACTAACAAGACCCGATAGCAAAATTAGAATCTCCAATGTACCTACTACTTAACACCATCTTACAAGCAAGTAAGCAAAACGTCTTAAAATGTAGTTCAAGAATATTCTCGCAACTGATAGTAATTGTGGTAGAACCGGACTATTAGTAAATCATAGAATAGATACTGGTGATGCCAGACCTATAACGCAAAAACCTTGAAGGATTCAATGGGCAAAAGAAGCTGAAGTTACATAGATGTTAAGGAATATGGCAGAAAAAATCTTTAAACCCTCTACAAATCCCTGGTCCTCACCAGTAGTTCTGGTGAAGAATAAGCATAGTACAATAGCATAGTAGCAACGATGTGCCTGAGAAAGAAATCTACCGCAAACTTCGATCAACAATATGTTGATCGAAGACCGCGAATAGATGACACATATTTTATACGATTATTATTTATACAAGGGTTAGAAATCGGCTTTGGCCATTTATTGCCATTAGCCTAAGCAAAGCTCTTTCAACGCTTGAATGCCCTATGAACAGAGTTATGGTAGGACTTATGAGAGATGTTTGCTTAGTACAAGGAAAATGTTATCATTATGGATCGTAATCTTGAAGAACTTCTGACAAACATGGAAAGTCTATAAAAGCGTGTACAAGAGGCCAACTTAAAACATGTGCTTACTTCAACAATAAAGTGAATTATCTTAGACACAATTACCTTTGAAGAAGGATGTAAAAACTGATCCAGAGAAAATGACAGTGCATGGCTTACGACCATGAACAAAACTGAAGTTAGATCATTTCTTGACTTACTCGCGTATTAAACCTAGTAACCTTATTACGGGAATTGCTAGCTCTTATATAGACCTATCGGCACTTTCATGAATACCTTATTGGAAGGGAATTTATATCGATGACAGACCATGCTGCACTACGATGACTGCTTCAATTTAAGATTCCAGGAGAACAAATTGTTGTGTTTGTAAGAATACATCCATTTCTAATTCTTATCGGCATTTTACTCACCCGCACGTAACACTATAATATATATACTGATTATGGGAAATGCTCGAGACAATCATCGTTATCCAGAGGTAGAAGGTCCCTCTCAAGGTCTGCCACTTAACAAAATCTACAATTTAATGCATTCAATTACCACCGTACGTATATAGGCCTGTCAGTGTCATTACTTCTTCTAACTAAAGGACGGTCCAAATAACGTTTTTTCTTTCGCGCTCTGT
This sequence comes from Parnassius smintheus behrii, assembly GCA_036936625.1. Taxonomy (NCBI): domain Eukaryota; kingdom Metazoa; phylum Arthropoda; class Insecta; order Lepidoptera; family Papilionidae; genus Parnassius; species Parnassius smintheus. The sequence goes on along the minus strand of JAUPFT010000005.1, from coordinate 32,070,362 downwards.
GCGTCTATTCCAACAATTGGCATTTCTACAACATATGTTTCTATACCATTGCCACTACAATTTAAAAAAGTGGAGGGCAATGTCAGTGGCTTTAGTTCCCCAGTTGAATTTATTTATATACATTAGAATTATTATTATACATTAGAAATCTTCCACAAGATAATCTTCTAACCATGTAATCATCGCTCGCTAAACAACTTTGAGCTATGCTTACTAGTAAGCATACTATTTTAGTTGAAAAGAAGATTGCAGAATTGAGGTGATTTAATTAAACAAATAAAAAATAATTTTCAACATTTTATTTCAAAATACGAGTACAAATAAAATTATAACTTTAATTATTTGCCATGTAATTTACCTAGCTGCATGTAATTTACCTAGCTTACCTACCTGCTTTCAGAGGGTGCAACGAAACTAAGGTGTTATTTCACGCCTTATTTGGAGCGCCTTAAGGAACAAACGCACTGATTAGTAATTTATTAACATGGTACATGCTGCTGCTTTACCTGATCAATAGTTATGGTTATGGTTATAAAACAAGTTTCATATAGTTTATTTCAACACCTTATCATATCATATTAAAAGTCCACTTTTCGGGTTAAAATGACCGCGAAAGCCTAAAATCAATATACAATCTTACCTGACGTGCATAGATTACTGTATATATACTAGAGATAGATGTGCGACTCAAGTTTAATTTTAGTTAAAGTTCTTGTTTTGCCTAATAGATGGCGTTAAAATATTGGTGCTTTGGGCTCGCCCTTTTTTTGCACTTTAATATTTTTATTTTATATACAACCACAAAATAAAAAACAGGTTATTTTTAAAACGTTTATTGTTTAAAAATTCTTTGCTTAGTTATTGAATAACATTAGATGTGTTAAATTTAACAGTATTTGCACAATATCAATTGATTTTTTTATACAATGTCCCTACTAGTTAGTAAATATCTTATATTACATATAATAGAACATTTTTTTAATTAAATATAGATTATTACATAATACTTATTGGAAATCGTGTTTTATTTACCACCGATACCACTGTCCTGGGAAGAACCAACAAGAAACCCAGCGTGACTTTTTTTTAAACATATTTCACTTTACAATATCATTTTTTAAATAAATTTTAATAGTATATACAAGCATTATTGCGATCACCTCATACCCAGGAGTTATTTTATGTATTCTCTGATATTATAATAACACTTTTTTTACATTTTTCCTTTAATAAAACATTTCAAATTGTTAATTGACAAATTTTGAACATTTTCTGAAATTTTGTCGTGAAAGCGTATAATTACATTGCCCCATAAAGCACTACTGACTCAGTGGATTCTAGTAACTGGTATTACAAGCTTATGTTTGTTCCTAGTGTTTAAAGTTTGAACATCTTTATTCTTATAAAAGCTATTTATAACACTTTTTGTACATTTTTCCTTTAATAAAACATTTCAACTTGTTAACTGACAAATTTTGTACATTTTCTGCAAATTTATTGTAAAAGCCTATAATACATTGCCCCCATAAAAGCACTATTGACTCAGTGGATTCTAGTAACTGGTATTACAAGCCTATTTTTGTTCCTAGTGTTTAAAGTTTGAACATCTTTATTCTTATGAAAGCTATTTATAACAGTTTTGTACATTTTTCCTTTAATAAAACATTTCAACTTGTTAATTGACAAATTTTGTACTTTTTCTGAAATTTTGTTGTAAAAGCGTATAATACATTGTCCCATAACAGCACTATTGACTCAGTGGATTCTAGTTATTGGTATTACAAGTTTATGCTTGTTCCTGGTGTTTTCTTTATTCTTATGAAAGCTATTTATGTTTTTATGTACGTACATATTATATTACATTTTCATAAATATATTGCTATGCCAAAGTTAATGTGTTTATTTCTTTAAATTTTTTAAAAGGCTCCTTAAAATTTAAGATAAAAATTGACCGTGCGGCTCTCTTTTATAATCAAAATATGGCTTCAATATCAGTCACATGACCCCAATATTAATACAGGGAAACAGTGGTATCATCCACAAGACTCAACTCCTTCCCATTTAAGAGCACATTGGTAATTGAATCCTCTCCAAAGGTTTGCTCCTCTTCCATAATTTTATGAATTAGTATTTAAAATTAATTAATTTAATAAAAAAGATACATTTTGGAGCAGCATTATTAATCTTTAAAATGAGAACTTGATAATGTTATCATACTTTAGTAACATAACAAATCTTTTTAAATATGTGTAATAACCACAATTTTAAAAAATACAAATAATTTACTATATAACTGATGGAAAAATTTGGGATGTGCAAGCGGGTTTTAGAAAGGGAATGGGTGTACAGATCAAGTCTTTTCCATGCGCATGATTGCGGAGAAGTTTTTGGCCAAAAACCAGAAAGTTTTTTGTGCGTTCATGGACTTGGAAAAGGCTTATGACAGAGTGGACAGGAATGTGTTATGGCAAACACTGAACTCATATGGGTTGAGCGCTGGTTTGATACAGGCATTAAGGTCTCTTTATAGGGACTCTAGTGCTTGTGTCAGGATCAATGGGGTCTACTCGGACTGGTTTGGCATCCAAAAAGGTGTCAGACAGGGCTGTGTAGCTTCCCCTTGGCTGTTCAACCTATTTATGGACCGGTGTTTGCAAACTTTGAAAGATGAAGAATGTGGGTTAAGAATGGGCGAGTTAACCGTCAAATGCCTTTTGTATGCCGATGATCAAGTCATACTTGCGTCATCGGCGGCGGAGTTGCAAATGATGGTTACATTAATGAACTGGGAATTGAAAGAAAGGGGAATGAAAGTGAACGCAAGTAAGACGAAAGTGATGGTTTTTGAAAGAGAAGAAAGCAAAACGGTATGTGAAATAAGAATAGAAGGAGAGTTAATTGAGCAAGTGGATGAGTTTGTGTATTTGGGATGTGTATTTAGCAGGGATGGTAGATATGATAGGGAAATAGAACGACGAGTAAATGCAGGGAATAGAGTGAATGGGGCACTACACTCTATTATGAAGAACCAGAATGTGTCAAAAAAGGCACGTATGGTAATTCATAACGCTGTGTTAGTCCCTACTTTAATGTATGGTAGTGAAAGTTGGGTGTGGCAGAAGAAGCACGAAAGTAGAATAAATGCTGTAGAAATGCGGTCTTTAAGGAATATGCTAGGGTTTAATCTGAATGACAGGGTGAGAAATTGCGTGATAAGAGATAAATGTGGTATGCAAGATGATGTTGTGACCAGGATTAAGAAAGGAATGCTTCGGTGGTTTGGTCACGTAGAAAGAATGAATGAGGAAAGAGTGACAAAGCAAATTTATATGGCAGATGTGAATGGCCGAGTCGGAAAGGGACGCCCTAGAAAAAAGTTTATCGACCAAATTGGCGATATTTTGAAAATGGGCCACGTTAGAAGTACCCTTAACCGACGAGCATGTATGCGTAGATATATGGATGTAAAGGAGGCGAAAGAGGTATGTCAGAATCGTGCCAAATGGAAGTCCGTAGTCTCTGCCTACCCCTCTGGGTGACAGGCGTGAGTGTTTTATGTTATGTTATGTACAAATAATTTACAAAAGTGACTTTCTTATGCCCACTTTACCATTGTTTTACATGTGTAAACATTATATTTTTTTTATTACAAAACGAGCATTTTATATATTATAACATACATACATATATATATATATTACTCATACATTATACAACTTTATAAACTATTTGCGAAATTAGAATCAATCTAATAAATTGGGGAATTTTGATAGTCAAAAATAGCCAAAGTTTAATTCTACACCCACGAATTCCTGAATATGCAGTTAGTACAAGTAAAACATGAATGTCGTGGAAGATGATAAAACTTTGAAGACAAATTGTTTAGGAATTTCAATAAAAAGAAAAAAGCCTTACAAATTATATATTTTTAAGGAAATTGTTCACTTTGTCCTCAAGACGGACATTAAAAATGTCCTTAAATAAATACTAATTAAACCAGGTATAAACTTAATTATATTTAGGCAAATGAAAGAACAAAGCTTGAACATGGCAGATTGCTTGTGTTTCTTAATATTTGATGAGATGCTAGTGTTCTAAACTACATTACAATACAACTGTCATAGGTTCCGAAGACTGACGATGTTAAGAGTGTAAATATAACCATAAACATGTTTTGGTTTGATGATAAAGGAGATAAAGCTCATATTAAGCTATCAATTTGTTATAGATTTTTGCAAAAATGCTACGATGGCAGTAATTAAAAAAATATATATAATAAAAGATTTATAACAAACATGATTAAATGTTGTCTATGCTTACATATACATAACATACATAAACACTCACGCCTGTCACCCAGAGGGGTAGGCAGAGACTACAGACTTCCATTTGGCACGATCCTGACACACCTCTCTTGCCTCCTTCACATCCACCCACCTACGCATACATGCTCGTCGGTTAAGGGTACTCCTAATTTGGGCCGTTTTCAATAAATCGCCAATTTGGTCGATAAATTTTCGCCTAGGACGTCCCTTTCCGACTCTGCCATTCACTTCCGCACCATAAATTTTCTTTGTCACTCTTTCCTCATTCATTCTTTCCACATGACCAAACCACCGAAGCATTCCTTTCTTAATCCTGGTCACCACATCATCTTGCAAACCACACTCTTCTCTTATTACACAATTCCTTACCCTGTCATTCAGATTTAGCCCTAACATACTCCTTAACGACCGCATTTCTACTGCGTTTATTCTACTCTCGTGCTTCTTCTGCCACACCCAACTTTCACTACCATACGTTAAAGTAGGGACCAACACAGCATTGTGAATTGCCATACGTGCCTTTTTCGACACATTTTGACTCTTCACAATAGAGTGCAAGGCCCCATTTACTCTATTTCCCGCATTCACTCGTCGTTCTATATCCTTATCATATCTCCCATCCCTGCTAAATACGCAGCCCAAATATACAAACTCATCTACTTGCTCGATCAACTCACCTTCTATTCTTATTTCACAAATCGTTTTACTTTCTTCTTTCAAAAACCATAACCTTCGTCTTACTTGCGTTCACTTTCATACCCCTTTCTTTTAATGATCCGTTCATTAATGTAACCATCATTTGCAATTCGGCCGCCGACGACGCAAGAATAACTTGATCATCGGCGTACAAAAGGCATTTGACGGTTAACTCACCCATTCTTAATCCGCATTCTTCAACTTTCAAATTTTGCAAACAACTGTCCATAAATAGATTGAACAGCCACGGGGAAGCCACACAGCCCTGTCTGACACCCTTATGGATATCAAACCAGTCCGAGTAGACCACGTTGATCCTAACACAAGCACTAGAGTCCCTATGAAGAGACTCCAATGCCCGTATCAAGCCAGCGCTCAACCCAAATGAGTTCAGTGTTTGCCATAGCAAATCCCTATCCACTCTGTCATAGGCCCTTTCCAAGTCCATGAACGCACAAAATATCTTCTGGTTTTTGGCCAGAAACTTCTCCGCGATCATGCGCATGGAAAAGACTTGATCTGTACATCCCTTTCTAAATCCCTCTATGATTAATTTACAATTAATACCAAAGTAAGCAATAATTAAGTTAATAGGACAAAAAACAGCAAGAATGCTTTTGAAATTTAAAATTAGAAATAATTCTCTTTGTTTGATCCTACACTTATCGAAAGGGGAAATTTTATTTCAAAATAATTAAGATTTATACGCATGACATAGTAGACTGCTAAATGGGAGCATTTAAAATTAATTACTACTCTTAGATATTGATGCGGGAGAAAATGAACTACTGGATGATGGATAAGTAAGCTGACAGATACCTCAGTGTAACCTGATAAAATACCTAAAATTAAGAGTAAAGTATGAAATTTCACCAACGTGTATTAGGTGATATTAGACTTTGCGCAAATAATTTTTTACAACTGAAACATATTACTAACACCAAGAGAGCAAAGATACTGCAGATATGACTGACTGACTGAAGTTAGTCACTTTTGTTTGATTTTGTTTAATTCCTTTAATCAAAGATTTTATAAAAAGTGTCTAAAACATTATTCAGAACATATATGCTGTGAAACAAAGTTTTACCTATTACAATGAGATTTAAGGAAGTTAAAAAAGATATGGAAACAATTTTTGTCTTTGCCATTTTCATTGCTGCTTTTATTTGACATTTTTGTTTTTTAATTTTGCTTTTTAAAATCATGATTTTGTTAATTATTTTTTTATTTTCACATCTGTACACCTTTCTTGTAATCAATGTACCTGAAAAAAGTACGACAATCAGGTATGCATATAGAGATCAAATGAAACAATGACGGCATAGATCAAATTGTATTGGATTCTCCTTTTTTAATGAATGATTTTGAATTACATCTTGTGCCTTATGATAAAATAATAAAAAAATGATATAATATATATTATGCAATATGCTATTAGAATGCTTTTGGAGCTGGCGCAGTGCTGCAGTGTACACAGTGCAAAAATGTAGCATTTCCACTGCATGGCTTGCGGCTCAGTGATGATAACAAAAGGAGGATGGCCAAATCGTACCAGACAACGAAATTACAGCGTCCCAATATGAAATATTTATGTAAAATACCTTATTGTTAAGGTATAACTCTCTAAGTAGCCACAAAAAAAGTTATTAATTTATTTCTATTGTTGTAACTGTTCAAAATTATTTCAAATAATAGTTTCAGAACGCATCTAATGACGATTCATTTCATGTGTGAAAGGACTTGGTATTCAAAGACTATAATTATTCACGTTTTTATGAATAGTTGTTAATTTTAATTCAATTCAATTAGTATGTAGACATCAAATCAACTACTATGCTGATTTATTATGTACTGGATTAATATCAATCATTATTAATCAGTTCCACGTCATTGACCATCTTATGTACCATGTTTTTAAGCAAATATATTTTCTATTCTAAGAATATGTATTTTTATAGAATAAGGGTGACAAAGGAGCACACATTCCAATAGCAAAGTGCAATCGGCAAGTGCATGATGAAGCTCATAGACACCTAAACTAATAATATAATATATAAAGAATCAAAATGCAGACACCGCTTGTCACCCCTACCCCATGAAATTCCTTGTTTCCAGTAAAAAGGGTCTGATTCTCTACGCTCACTGTAAGAAACAGAGCATCATTAAGCTGGTATTTTGCACTGTTAGTCTGTGAGAGCGTAATCCTTCCCCATTCGAGCTGACTCATTCGTGCTACAACCATAACATTTTGAAGCTTGGCACGTAATAAGGTATAATAGAATATAAGATATAATGAGTTCATATCGATACCTTTTCCGAAAAATTGGGTTAGTTTTACAGGAACATTACAGTGATGTATTTGATATTTAAGTCTAATTAAATAGTTTAATTAACTTAGACAGTTTCATGTATTTTTGTACTTGAGCTGTGCATAACTGCTTAAGTGCAACTGAATGTCTGTGGAAATTGTTTTCGCTAATTTAAAACTCACATTTAATTGTACACACATCATGTATTTTACTAAAAAGCTGTATGTTTTCCTTATATAAATAACTGAGTAATAATGTCCTCCAGACCGAATTTCGGCCACGGCAGGCTGCCTCAACGGAGGCTAGCCATCGGCGCAGGACAGGATTATAGTGCCCAAGTGTATGCGCAAGCACAGGTGCACTCTCTATTCCCTCACTTTCATAATCCAAAGGGATGGTAAACTGACAAGACCGGAGAGAGATCAGGCGCAGAACCAACGGCTTTACGTGCTTTCCGAGGCATGGGGTGAGGCACCGCCAACTTCCTGGCTCCGGGCAATTACTGAGAATTTCTCGACGGAAAACTCAATAATTAATTTTTTGGTCTGACTCGAGATTCGAACCCAGGATCTCATGATCAGCAGTCTGAACTGAGTAATTAATTAATTAGTTAAATAATTAATCAACCATAATTTTAATATCAAAAATTTAAAATTAACAAGTAATCATCAGGTTACGTTATTTATAGGATTATTGAAAATACCAGTATTCAATTAATTTGAGAAACATCCACTTTAATTTAATTTAACATTCAACCGTAAACCGAGGACGTTGTCATGAGGTGCAATTGCCACTTAAGGACGTGATTATGTCATGATAATGTATCCATATATGGGTAAATAACAATATATAATAATGTAAATTGTCATCATTTTTTTTAAACCACTGCTAAACACTGATTAATAACGCTAATTACCCCCCTCACTTATCGCTTACACTTTTAGGCTACAGCGCAGTCGGATAAAGCGGCCAAGCAAGGTTTTTCGTTATTAATTAAAATGTGCAATAAATTGCCTTTAGAAATAAAGACTTCCATTAAACGCGTTTCGACAATTGACAAAAACATACTTTTTGAATCACGCTTTCTACAATATAGAAGAATATACGAAATGTTCGTTTTTTGACTTGCTTGACATGTAAATGTAGATGAATTTTAATTTGTAATTTTAATAATCTAATGTAATGTAATATCATTTGCATTGATTGTAATTTTGACAAACCAATGTTATATTTTAACAAAATGGTCAATAAATAAAAAAGTAAGAGGTATTTGTTGATTTAGCCTTAAAAATATTGTTGACGTTATTATAAAAAATCGTGGCTATTTAGATATTATTTTTAAACGTGATTGTGTTTACAACATAAAAACAAACCAATCTAACTATAGTTTGTTTTGGGACATGAAAAAAAAGTCCAGCTCCTATAGAAATTTGGCCATCCTCCTTTCGAAGTTATAAATACAAGAGTTGTAACCGCTTTCTACATTTGAACCATTATTAGTCGTAGTTGTTACTATTATAGTAATCTTTAACTTATCACACGGAAAACTTACTGGTATAGTAATAGAATATAGTTACAGTAATTACTAATTATTAATGTATGACCACCAGAGAATTTACTGGACAGATACAACTTGATCTTTCAAGAAAAGAACCTACTCTTTTGTAAATGCCCCCGGGTGTTGTGGTTCTTCATGGGCGGTGATAGTTACTTACCATCAGGTGAGCTGCATGATCGTCCCCCCCCCCTCTCCTTTAAAAAATAAATTAAATACCTCTTATAGGATTATCATGTGAACTTGGCAGAATCTTGTGAAGTACATTCAGTATATGTGGTGTGGGCTCCATTTCTAATCCTTCAGCATGTAAGCCTGTAATAGTGGTGAAAGTATATGAGTATCACAAAACTTTCTTTATTGGGCTTGCTTTATTCACTGCTACATACCACATATATAATGATAATAATAATAATGTCCTCCAGACCAAATTCTACAGTGCCCAAAGTGTATGCGCAAGCACTGGTCATTATTATTATTTCCAATTTCTTAACTCTAACTTAAAAATTTAAAACTGCTGAGAATTTCTTGAAAAAAATACCCAAAAACAGATTTTGGACCGAACTGGGATTCAAACCCGGGATCTCATGATCAAATTGCATTTATGACACTAGACCAACGAGGCAGTCAAGTGTTATTACAGTATTAAGGAATAAATTAATGTATTTTCATTATAATCATTAAAACCTAAAAATAAAAAATTGTGCTCCTTGAAAAATGCCGATATGTGTGCATAAAGCAGTCAAATACTTAAAATTTGCAAAAAGATTAAGTTACACTCCACATGTATTTTTATTATGATATATGCTTTTTTTCTATTAAAAATTGTTTAAAGTTATGTCATAAGTAATAATCGAAAACTATACCGATTAGGTAATCTACTACAATTGCCCTGATTTATCCTGAGGGTTAATGAGTTCAAGGGTCATAATACAAATGTCATTAGTAACTTTATAAGATTTAGAAACTGCTTGATATGGGTCGAAAAAAGCTGCCCCTTGCAACTTTAGCACTCTTTGATCCGTCTGTGTAGATTTTGTGCCAATCGTGATATATATTTTCAAGTTCTTCAATGACATTTTCTTTAACGGAATTTATTCCTACCCCTATCCTATCCAATCCTATCCTTTAGTTATTGATAAGACAGTGCTTTACTATCTATGGCTTTATAACCACTGACCATCAGGTGGGGTTGTAGTAGTTGTCGCAGTCAAGCTATACACTGACATACCTATAATAAGTAAAAACATAAAGTTTGCTTGCCCACCTTTACTAATATTACAATCATGAAAGTGAGTTTCTTTAGTCTGCACGGCTAAAACAATTGCTAATTAACATGACGATGAGAAAGTTTTTAATAGACTTACCAAGGTCTTTTATTTCGAGGATATAGAAAACGGTCCTCAAAGTGCCGATCGCAAATGCGGTAGTTATAGTAAAATTCACGATCGGTTTTATATTTTAGATGTTCCAGCTATACTTTTCAACTGCTGAAACCTTTCTAGTGAGGTATTCTGGTTTCGGAAAATAGTGTAAAACATCTGGAATAATAAAATGTAATCATTAATTCCGAGGCGAGAGAGGGAAACTGAAACAGGAGATGGACAATAACCCGTCTGCCAAGCGTGGCAGCTATGGCAAATAGTACCTATGAGGCAATCCGTGGAGTTGCCTTGAACCTTCAATTTCTTAGATATTAGCTGTTAGCTGTTGTTAAAAAAGTCCTGACTTGGTCACATTTAAAAACACATTGCCATTTTTCTTCTTCTTCACATTTTTGCACACATTAAAAAACACTGGGTCGCAAATATTTATTTTAATACAAGAAAGCATATAAACAAACGAGAAATCAGAATAATTTGAAATTAATATTAATATCAAATTAACCTCAACTATCAGTGACCGCCATTAACTGCGTAGTGGCGTGGTGCGTCTAATTTAGTCTAGTGCTTTGGAATGTAGATGGCAGCACAAAAAAATATCATTTTGTTCTCAAAATAATGTTCTAAGTTGCACGCCCATGCTGACGTGGGTTTAGGTTGTATACGAGTATTGGTTTTAGGGATTCGCGTCAACATCACGCAAGGCGAAGTAACCAAGGGATCTTTGCCTGTGGGAATTTCCCAAAATCTCTCCTAACACACGCACGTCTAAGATACTCATACTCTAGGAATGTTTACTCCAAGTTTTAATTTTCTAGGCTCACCGGTTTGGGTTGTTTCATGTCTAATTAAAAACTGAACACAACTAAGGTGTATCGATAATATATTATGTCACATTTACCGTATAATCTCTCATAAAATCTCAATCAGCGCGCCTTTTCTATTGTGTTTTAAAGATCCTATAGTTCGTGAGACTACCCCATGGCATACCCGATGGATTATTTAGAATTCCATGGTAGCTCTGGAAATTATTGCGTACAAAGCAAGCAAAGGACTTAAGAAGTCAGAAAAGTAAGTAAGCCAGTAATCCTAACAGGAACCAACGAAATAGTTAATAGCATTTTTAAAATTTGATTTACTGCGTACATGATAATGAAAAAAGAAACATTGTGGGCAAACCTAAATTTTAAAAATTGAAAGTAAATAAATGATATCATCAACACGCAGCAGCCAGCACAATGAATTCTGTCCCGTTTCAAAAAACAGACCTTCTCCTAAATATAACGATGCCTGTACCCATAATTAGGACACACGAGGGGACATTTTAAAGTTCGCGGAATGGGGGGTAAGGAGTGGAAATAAAAATCCAAATTTCTTTTTCCTTTACAATATATTCACCTGTTACTACATATTTCGGATCTTTCATTTAACTTATGTATACCCTCAAAAAATGATTTGTCTTTGTCTAAAAAATACGCCGAAACTGCTTTCTTCACTTCTTCATCACTTAAAAACTTTTTCCCGCGAAGTTCTTTTTTTTTTAAGTTTGGTAATAGATAATAATCACTGGGGGCCAGGTCAGGACTATAGCGTGGGTGTGACAAAATTTCGAAGCTCACCTTCCGTAGGGCAGACATCGCAACATGGCACTTGTAAATAGGCGCGTTGTCGTGCAGAAGAAGGATTCCTTTGGTCAATTTGCCCCTTTTTTTCTCCTTTATGGCTCCTTTCAATTGTTTTAGGATTGAAGCGTAGTAATATCCGGTTATGGAGACACCTTTTGTCTTTTAATTAATCAATAGGATTCCTTCTGCGTCCCAAAAGACTATCGTCATGATGTTCCCCGCCGATTGTGTCACCTTAAATTTCTTGGGTGGTGGTGTGCCTTTTTTGTGGCACTGCAAGAGGCCTGTATGGACTCAGATTCATAATGGTGAACCCAAATTTTGTCACCAGTAACAATTCGAGCCAACACTCCATCCTTGTCTTCCATACAGAGGTCCAAAATGCACGAGAACACTCCACACGCTGTTGCTTTTGAGGCGATGTGATCATCCTAGGCACCCGTCTTGCGCTGATTTTAGTCATGCCAAGAAGGTCATGAAGAATTTTGAAAATGTTTGTATCTGATACTCTAAGATATAATTTATGTGAGCTGATTTTTCTTTAGGCGGGCATCTTCTAATATTCATTTTTCGATTTTTATTCAAGTAACTCTCTGCCTTGTCTAAAAAGGCTATGCCATACTTGTAAACCATAGTTTTACTTGGACAAAAGTCTCCGCAAACGGAGGATATCTCTTCCACTATAGTCTGAACTGATTTTCCGCATAATGATTTCTTATATTTACGCGAACACTACACATTAAAATAATACTAGTTTTTACGGAATTTATCGTGTATATTTAACTTTTTTACCCGACGTTTCGAGAGCTTTACAGCACCCATGGTCACGGGAAGGACTGAGATTTTCAACGTCCAGCTGTCATAGTTAACCGCGGTTACCATAGATTAAAATTTAACTTTTGTTCCGATCTACACAGTATGAACTTATGGTATCATGGAGTCTTGCAGTTGTATGCTTGGGTTGGGATTTAATTTTATTTATTATAGGATCCCAAGCAGATGGTAGCACCCAGCCATCTTCTCTATTGAAATTAGGATGATTTTGATTTCAATAGCCTCGCGAATCATCCTTGGAAGGAATCGGTGTTCTTTAGCGAGGATTTGTGGTCTATCAAATCTGATGTAGTGACGGGGGCGATCCTGTACATGTTCACAGACTGCAGACTTCCCGGAGCGTCGATTCTTCACATCAGCTATATGTTCTTTGATGCGGGTTTTAATTGATCTTTTAGTTTGTCCTATGTAGGAGAGACCACATTCACAATCAAGCTTGTACACTCCTGCATCTTGCAGAGGGACGTTACACTTGACTGATGGTAAAAACTGACCAATCTTCTTCGGCGGCTTGAAATATGTTTTGATGGAAGCGCGCTTCAAGATGTAGCCAATCTTGTCAGTGACTCCTCTAACATATGGCAGTACAGCAGGTACACGCTCGACTGTGGCCGGCTTCACTCGTTCTCTGTGACGTAGGCGCGGGACCCGAAGCTTGTTGTCATGCAAAACTTGCTTGACATGTTGGAGCTCGGCAGCCAGGTGTTTACTGTCACAGATCCCTCGTGCTCTCTGAAACAAAGATTTACCCACGGTAGCTAACTGTGAAGGATGGTGGTGAGAATCACCGTTTAAATATCTATCTGTATGGGTCTTTTTTCTATACACAGTATGGCTCAAGGTGTTATCAGGATTCCGAATTACTAACACATCTAGAAAAGCTAGGGAATTGTTTGCCTCTAACTCCATTGTGAACTGAATTTTAGAATTTATAGAGTTAAGATGGTCTAAAAATGCAGTTACTTTATCTAAAGGTAGAATTGTGAAAGTGTCGTCTACGTACCGCTTGTAGAATCTTGGATTTATGGGGGAAGTAAGCAGGGCTTTCTCCTCAAAGTCTTCCATGAATATGTCGGCGACAATGGGAGATACAGGTGAGCCCATCGCCACACCATCTACTTGCTTGTAGAACTCCTCCTTCCACAATATAGGTAGCCAGATGTAAGGCAGTGTCTGAGTAATACTGCATATTCTATGGGCATGTTGTTTTCTTCCAGCCTTCTAGTTACAATTGAGATGCATTCTTCAACAGGTAAGCATGTAAACAATGACTGCACATCAAAACTGACCATAGTTTCATTGTCTGCCGGACGTAGGTCTTTAATCTCGCTGACAAAATGGTAGGAATCCTTTATGTGTGCTCTTGTATGTCCCCTGAGCGGTGAGAGTATTTTCGCTAAGTGTTGAGCCAATCTGTAAGTTGGTGAATCGATTTGACTCACTATGGGGCGTAATGGAGCATTGGGCTTGTGTATTTTTGGTAACCCATACAACTTTGGTGATTTGGCGCACGTAGGTATTATCCATTTTACGTCCAGATTTAATTTTTCGGAGTGTTTCTTTATGAGGTCACTAGTTGTTTTTAGTGTGCTATTTGTTGGGTCGTTTTTAACCTTTTTATAAGAACTTACATCCGACAAAAGTTCTTGTATTTTAGAATTATAATCTGACGTATCCATGACCACCGTGGCGTTTCCCTTATCTGCGCGGAGAATCGTAAGTTCTGGTTTATTGCGTAGGTTCTTTAACGCTATAAATTCGTCTCTGGGAAGATTCGGTTTAGGCACTGAACATCGACGTAACATAGACGAAATGTCTTGACGTATCGCCTCCAAATCTTCTTTCCGCATATTGTTTTTAAATAAACAGTCCTCGACACTACAGATAATTTCTTCGTACGGTAATCTGCGTGGAGTTGTAGCGTAATTTAGTCCTTTGGATAAAACCTTTATTGTTGCATCATCCAGTGTTTGTTTTGACAGATTATAGAACGCGATTAATCTATACAAACACAGATCATAGCTAGCTATGGGTGGGACGTTCACCTCCTCCATCTCCTAAAATTTGCGGACTAACGACTCGAGCGGTTCGACAGCCATACCACAATAAGAGGTTGCCGAAATACTATCTATGATGGGGGCGGAGCCAAGGATCACATATCCCAATACGGTTTCCAGTGCGTAAGGCGCGGTATGCGAGGAGTTGCCCCTGACCTTATTGTTTAACAAAAGATGAGGGAAAAGCGATGCTCCAATGAGCATGTCTATGTTTCCAGGAACGGCGTAAGTGTCGTCCGCCAGAGTCAAATTCTTAAATTCGATCATTGCCGAGGTGTCAACCGAAACGGTTGGCAACCGTTCAGTGACCCTATCTACTACTAGTGCATTTATATAAAAGTTAACATTACGATCTATCCGAGAATAAAATTTTAAATTTATATATCCCTGGGTCGCTTTACTAGTACCTCCGATGCCCTTAATTACCGGACATGAAAGTGACCTATTTATTACTAAGCCTAAGCGCTGACAACATTGTCGCGTTATAAAGCTATTTTGGGCTCCGCTGTCCAGCAGTGCACGGACGCTTTGTTCGTTTCCACGCGAATCCCTAACCAAAATACGTGCCGTACCCAGTAACACGGTTGAAGGAGGTTGTGCTCCCATATTTGCCAATGAGCACAGAGCGACATCACCAGGTCGACCGCTAGAATCGTTGACCTTAGTAGGGGCGAATTCCTTGTCCGCTTTACTTGACGCCGCTATGTTTCTATTTTCAAAATGTAATAGCGTGTGATGTTTCCTGGCGCACTTGCTACATACGGAACTCGAATTGCATTTTGCAACTAAATGCTTATCGCTTAAGCAGTTCAAACATAGGTTGTTTGTCTTTACTAATTTATAACGCTCGCTTGGTGAATATTTACGAAAAGTCGCACAATTATATAAATTACCGTGTTTATCTTTACATACTATACAAGTATGCTGGAGTGATGTTGGCGTAGCGGTTACGTAAGTTAACGACCCTGCTATTTTAGATGGTTGAGTCTGTCTACGGTCGACGCACCTTTTAATCTCCTGTTTAACGTTCGGAGAGCGCTGCATCGCCTTTATTTGATCTCGCACGAACGATGCTAATGAATGAAAGGAAGGCATCTCCGAGCTATGATGCTCCATTTCAAACGCACGCACGGTGTCGGGGTCTAATTTCTTTAATGCAACATGGAGAAACACCACGTCCATAAGATCATTAAATTTCAAATTCTTAAGTGCAGCCACCGATGCCACAAATTTATCTAGAAACTGCTCTAAGCCGTTGATGTTCGCGGATGATATAGGTTTAAGATCGAATATCTGGTTCAAATATTCGGAAGCTAACATTCTCCTATCTTCATATTTAGTTTTAAGCGTTTCGAATATTAATAAGTAATTGTTTGCTGTAGGTGTAAAACCAGAGCAGATCGACTGTGCCCTGCCACTAAGTTTACTAATTAAGTAATATAATTTTTCGGCGTCCGATAACGATGGGTTATTGTGTATATTGTTTTGAAAACTACTGAAGAAGAAGGGCCACGTCTTAATATCGCCATTGAATACCGGAATATCTATGATATATTTTAATTATATAGTGTTTTGTGTTTCAACTAAAAGTGACAGCTGTAGGTAACGAACATCGTTTGAACTTTCTGTAAGTTATTGTAATTTTCTTGTTATCCCTTTAATATTTTAAGATTTATCTTTTAAATTAGTGCAGTTTCGGATTTCAATTTGAATTATTTACCTGATAATTTAATTTGAGATCTGTAAGTAGACCCATAGATCTAGATATTAGCTTACTCTGTTTCTTCGGTTTTCTTTCTTTGTTTTCTTTTGCTATTTACACATAATAGTAAAATGAATACACGCAACGCCAAAACGCGCCAAATGGAGAACCAACTTCAAATGGCGCTTCTAGAACTTAAGGCGTCAAAAGAGCAGTGTGAGCTGTTGCTTAAAGAAAGGGATGACAACGAAAAGGAAATAATAAATATAATTGCCAAAAATAGTCAACTAAAAAGTGATATGGTTAAGTTGCATAAAGACTACACAAATGTTTTAAAAGAAAGGGATCAGCTTCAGGAAACAGTCGATGAGTTTGACCGATGCAGCAAAGAATATGAGGAATCCCTCAGATTAATTGCTGCATTGCAGTTGCAGTTAAGTGAGGCTAATGAGCAGATTTTGCAATTAAAACAATACTTAGATGAATTGAAAGTGTCCCAAACTCAAAGTCTGTTCAATGAGCTCATAGAATGTAAATCATCAAAAACATTGCATCCCTCCACAACAATCGATTTGACTGGTGATGATTTTGTTACATCTAGAACAGCAGAAAGGATTACATGCAGTAGAAGAAAATTAAAGAAATACATAAAAATTAATAAATATGTTAGGAAAGTAGAAAAGTTAATTAAAACAAAAATTAATACAAAAAATTATATAAATATATGTAAGGAAAAGCATGTATTAATTAATAAACTTAAATTATATGCAATTGAGGTGGAAAATATGAAAAACTGTTATGAGACTGAAATAGAGTGTCTCAATTCAGAAGTTTTGTCGCTTAAAAACTCCTTAGAGATTATCTCCAATAAATATGCATCGGCTCAGGTTGAGATAAAAGAACACATATTGGCCATGAACGATCTGGTAAAGTCATGTAAATACAATGAGGAGCGCTTTGACTCCTTAATAAAACATCAGAGTGAGAATCAACGCTCCATACCATGTTCGTCGGGGACAATATGTGTAAATAGCAATGACTCCTTATTTTCACCAACACTCTATGACGGTGCCATAACACAGGATAAAAACTTAAAAAGTAGTTTAAATATTAAAAAACATAAAGTTATTATGTATTGTGATGACATAGGTAAAAATTTGGGCATGATGTTAAATAACCATTTGAAAGGACAATTGATTAGTAATTATTGTATGCCTGGAGCATCGTTTAGTCATATAATGAATAAAGTTTTAACCAGTAAGTTTTCTCCTAATAGCACATTAATAATTCTTGTTGGGAGAAGAGGCAATGTAAACAAAAATCAATTATTAAAATATATTGATTACCTCAATACATTAAATGTACATAAAATTATCTTGTTTACATTGCCTTATATACAGGGTTGGCCACAAGAGAATAAAATAAGATATGATTTAAATTTATTAATGAATAATTTATCATGTAACAATAATTTAAATTTGACATTTAATTGTAACAATTATACCAATAGAATTAATTTAATAGATATTAATAATTTAATTAAGAAATTTTTGACTACAGATAGGTATTACCTATCCAAATATAATTTAAGACAGATAGCAAATGTGCTATCTTATTATTTATATATTAACTCAGCCAAGGACTTGGCTACCCAGACATCTGCTCCTATTGAGCAGCATAATGATTTGACATGTAATTTGGAATCCGTTCCAAGTAATTTAAATTAGAAAATGAGACAATAGAGGTAATCTCTAGCAGTTATAATAATTTAAATAATTTAGAATGTAGCTTACAAATCCTTAATAGTTGCAATTGTATAACTCCACAAAATGATATTAAAAATTGTTTACACCTGGTGCATCAGAATATACAAGGCATGATAGGCAAAGAGCTAGAAATTGAATTGTTTTTAAATAGTAACAATATTCATATTTTATGTATTACTGAACATTGGTTAAAAGCTCATAATTTAATGTTTAACTTTAGTAATCACCAGGTGCTCAGTTCTTTCAATAGAGAAACGATTTTAAGAGGTGGCTCCTTAATTTTAGCTAGTAAATTATTATCATATAAAGAACGTAAAGATATTGTGAGCCTCTCTGTTGAGCGAACTGTAGAAATGGCATGTGTTGAGTTTGAGCACCTCATTGTTGTGAGCGTTTACAGACCCCCATGTTCATTATATGATACTTTTGAAAAAATTATGGAGGAAGTTTTCGCTAAGCTTAATAAACAGAATAAATCTGTTGTAATATGTGGAGACTTTAATATCAATCTCCTAGAAGCTTCCTCCACTAATATTAAATTTAGATCATTGTTTAAATCTTATGGTCTTTTTAATTTATTTTTGGAGCCAACACGTATTGCTGAATCTAGTGCAACATGTATAGATAACATTTTTACAAATGTTAAGCCGTTCAATAAATGTATTATTCAAAAATTGAGCTCTGATCACTGTGGACAATTTGTTTCATTACCTTATGTTCACAAAAAGCAAGTAGATAAAAAAGTAGTGTTTGTTCCAGTAAATGCACATCGCTTGGAGAAATTTAGAAGTAACATAGTAAAAAAACTTCCATTACTTTCATACCAAAATAATCCAAATTTTTTGTATGCAAAATTATTTAAGCTCATTTGCAATGAATTTAATAATACTTTTACTTCTAAAACATTCTCCTTGAATAATCGTAAAGTATTTAGTGAATGGGCGACGGTAGGAGTCCATAAGAGTAGACAAAGGTTATATGAACTTTACAATGAAAGGTCATATAATCCTAGCGTCGAATTTAGGGAATATGTAAAAAAATATTCCAAAATATTTAAAAGAGTGTGCTACTTAGCCAAGTCATTGTATTTAAGCAACAAAATAAAGACTGCTTCTAATAAAATTAAAATGACATGGAGTATAATTAATAGTGAAACTGGTAAGGTCAACTCTCGCAATTCAAACTACCAGTTAAGTTTTAACAATAAATTAACTAAATCAGATCAGGACGTTGCAATGGTTTTTGAGAAATATTTTACTGATATTCCGATCTTAACCACTAAGTCACTGAATTCTTCTCCTACCGTCGCCGAATCATTACTTAAACAAAATGTAAATGTGTGTACAAAGAATTTTACATTTCATAAAGTTTCATCAAAAGATATTGTAAAATATTTTAAGACTATTGATATTAAGAGAACCGCCGATCTGTGGGGGATTTCTGTTAAAGTTATTGCGTCTATAATAGATACAATCGCACCTCAACTATCTATTATTTTTAATAGTAGTATCAAATCTGGTGTGTTTCCTGATTTAATGAAGCATAGTAAAGTAATACCTTTATTTAAATCTGGTAGTACATTGGACCCCGCTAATTTTAGACCTATTTCTGTACTGCCAACACTTAGTAAAATTTTTGAAAAAATTATTCTTGATTAATTGTTAATTTTTTTTAATGTAAATAAATTACTTCATAAAAATCAATTTGGTTTCACAAGGGGTCGCTCGACAACTGATGCTGGTGTTGAGCTGATTAAATATATATTTAATGCATGGGAGAATTCACAGGATGCTTTGGGTTTGTTCTGTGACCTATCCAAGGCCTTTGATTGTGTTCACCATGAAACATTAATCAGGAAACTTCAACACTACGGTGTAAGAAATGATGCTCTTAAATTAATTATTTCATATTTAAGTGACAGAACACAAAAAGTTGTTATTAATAGTATGTGTTCTTCCGGGTCGATTGTACAAATGGGCGTGCCTCAGGGCTCAATTCTTGGCCCCTTTCTGTTTCTTGTATATATTAATGACTTACCTTACATAGTAGGGGATAACCATGATATAGTATTATTTGCTGATGATACTTCATTAATTTTCAAATTAAAACGACAGTTATTAAATTACGACGAAGTAAATAATGCTATAGCTAAGTTAGTCAATTGGTTTAATGTTAATAATTTGCATTTGAATGGAACTAAAACTAAATGTATGAAATTCGTAACTCCTAATGTTAAACATGTCAATACTAATCTAATTTTAAATGGGGAGGAACTGAGTCTTGTTGATACCACCATTTTTCTTGGAATCACACTGGACGCAAAGCTTCAATGGCTCCCCCATATATCAAAACTAGCTAGCAGACTTAGTTCTGCAGCATATGCTGTAAAAAAGATTAGAACTCTTACCAGTGTTGAAACAGCTAGAATAGTTTACTTCAGTTATTTCCATAGCATTATGTCGTATGGTATTTTGCTATGGGGACACGCGACTGACACTGAAATTATATTTATTTTACAGAAGAGGGCCATTAGAGCAATATATAATTTAAAACCAAAAGAGTCACTGAGACAAAAATTTAAAGAAATTAATATATTAACTCTGGCCTCTCAATACATTTATGAAAATGTAATGTACGTACACAAAAATAAAAGTAGTTTTGCGAAAATAAGTGATATTCATTCTGTAAATACTAGGAACAGACACAAGCTGGTAGTACCAGTTACTCGACTCCACCGAGTCAGTGATTCATTCTTGGGGCGATGTATACGCTTTTACAACAAAATCCCAGAAAATATACAAAATTTGTCATACACAAAGTTCAAAAATGTTATTAAACTAAGTTTGTATAAAAAGGGTTATTATAATATTAAGGAATTTATAGATGATAATAACCCCTGGGAAGGGTGATCGCTACCAAGCTATTTCTAATTTGTCTTGTGTTGTTGATCGTAAACATGATTGTAAGCTATTATTAAAAAAAATAGTCCCGCTGGGTTTCTTGCTGGTTCTTCCCAGGACAGAGGTTTTTTTGCGAACCAGTGGTAAATTAAAAAAATGACTTTCAATAAGTATTTTTATAATCTACATTGAATAAAAAAGTTTCTATTTCTATTTCTATTTCTATTGGCGGCAACCTAATTGAGTCACTTGGACGTACCTGTGTTTCCGGCTTTGCTTCGTTTTGAGATTGTAGGGATCTCGCAGTTCTTTTCACGCGACACAACATATCTTCGAATGCCAGCAGCGGTTGGTAGTTCACTATGTATTTCGGGTCGATTTGTAATTCCAAATGATTGATTTGGTCTAATATTCTTTCGTAATCTATCCGCAAAGAATCTATCGTTTCGATTTCATTCAAAAAGGTTTCCCGCATCGCTTCTATATTAATGTTCTTTATATAATCACTTATATTCTGCATACGCAAAAAGAGTATGTCCCTCTTGGCATAAAGCGTTTTAATTTTGATTTCACTTCCACTAACTGCCATTTTAAATTATTATAATAAAGTTATATTAATCACAATTAATCTCACAACGCACAAACAATGAAGGATGGACACTCGGTATGCCGTATTACGTAATTAAATCGAACACCTGCGCAGCGAGTCGAGGTGACGCGTCATTTGCTAAACTCAATAATTTTATCAAGATTGTGGGTAAGCGTATCAAACGGTTCCTATTACACTGTTTCAATTATTTAATAGGCTTTAAATTTAATCAAATACGAGCGCTATAAAACGAATAATTCTGTTTGCGAGTACCTAATCAAATTTTAAATTTAAACGAACACTATTTAAGTCTATTCCATAAATTAGAGTGCATTATCTAATTAATTAATTCAACAATTCGACCAAATCCTGCCGAAGTGACCATACTTCATTGTTTGTGCGTTGTGAGATTAATTGTGATTAATATAACTTTATTATAATAATTTAAAATGGCAGTTAGTGGAAGTGAAATCAAAATTGGACTGTATCCATAGGTCGCTGGTTCAAATCCGGCTCGAAGGACCATAAAATGGTGGAGTCACGTGTCTAAGGCTGCCGAAGTCTAATTCCCCGGTCGAACCTTAAACCTATTACGCGAGATATTAACTGCAGTGGACTGTATATGCGATTGCTTCTACGCTTACGTAAAGGCGACTACTATAGCATACGGTATAATGCACTCGCTCTTCCCTAAAACTAAAACTATTATTTTGCCAAGTCGATGAAAAGGAATCCTGCCTGATTAGGAAAACACAAATTGGAGCGGGTTAAAACAATTATATCAGTCAGGAACTAATTAAAGGAATATAGACTCACCGGGGTTTCTTCTATCCTGTTGAGCACTATAGCTGCAACTTCTGGAACTTCTTCTGGACAGACACTCTGGGGCCCCAGGGGTGCGTCGGGAGAGAAGCGTTGTAGTTTCAACGACGACTGCGGCGGAAAGAGAGCTGTTGTTCCAATGACTGGCGCGGCGGGAAGAGAGCTGTTGTTCCAATGACTGGCGCGGCGGGAAGAGACTCGCGCAACGGTCGCGCGTGTCTTATATATCCTCGGCTCCGATGATTACGTGACATTCTAGAATCATCTTCTTGCCCCTCCCACCCCACCACCCCGATGTGTCGATAGGAGGGTATGAATGATATCGTTTTTTCGAAAAGGAACAAGCGACTTGGCACCTACCGTCCGATATAAAATAAACACGAATGGGTTTTCCGCGCAACCAGTAAGTTACGTAATTTATATACTGTGTCACTGGAAAACCGTTGTTTCTTTAATAAATTAAATTATGTTTTTAAAAAAATTTATTTTGTTAAAAAAACGCATGAGTGCATCAGTAGTTAGTAGTAGCCCTCATCGGCATTTCGAGAAGATACAGCAGGAAAAATGGATTCCACATATGATAAAAACATAGGATTTGTTAAAAAAACAGGAATAGGTTAGTGAAAGTAAAGAAATAGAAATGATTAGACATCTTCACGGTAACATTTTCAACCAAGATAAATTTTTAATTAATGGTCTTGAAATGAGTGTAAAATTAGTTCAATCAAGAGAGAGTTTCAATTTAATTGCTGGGTCAAACGATGTAAGGTTTTTGCATTACGTACGCAACTCTTATTGTCCGACGAGCACGAATTAATTTAAGTGCATCAAAAAGTTTTAAATTCTACCACTGTTAAATGTGATATTACTCGAGCTGAAGTAAAAGTTTTAACAATAACATCGGGTGTTCAAAGAAAATCTTTTGTTAATATATTCTTAGGCATGTACCCAAAAGATGTATAATTGGATTTTGAACAATTCTGCATTTAATGATTCTCTTAATAAAAACCATTTAACTTTGAAAACTATGGTATTAATTCTTTCAGCTTATATATTGATGGTCAACAAATACCTTCAAAACTTTGCAACCTTCTTTTAATAGTAGTATGTTTACATCAACATATCATACTCTATTCTCGGGAACTGGTATGCCAAAGGTTACTGTCTATTAGCACTTGACTTAACTCCTGATTTATCAGCTAACTCATCAACTCATTGGAATCTCATAAAGTATGGTAGTGTAAGATTAGAACATTTAACTGCATAGTTTATGCTAAGTTTGATAATATTATTGAAATAGATAAAAACTGAAATGTTACTGTAGACTATAATAGTTAATGTTATAATGTGTGTCGTATGTTAGATTTATGTGTTATGCGTAATGCACGTATGTAACTATGTGAAATATTATAAAATGAAATAAAACAAATTGTATGCAATATATTATTTTTTATTTCTTTATAAATATTCTATTTAATCTAATACAAAACTCTGTTCGAGTTTAAATTTTACATAAGTGCTTATGACTGACTAAACCACTGAACATGCTGCTGCCAAGGATCATCATCATCTTCCCAATCTTTTAAGCCACCACCACAATGGAAACACTTGGTCCTGTCTGCATGGCCAGTATAAAAGAAACCGGCTTCTGCAAGATCTTCAGGTTTCTGTCGCATAACGACAGGCCAGTTTCAAAACTGAGCAACCGGCTCGATTTTGAACTGAAAAATAGATATTCAGCTCTTGATTACTGCATATTCTTCTCTTTTTCTTCTCCACTCAGTGTTGTAGTTTTGCTATTCAATTAAGTGTTCTGTACACACGTATGCCACACTCATCTTTTCCTTCTGCTCTTGTCTTCCTTTTGTTTTCAAAACACCATTTCTTAATACATAAAACATTTTCTAACGCACATATTTTCTTATGAGTAAAACAGTTATACAGTAAAGTATCTTTACAATAAAGTTCACAAAGACTATTTAAATTGGGAGCTTCTAAGCAACTTATATCTATGATAGTATTATTTTCATCACAAATATCTTGTACCCATTTAATTTTTTCACAGCCTTTGAAAAAAATCTTTTTATTTTTCAAATATGTCTTCATAATTCTCCCTCTGTGTTTTTCAATCCAGCCAATTTGTTTTTTCTGTTCAGGAGATAGTGAAGTGAATGGGTAAGGAGGTTTAATTAGGAATATTTTGGTGTACTCTAGAGTGGCTATAGCAAATTATATAATAATCAAACGACCATACACTGACTCCATGACTGCAACTACTCGGTGTTATATAGTACCAGTAAGATACGTCAAATCTAAAACATTTCCGTAGTGAAACTGATAGTAACTTTATGAGTCAACAAGCTCATCTCGCATTCTTTCGTGTTGCGACTTGCGCTAGCGACTGTCATTGTTAAAAAAAGTATTTTTTAACTTTTTCACTTTCTGCCATCGTCTTTGTAATATTGTACACGAGAGCGTTTGTGTTGTCGTCGATGCTATCCTTATTAGTCTTTACGTAATATTTAATCGTCGTGGATGCATGTTTCCAATGATAAGTAGTTGGAATCTTGGATAGCTTCTTCATATCGTACATTTCAATTTTTATGAGATGCGTCGCTTGTCGTCGCCAGATCGATCGTCAGAATTAGTAGAAATGTATGATACACCTTCTCTAGTGGCTCGTGCTACGGTTGATGATAACAGCTTCCTCTTTTTTATTTTTTATTCAGCTTCAAAAAAACGATTAATCGATTGCGATTTTCTTTTTCCACCATTCCAACCACATGTGTTATTATTAATGTCGATGTCATCACTCTCTTAATGGGGGAAGAATATCGAGTAGTTATACTGTTTATAGGTGTTTATCATCGAAGCTGAATGATTTCTGTAACCACAGTTATCATGTTAATATCAATTTGTTAACACTTAATCACACACACACACACACATACGCGCGTTTGTCAATAGAATTAACACTTACGTCCATGACCATTGATGCGTGGAAGTAACACAAACGTAGTATTAGTAGATCCACTGCGGTCAAACAACCATACACTGACTCCACGTCTGCAACTGCTCGGTGTTATATACTACCAGTAAGTTATATCTAATCTAAAGCATTTCCGCAGTAAAACTGATAGTAAGTTTATGAGTCAACAAGCTTATCTCGCATTCTTTCGCATTGCGACTTACGCCACACCGATGACTCCTACAAATCATCACAAAAGAATGCGATTTAATATCTACAAATCTACTGCAGTAATATCATGGATACATGTGAAATAAATGCGATTAAGTAATATGTTTAAAAATAAGACTATAGTCCATCAGATGCAGCTAAGACTATTAGTTAGAAAAAAGCATGGGTGACGAATACTTCACCCATGCTTTTCCACACATATAGTCCACATGATGGTAAGCGGATGCTGTAGCCCATAGACATCTACATGTATCTTCGATTAAGAATTAAAATGCAGATGCATTGCCAGCCTTGAGGACTAAGATGGAATGCCTCTAATAAAAGAGAATTATTTTTATCATGTCAATTTCTGATTTTTTGGAGATCATCAACGAGTTTGTAAAGGTAATATTGAGATTTCTCAGGATTATAACTGTAATAGGGCATATCAATAACTCATCCGGACTTGAAACTCGCAGAGCTCCGAAACGACCAATTTATCTGAATATTGCGGGCTATAATTACGGTAGTTATGTTCTCCGTCACTTTTTACAATTTAACTAGCAGTGTATTCATAAAATAATAAATGAAACGAATTACATCTCTGAATCTCTGTAATGTTACCAATTAACTCGTATTAGAATGATAACGTTTCTCCTAAGAATTAAGACATTCTAACATAATCCTATCCTTTACTATTTTTCATTTCACTACA
This sequence comes from Parnassius smintheus behrii, assembly GCA_036936625.1. Classification (NCBI taxonomy): domain Eukaryota; kingdom Metazoa; phylum Arthropoda; class Insecta; order Lepidoptera; family Papilionidae; genus Parnassius; species Parnassius smintheus. The sequence goes on along the minus strand of JAUPFT010000005.1, from coordinate 32,043,907 downwards.
TCTTGGCCATGTTCATCAATTTAAAAAAATCACTTTCTTTGCATTCGCTAGTACCTATTTGTTTCAGTCAAAGCGGCCTGTAAAGAACGCCATGTTTATTTTTATATACCTTTTTTAAAGGGCACTTAAAATTATCTCTCTTGGGCTACCTAATAAACAAGGTCGTAACTGCATCAGTTCGTCTTATATCAAAGCTACGCATATGATAGTTTATAAGTTTGTAAAAGAAACAGTACAAATGTTTTAGAGAGGACTAGTATCGATACTAGGAATTAACCTACGCATTCACCGGGTCATGAGCTTTACTTAAGACTCGTAAAACCAATAATGCACTTTTGTACAATATATTTGATATACTTTAGCTATTCAAGTTGAAAATATTTTTGGTTTTTCGTAATCTGGATTTTCTAATTATTCCCTTATCACATAAGGTAGTCAGTTCCATTCTGAATTCCGGTAGTTTTATTATACTGTTTTGAATTAATTTCTTCCTCCAGCATTACTTTTTTGTAAAAACGTGATCGTGATCCTTGGGTGCCTCTATAGGTCCCATAGCGGTAATGTCTAAACAAACTGACTCATTGACCACGTCCTCTCTGCAGAGATCGTGACCCTCGGGGATTTTAACACCCACTACGCCGAATCGTTCAGTACAATTTTAACCGATCATGCGGGGAGTTCTGTTTACGACTTTTCCTTGGCATATGGTCTGACACAATTGGTTACTTCGTCTGCGTGGATTCCAGATGTGGAAGATAATACACCTGCCCTGTTGAACCTTCTGCTGACCTCTCAACCGGGCGGATATCAGGTTTCCGTTGACGCCCCTCTAGGCTCGTCGGACCATTGTCTTGTCCGGAGTGTGATGCCAGTCACATTAACATCGCGGTTGCATTCTGCAGGCTGCCGCCGTATTTGGCACTATAGGTCGGCCGATTGGGATAGGATGCGGCTTTTTTGCATCCCTTGGTGGCGGGTTTGCTTCTCGTCGGATGATCCCAGTGTTGTTTCTGATTCCGTCTCTGATGTGGTACTTCAAGGTATGTGGTGTGGTGCCCATCGTAAGGCAGACCCCAGCCATGGTTTGGTCGCTCCTGTAAAATAGCATCACGCTATAAGCAGGGTGCTACCGGGCCCGGACGGACGCATCAACGGCTCAGGATGACACCAGCGCTCTCAAAAAGAAGTATAAATCTGCCTCCAGGTCCTTCAAAAGAGTCGTTTCCAAGGCAAGATCTGAGCACGAGAGTGAGAAGCTAGTTCGCCTTCCTTCGGAAACCCGTGCATTCTGGTCCATGAGTGAGAGGACGACTAACTGGCCCATGCCGCATAGGAGAAATCCGATCTGTTAGGCTCTCTCTTTGCGTCCAACTCGACTCTCGATGCCCGCTCACACCCGTCCAACTACAAGCTTGTCGCCATCACCTCGTTGTTCTCCAAAACAATGGAGTTCTTTGTAAACTGCCAGATCGTGAGGTATCTTGAGGAACACCAGCTGATTAGTGACCACCAAAACGGTTTTTCGTCGTGCTCATTACTGTAACATTCATTGCTATGCAGACGACAGCACTGGTGATGCCTTATACACCGTCGCCGAGTACCGGAACAAACTTGTGTCTGAAGTCAAGTCTTTGCTGAACAAAGTCTCGGATTGGAGGCGACTAAATCTAGTCCAATTCAATCCCCAGAAGTCACAGGTGCGCGTTTACCGCTAAAAAGAATTTCTTTGTCGTATCTCCTCAGTTTCAAGGCACTCCCATTGTTGCTTCAGATGGCATTAAAATCCTTGACGTCGACATATCGTATAGTGTGCACTTAGAAGGAAAGGCCAAATTAGCCTCTAAAAGGCTTGGCGTGCTCAGCAGAGCGAGACAGTATCTTTTTAAGGCCGGCACATCGCTTGCAACTTTACAAAGAGCAAGTTCGGTCTCACATGGAATACTGTTCACATCTCTGGGCCGGGGTACCCCAGTGCCACCTCCTTCCGCTTGACCGCATCCAGCCGAGAGCGGTTCGAATCGTCGACGACCGAGTTCTTTCTGATCGGCTCCATTCACTGGCGCTGCGTAGGGATGTTGCATCCCTTTGCGTTTTTTTACCACGGAGTGTATTCTGAGGAATTGTTCGGATTAGTTCCAGCCGCCAAATTTCACGAACGCACATCGGGTCAAAATTTATAATATCATCTGGATGCTTGGCAGTCAACCACTGTGCGTTTTACTAAGAGTTTTCTTCCTTGTACAACTTCTCTGTTGAATTGTTTACCACCGGCGATTTTTCCGGACCGATACGACTTAGGGACCTTCAAAAAAAGGGCTTACTCCTTTCTAAAAGGCCGGCAACGCACCTGCAATTCCCCTGGTGTTGCGGTTATTTATTGACGGCGGTAGTCACTTACCATCAAGTGAGCCGCATGCTCGTTTGCCCCCTCTTCTATAAAAAAATTAAGTATACCTTACACTAGTAATATACGAGTATGACACAGTATTGACTTATATTCGTATAGTACTAGTGTAAGGACAAGGCAGACCGAGCAACTAAATGGCACCGTTACGCTGGCCCTAACATCACTGTTTAGGGCCAATCTTTGAGTATTCAACCAACTGAAGAGGCCATGCGCGTTAATTCCTAAACTAATAGTCTGTCAATTTCAGGGAGAAGCGAGGAAAACACACTACTGTGTACTTCACTACAAATGCAAAATATAATCGCGTCACTATAGACGCACTATATAAGCTTAAAAAATGTCGACGTCGAGTACGTGTAAAACAGTTTTAAATCTTTATTGGTTCTATTTATTTTATTTATAACTATGAAAACATGTTACAATTGTTGTAACATGTTTCAAACTGTAAACATAAGTTTCAAAATGCTTATTTGATGAAACAATTATGGACTTTCAATTGTTTTTATGAGAAAATGATCACAAGATGTTATTTACCATTCTTTAGCAGGAAAAACCGAATAAGTGCTCCTAGTCGTTACTACTTTTACACGAGACCTCTTACATAAAAAACATCAACTTAATTTTCGTAATTAGTGAGCCAAGGGAGCAACAACAGATTTCAAGGCGCCAGCAGCTGACCGATTTCGTGAAAAAAGAGGTACTCTTTATGATGAACACTTTTTTTCCAGAAGCGGCTGCAACGGAAGTAGACCTGATCGAGCACCGAAGGTTCGACAAAAATTGAGATTAACTTCATTATCCTTTAAAGGCTACCCATCATAATATCGGAACCGATGACTCATTGATTGATCTAATCCTTGCTGCTTCTCCTGAACATGTGACGATGCATGGACAGTTACCCGCTTTGGGTTTCTCACGCCACGACTTAATTTATGTATCGTATAAGCTTAAACCTCCTAAATATTCCCCTACTGTAATGCATCTTCGCAGTTTTTCTAAAATAGACTTTGACAAGCTTAGGAATGACGCTCTTAATCTTGATCTAGCCTCCTTAATAGCAGCATCTACTGTTGACGATAAAGTCACTATCCTTAACCACAATATTCTTAGCCTTTATGATGCTCATGCTCCTGTTCACAAGGTTAGATTGAAGCGTCCCCCTGCCCCTTAGATGACAGAGGGCGTAAAGATGGCAATGGCTAAACGAAATCGTGCTTTTCTTCGTTTCAAGAGAGATCGAACTGAAGAAAATTGGACATCTTTTAAAGCAGTCAGGAATAGGTGTAATCAGATGGTACGTGCAGCTAAACGCCGATATTTCCATAACTGTATTAATAATTCTTCTCCAGTTTTAGTGTGGAAATTCCTAAAATCTTTCGGTCTTTGTAGACCAGCTACGTTGGATTGTGGTCCTTCTGTGTCACTTGATGAAATCAACCAACATTTCGCTTCTGTAAAAGCACTCGACCCTACAATTCGTTCCCAAACTATGGCTTCCATTGCTTCTATGCAAATTCCTAACATTCCTACCTTTAATTTTTCTCCTGTTTCTCAGGATGATGTCAAAAAGTCGATTTTAGCAATCCAGTCCAAAGCCGTGGGTTACGACGAGATTAGTAGACATATGGTTGTATTTATACTAGAGCACCTTCTCCCGGCAATTTCCCATATAATCAATTTTTCCCTTGATTCAGGTCAGTATCCTAATCTTTGGAAGAGGGCTTTTGTAAAGCCTCTCCCAAAAGTTCCTACTCCCATTCATCCCAATCATTTTCGTCCAATATCCATTCTACCCTTTCTTTCCAAAATTTTAGATTCCTGTGTTTACAAGCAAATTTCTACTTTTATTTCGAAACATAACCTACTGAGTATATATCAGTCTGGGTTTCGTCCTGGCCATAGTACCACTACTGCATTAATTAATGTTATTGATAATATTAAACAAGGCATGGAAGAAAAAAAATAACAGTACTGGTACTAGTTGATTTCTCAAATGCTTTCAACACAGTTGATCATGAAATCCTTCTTTCCACACTGTCTCATCTGAATTTTGGCCCTACTGAATTGGATTGGTTTGCATCTTATCTTCGCGGTCGGCAGCAGTCAGTCAGTGTGGGGCAACTGTCCTCAGCTTGGGCTGATGTGGATGCTGGTGTGCCTCAAGGCGGTATTCTTTCTCCTATAATTTCAATTTTTATAAACTTTATTACCTCCATCATCGACTGCTCGTACCATTTATATGCCGATGACCTTCAGCTTTATGTGTAAACTGAGATTGGGGATATCCATAATGGGATCAAAACCTTAACGGCAACTTAGCAGCTATCAAGGATTGGTCTACTCGTTATGGAGTTTTGGTCAATCCTTTGAAATGCCAAGCTATACTGGTGGGTAGCTCAAGGATGCTAAGCTAGACTAGGCTAAGATTAATCTGACAGACTTGCCTCCTATTTACTATGATAATTCTACAATTCCTTTCAGTAATTCTGTTAGAAATCTTGGCCTTCACATCGACAGCACGCTGAATTGGAGAACTCAGGTTTCAGATGTGAGTCGTAAAGTCACTGCCACGTTATGCTCTCTGTATCGTTTAAAACATTTTCTTCCCACAAAATCTAAGAGCATGCTTGTCCAATCACTTATATTACCCATAATTGATAATGCAGATGTGTGTTACTCAGACCTGTCCCAAGATCCTCTGAACAAGCTGGAACGCCTACTCAATAACTGTATAAGATTTATCTTTGGGCTTCGTAAGTATGATCATATTTCTCAATACAGATCTAAACTAAATTGGCTTACAAAGTTGCGCCTCTGCCGGCAGAGGAGCAACTCCAGAATATTACTTGTACTTTTTTCCATATTAAAAGGTCCATCTTCGCCTTCTTATCTTAAGATTAAATTTCATTATCTTTCTTCATCTCATGATAGGGTCCTACGCTCTTCTACTAACAACAAAATCTGTACTCCAGTTCACTTCACCGAGTTCTATAGTAACTCCTTCACAGTTCAGGCTACACGCCTTTGGAACTCCTTGCCCGATGACATCAGAAAAGCTCCCAATAAGTACGCTTTTAAAAAGTTGGTCCGTGATCATTTCTTAAAGACAATGCATTTTACATGACTCATCTATTTAATATGTATTGCCAAACAGACGTATATATTCATAGTCATTTGTATATACTAATTATGTATGTATTTAAATATATATATACTTGTATGTATATCCATTTATTTATATATTTGTATATATGTAAGGATAGATCATATATGTATAGTTTATTTATTAGTAGTTTGTATATATTATGTAGTTAATTATCATTTGTATAGTGTTCTCTTATTGCCACACCTACATCAAATTCTCACCACTCCATGGGTTGACTGGTAGAGAATGCCTCAAGGCATTAAGTCCGCCCTTTGTATTCTTTTGTTTAAAGATGCAATAAAGAATAAAATAAATAAATAAATTATGACTACACGGCAAATGTTCAGTAATGTCTCAGTGATCGCAAGGGTGAAAACGGACAGCGATCACCAAATGGTGAGAGGCACACTGAACCTAAACGTTTACCCCCTCGTGCTCTAATCCAAAGCCTAGAAAACTTTCGGCACGAGTTACGAAATCGATTTCAATTGCTAGACGACTGCAATGCAGTGGATGATATGAATAACAAGCTCGTGAAAACTGTCCGTACGGTTAGAGTTAAGCTCTGCAAGATCCGTCGCAAAAGGATACAGAAATTTGACAGCATACAGGCAACTAAACAGACAGATCTCCATATGCAGCGGGACTTACGCAACTTCAATATATCTCGTATTGAAGAAGCTATCAAACGGAACCAGGGCTCCAGTCTTCGCCAGAGATCTGTCTGGCCGAAAGAGCCAACTGTCGAAGCAGAAGACCGAATGTGGCAGCATCGTTTCTGGGTCAACGGAGACATGAGTGAGTTTGAGAAGTTCTATCGGCCGCTGTACACATTTTGGACAGCTGTACACGTACAGTTCATGCAAGTGTGAGTAACGATACAAGTCTTATCTGACACTATTCCAACGATATCCCGGACGTTTCTCTAAACGAGATTAGAACGGCTTTTCAGCACCTTAAAACGGCAAGGCCCTAGGTGAGAACGGAATTACAGCGGAGCTTCTGAAAGCGGATGGAAAACCGGTGCTTGAAATCCTTCAGAAGCTCTTTAATTCCGTCCTCCATGGTGGAACTACTCCAGAGGCGTGGAGCAGAAGTGCGGTGGTCTTGCTCTTCAAGAAGAGTGACTACCTCCTGTTTCCGAGTCATTACGAATCGTCTCGCATGCAGACTCAACGACTTCCAGACTCCCGAACAAGCCGGTTACCGAAAAGGCTTTAGCACCATAACCCACATATATAACCTTCGGCAAATTGTACCGAACATCGAAGAGTACAATTTGCAACTTTGTCTTGTGTATGTGGACTAAGAGAAAGCCTTTGGTTCCTTCAAAATTTGAGCGATGCTAGTCTCCTCATCGGTGCCAAACTGTCGGTATATCGAAGTGCCTGAAGTGTTGGTACAGAAGGGTTACGATAGCTATCCGAGTACAAAACCATAGTTCAAACCCAATCCAACCAAGCAGTAAAACAGGGTGACGTTATATTCCCGAAAGTCTTCACCGGTGCATTGGAAGTTTGGAAGACGTTTTCAAACTATTGGACTGGAAAGGATACGGTATTAAAATTAAAGCCGAGTAAATTACTCGCCTACGATTTGCTGACGTTATAGTCCTTATGAATCGCTGGCAGATCTAAGCACTATGCTCAATGACCTGTTGTTGTGAATATTCCTATGTAAAAAGTAAGGTTATGATTTTACAAGAAAATCATTATGATTTCTTATATTTACGCGAACACTACACATGATTAAAACTACTTTTACGGATTTTATCGCGTTTATTTTTACTTTTTATTTTTAATTCCCGACGTTTCGGGCGCTTTCCAGCACCCATGGTCACGGGGGACTGAGATGACTGACGTCCCGATGTCATTGTTAAACCCGGAGTACCTTCAGCTTTTTTAATTAATGTTTATGGTCCGATCTATGCAAAATGAGGATATGATCACGGGAAGTCTGCAGTTTGTGATCATATCCTAGACGGCCCCAACCATTACATCAGATTTGATAGACCACAAATCCTCGCGAAAGAACACCGATTCCTACCAAGGATGATACGTGAGGCTATTGAAATTAAAAAACATCCTAATTTCAATAGAGAAGGAGGCTGGGTACTACCACCTGCTTGGGATCCTATAATCAATAAAATTAAAACTAAACCCAAGCATACCACTGCAAGACCTCAAGACAGAGTTAGTTCATTTTGCATAGATCGGACCATAAACATTAATTAAAAAAGCTGAAGGTACTCCGGGTTTAACAATGACATCGGGACGTCAGTCATCTCAGTCCCCCGTGACCATGGGTGCTGGAAAGCGCCCGAAACGTCGGGAATTAAAAATAAAAAGTAAAAATAAACGCGATAAAATCCGTAAAAGTAGTTTTAATCAAGAAAATCATTACTCATAAACTATACACTTCCGCAAGGGGAAAAGGGTATTGGGGGCTTCTCCTGCACCCACCCCCTCCCCCATCCCCGTACGCAAGTACCGGATGTCTATAGTTTTATCGCGCTTTTTCTTCTGACTTGCTTAACAAAAAGCAATATTTAAGGCTAGCCGAGTGGTGTAGCCAAATGTTACATAGCTTATACTATTCCTAATAAATTTGGCTATTATATACAAAAATAATTTTGCTAATTGGACTGGTAGTTCCATAGATTAGCGTTTAAACAAACAAAAAAACGCTTCCTTAATCGTAATACGTTTATTAGATCTGTCAAATAACTTATTAATACCGTATAGAAAAAAAATATATTCGTCTTGGATGTCAAAATTGGCCGAAATTGCCGACTTTACTTCATTATCGTCGCTAAATTTTTTCCACGCAGTTCTTTCTTCATTTTTGGAAACAAATAATACTCGCTTGAGGCCAGGTCTGGGTTGTAGTGTGGGTGGCGCAGTTGTTCAAAATCGCACCGGTGAATGGCAGCCGTCGCAACATGGCTTATGTGCTCGTGCGCATTGTCGTGCAAAAGGAGCACACCTTTTATAAGCTTTCCTCGCCTTTTTTCTTTAATAGCTTCTTTTAATTAATCTAGTAAAGAAGCGTAGTATTCTCCCGTTAGGGAAACACGACCTTCTTTATAATCAATCAAAAGGATACCTTCCGCCGTGGTCGCTGTAAATTTCACAATACGCGAACAAACCGGGTTCGTTCCCCGCTGGCACCAATGAAATTGTTAATTGCAATTTTAAGTGCTGATTTACCACGTGCTCGGCTGTGAAAGAAAACATCGTGAGGAAACCTGCATGTCTGAGAAATAAAAAAAAACTATTTCGAAGACATGTGAAGATCGCCAACACGCATTGGGGCAGTGCAGCGGACAATTCCTTGCCTTAAAACCTTCTCAGAAATGAGCGGAGGCCTGTGCTCAGGAGTGGGGCGTGTATATATAGGCTGTAACTTTAACTTTAATAGGATACCTTCTGTATCCCAAAAGATCGTCGCCATGATCTTTCCGGCTAATTGAGACACCTTATACTTCTTAGGATAGACCTTATAAACATTGGTGTAAGGCACCCACTCGCACTTTGCATCACCTGTCTCAGTCCACGCGCATTGCACTACTGCTACTTACTGAAAGAAAACCGGCTATCGATACGTCAGTCATCTGTCTCAAACTACTGAGAAAAAAATAAGCGTTTAAAAATGTGCCGAGTGCGTCGTCACACCCAGGTTTATTCACGCCGGATTAAAAAAACAAAGACAATAAAGTAAAATTCGTTTATTTCTTTTTTTATTATTTCTTTTTAATTATTTATTTCTACTCACAACTTAAAACTAAAAGTTATCACTTTATTATCACATGTTATGTTATTACTCCAATATTATAAAATATCAGGCCTGGTGACAACCTCAAAAATGAAACATGTCACTGCTGAGGGACAGCTTACATTAAATAAGTACAATTAGTGCTCACTTAAAAGTAAAATAATAACAGTCATGGATTTAAATAAAATGAGATTCTATTTTATAAATCCTAAGCGTTCAAAATTAAAAAATAAATCCGAAACCCGGCTCTACAAAAAAAACTTGTTATTTCGGATGTTATTGTATTATTTTTTTACCCACTGTGTTTTTACCATATGCGGTAATTTTATCGATATATAATCAGCTAAATTAATTATTAAATTATAAATTAGAATATCTACATGGATTATATATTAAAGGTGAAAAAATATAGTGTGAAAATGAGTATTATTAACAAGTATTCAATCAGGTAATATACAAAACCTCCATCTCGACAAATGTTAACTTTTAGGATAATTTTAATATTAGTGTATAATTTTTAAAATTCTGTATATGACTGATGGCGAAGGTTTATACAAACCAAATAAATATATATCAGAAAAACTTTTTAAATTACACAATCCAATACATTATTATATTATGAATAGTAAAAGTTATAAAACTTTATAAATTTACAATGACTGTAAATTATGCCAGCTCATAATGCATATTTTATGTAATTAAATAACATCAGATAAATTTAAATATGGGATTACAATAGAAATATAGTCCATAGTGTAAAATATTATGCATTAATAAAGAAGATACAGTTGAATTCATATTTTCCTTCCTTTAAAATCGTTCAATTAAAAATGAGGCGTATAGAATCAAAGGTAGCTAGCTAAATCCGTATAGTACCTAAATTCACTTGAGAATGGCAACCTAAGCATCACTCAACTAGTAAACAGTTTCACCCATCACTCAGTATCTAAAGCAGCCATATCCTTTACAAATAACGTTCAAAAACTCAGCTTAAAGGGGGTTTACACGGGTGACTAAAGCCGCATGATTTTTGCCGCGCGGCGTAAATCGACCATCTAAATGGCAATTCGGCTAAGTCGCAAGTGACTTAAGCCGCAAGCCCCAAAGTTGGGTAGCATCCGACTTTGGCCGCGCGGCGACCGGCCGCATGCGGCTGGTGACTAAAATCGACCGTGTAAACGATCAGTTGCAGACGATCGCCCGCCGCATGAAGGTGTTTCGCGCACGCACGTGTATTTATTTACTACAGCGGTTCTGTGTACATGTATCGTAACAACCATGAATAAAAATAACACCATACAGTTTTTGGAATGCTATGAAATGCATCCATGCTTATGGAACCCAAGAGAACAATATTACAGGAACAATAATGTACGTTTAGCGGCTCTTAAATCTATTATTCAAGAAATGCGTTTGTCCATAACAGTTGAAGAGCTTAAATTGAAGATAAAAAATATACGAACCACGTATAATAGAGAGGCCAGTAAGGTAGCAAAGTCAAAGAAGAGTGGCGCGGGAAAGGATGATATATACAGACCTCAATTAATTTGGTTTTCTGTAGCTGACCGCTTTTTAAAGCCAGTGATAGAAGGAAGAAACAGTAAAGATAACATGGTAAGTCTTATGATTAAAACTACTTTTACGGATTTTATCGCGTTTATTTTTACTTTTTATTTTTAATTCCCGACGTTTCGGGCGCTTTCCAGCACCCATGGTCACGGGGGACTGAGATGACTGACGTCCCGATGTCATTGTTAAACCCGGAGTACCTTCAGCTTTTTTAATTATTGTTTATGGTCCGATCTATGCAAAATGACCATAAACAATAATTAAAAAAGCTGAAGGTACTCCGGGTTTAACAATGACATCGGGACGTCAGTCATCTCAGTCCCCCGTGACCATGGGTGCTGGAAAGCGCCCGAAACGTCGGGAATTAAAAATAAAAAGTTAAAATAAACGCGATAAAATCCGTAAAAGTAGTTTTAATCATGTGTAGTGTTCGCGTAAATATAAGAAATCATTATGGTAAGTCTTATTTATTATTATTTATTAAAAAGTTATTCTTGTTCGCATATTATAAATTATAATAGGTAAATCGTGAACAGAGCCATTTTTATAATATTACTTAAATAAACATACAATATTTACGCAATCATTCTATCTTGCCATGAAACTTTTCCTGGTCCGACAAAATAGTCAGCATATCTATCGCGCAGATCTTTTGCATTTCGTGAATAGTTGTTAGAAGATAGCGGTGTCATTAATTCGTCTACTCCTGCCGTAGGAATGCTTCTCCAACTTCCGTTTGTGATTGTCCCTGAACTGAAGTCTTCTCCGTCTACTAATTCGGGAGTATTCATGTATATGAGATTAGTCCGAAGCCAGTTATGCAGCGCACAGGTCGTTTTAATAATAGAATCATTTTTATCCAATGAAACAGATATAGGTTTTCTGTATACTCTGAATCGTGAAGCCATTATGCCAAAGGCATTCTCTACGATTCGGCGTGCTCTTGATAGTCTGTAATTAAAGATTTTTTGTTTGTGTTCCAAACCTTCATGTCTTGAATACGGTTTCATTAAATAGGTTGCCAAAGGGAAAGCATCATCACCAACGAAAACTGCCTTATTGTATTATGGTAGTTTTAAATTATTTCTTTCAAGAGCACTATAGAACTTTGTTTTTTTCCAAATATGCGAATCATTCATGCGTCCATTAGTTCCGAAATCTATATATATAAAACGGTAATGTGCATCCACTATAGCAAACAACACCACACTATAAGTGCCTTTGTAATTATAATAGTCTGATGCTCCGTGTGGTGGATTTTCGATTAATACGTGTTTCCCGTCAATAGCCCCACAGCAAAAAGGAAATTGCCAGCGATCTAAAAAATCCTTTTGTATTTTCTTCCATTGATCTGTGGTGGATGGCACCTAAAAGAAATAAACTTATATTAGTGTATGATTACAGGGAAAAGATTCAGCGGTGAACACAAACAGCGACGCGTCTTCATATTTTGATGAATTGGAACAAGAAGATAATATTGCGCCCTTACAAAAGAAAAAAAATTGTCTCCAAAGAAAAAGGCGGAGCGTGCTCTAATGGACGCACCTAAAATGGACGCACCTAAAATGGACCCACCTGTTTTACAAGCAGTCAATAGATTAGAAACTTTGGCTCAAACTATCCGTCAAGACGAATTTGATACATTCGGAGTACATGTGGCAAGCCAATTACGTAGTTTGCCATTAAGAAATGCTATTGTTTGTCAAAATTTCATCAATAATTATTTGTCACAAGAAAGACTGAAAACCTTAAATACACAACATTTTCCAATTGCTAGACCTACGAGTTCACTCTCAGAGTATACACGCTATACTTCGACTCCAGAAGCCGAAGCTACTACTTCCCGAAACCAAGCTTTTCAAAACCAACGTGAAACTTCGACTACCGAAGCTTTCACTTCTAGAAGGCATCTCGATTATGAAGAAGACTATTTTGCCAGCTGTTTACTTACACAAGAAAATACTGGGCAACAATACGGAGTGAACGACGATATTCTATCTCAAGCTGTTAGGTCATGCTTAGATGAAAACACAATGGAAAATTTATAAATAAATCGTTTATAATTAATTACTAGTTTCACTTACCATAATGAACTCCTGTAAAACATTGTATATAGCATCCAAAACATCCTTCAAAAACAAGGAAATTGTGCATTCTGGAACTCTAAATGACTCTGCAAGACTTGAATAGTTATCACCGGTAGCCAAGAACTTCAGGGTTATTTCTAATTTAATTTTCGGAGAAAGTGCTACTCGCATATTGGTATCGCATTTTTGTATAAGCGGAGTAACCTTATGTAGTAAAGTATTAAAATGATCAGTAGTCATTCTTAATCGTTTTTTAAAATAATCAGGATCTTCTAAACTCCACTCAACCAATAAAGTATCCGAAGCACCCAAGTCCTTACGTCGAGAAATCCATCCACGTACCCAAACATTACGTTTTCTTCTTTCCTTTTGTTTTTTCTTCACTCTTTGTTCTTTAAGCAATTGTTGAATAATTGAATAATTAATTATTTCAATTCCGGCACAAACGGCTATTCTGCTCAACATTTTCGATGGAAATGACAGAGCCGCATGCGATTTTAGTAACCAGTGTAAATGGACTAGCGATGCGGCTTGGTGAGGCAATTAGTGAAGCGACTCGCCGCACGGCGAAAATCGACCCGTGTAAACCCTGCTTTAGAATCAAAATCATCTATATCCACGCTTGTGAGAATCAAACACAGCTAAAGTTGCAATCGACCAATCAGAGAGCTTCATTGCCGCAAATTCAAAATGGCTGTCAGTTGTGATTTGAGTCGTATAGTATCAAAGACGGCAAAGTAGGTAGATAGTGAAAAATGAGTTATGGGTATGGCTGTCGTAAGACATGTGACATTCGCACATGTTCATTTCAATTTTTTTTGTTTAGGTATGAACCAAAGAGTATGCCGCAGAGAGTTTGCAATCACAATACACCAGCATTTAAATGTCAGACTATAACTATGGCACAAATGACAAAAATTCATCAGGATTTTATTCCCATACGAATAAAAAAGATCAAGATGCTATACTCTTAAAATTATGTAAAATAATGTCGGCTAACCGTACCAGTAAAAATCATCAAAAATATAAAGGGAAGAAACAAACTACCATCAAATATGGTGTGATTGTTAACAAGACGAGAATACCTAAGGGGGATAAGTCGCTCGCGTCCGTAGGCTTTGACCACCTAATCCTAGGCCCACCCTACACGTGTCCCCCGGGTGGTGCTAAATGAGCGACAAGCCGATAGCACAGACTCGGCTCCTCGCCGTGGTAGCGGCGTTAAATATACCACCCCATTCGCACCATGAGGAATCAAATTAAAGAAATGGCCCCGAGTTCCCGGCGCCCCTTTAATGGGGCAGGGGTGCGAAGAATCTCCGGGAGAAATACCGGCGACGAGGCTCGCCACCCGTCACGTTCTGTCTCCCGGAGGGGCGAAAAGTGGATTGCAGAGGCCCGTCTGGCTACGTTGAATGTATGTGGAGCAATGAATGATAAAATGGATGAAGTATGCGAGGTGATGTATGATAGAGGAATAGATTTGTTATGTGTAAATGAGACGAAACGGAAGGGGAAGGATGTCACTACACATGGCATGTATACCGCATACTGGTCTGGTGTAGACGAGCTCGAGCGGGCATGCCAGGGAGTAGGTATCATCCTATCAGAAAGAATGGTGCAATGTGTGAAAGAGTATGAATGTGAAAGAGTATGAATGTGTAAGCCCAAGATTGCTATGGATACGATTGAAAGTGGGCTTAACCCTTTACCGCATACCGTGACAAATATGGAACACTCAACTTTTGTTGTAATATATTACTGCCTGCGGCGTCTATAATATTTTCTCGGAACTAATTTGTACTAGAGAGTGTAACTCACCTAAATATGTAACAGTGGCGCCTCTTTAGAGACGCCTAGGAACTAAAATCGACTGTTTCGTCAGTCGGTTGCCAAAATTTGACAGGTCGACAGTTAGCAGATTTTCAATACGATTTTTTATTGTTTTTTTTCTTAATATCTGAGGATTATTTGTGATTTACCGGATAGAACAATGGACCCACAGGCTTTTTACGGCAAAAGAAGTAAGTTTAAATCATAATATGTATTGAATATTATCATTTTAAAATTGTTCCCAATTTGGAACACCATGCAATTGTTACGTTTTTTGTAGTGCCAAATATGGAACATTATGCACTCCAGTCAATATTTTAACAGTTCTAAATTTGGAACATTATGCAGTGTTAGACCAAGATATATATCTATAGTTTTAGGTCAATTTTTTAACAAATTTTTGTATTGAATATGAAACCGTCAATAACTTACAAGTTCAGAATTCGGAACATTATGCTGCATAAGATCTTTTTATACTTGCAGTTTAATACTATACCCTGCAGCTAATGTAATTTTTAAGTAGGACAAGTAAAAGTAGCGCAGTTTTAGATGTCCCGCCCTGAATATGTATTATATATAGTTATGTTTATACGTGTTTATCTTTAAATTTGCTTAATTACTTTAATTGTAGATAAAATAGAGATGCGTCCTCGACGAACAATCGTCGTAATTCCAGAGAGCAGCGAGGATGAAAATGTATCAGATGATGAGACTTACAGTACTCAAGATCCTTTACATATAAATGAAGAAAAAGAAAAGTCTTCCTCGGACGGGGAAGATGAAGAAGGAAAAGAGGAACTGGACCAGCTATTTCCTGAGTGCACTGAAGAGCATATGGAGACGTTAGAAAATTTTACAGACAATCAACCTTCTACTTCACAGGCAGCTTCTTCAAGTAAGAAAGAAAAGAAAGATAAGTTGGTGTGGTCAGATGACAATCTTCAGTATGATGAATCCAATATTGCTTTTTTGGGATCTGAAAATCTTCCAGATGAAATAATGCAGCTAAATACTCCAATGGAGTTTTTCAAATTTCTTTTTCCGTCATCTGCTGTAAATTTAATTGAGGAAGAAAGCAACGTATACGCAGCACAAATTTTCCCCGAAAACTTGAATTCAGTGACACATAAAGACATTTATAAATTTATTGGTATTATTATCTACATGTCGGTAGTACACCTGCCAACTACTCGTCATTACTGGAAGGAGGGCACATATGTTGAAAAAGTTGCAAATGTTATGACGTGCAATAAATTCGAAGAGATTAAAAGATTTCTGCATTTTTTCGACAAAACAAAAGAATTAAAACCATATGACCCGCAGTTTGATAGACTTCAGAAAATACGCCCACTTATGAAAATCCTACGCGAAAGACTGCTAAAAGTGCCGAAAGAGGAATTTTTGTCCATTGACGAACAGATGATCCCTACTAAGGCCCGAACTTCAGGAATCAGACAGTACAATGCAAAGAAACCCCATAAGTGGGGTTATTTGAATTACGTATGAAGCGGAGTCAGTGGATTTAGTTACGACTTTGAATTATTCGGAGGAAAATACCCAGCACCGCCTGAAAACTGTCCCGATCTTGGAGTGCCAGGAAATGTGGTTCAAAGACTATTGAAGATTGTCTCGGACAATTTGAACCATAAGATTTTTGTCGATAACTGGTACACAAGTTGCAGCTAATGGCAAACTTGCACAAAAAAGGTATTCTGCCATTAGGCACAGTACAACTGAGAAGAACTCCAAATATAAATATAAATAAAAAAGCTTTAGAAAAGAAAGAACGAGGTTATTGCTCCGAAAAAAGTGTTGCTGTTGATAACGTTAAGCTATCAGTTACCAGTTGGGTCGACAATAAAGCAGTCAGTTTGTGTTCATCCTATGTAGGCAAGGAACCAATGGGAGTTGTGAAAAGATATTCCAAAAAACATAAGCGTAGAGTTGATGTTTCTTGCCCAAAAGCAGTATCAATTTATAATAAATACATGGGCGGTGTCGATTTACTAGATGCCATGTTAGGCTTCTATAGGATCAAAATCCGCAGTAAAAAATGGTACCACCGCCAGTTCTTCCATTTCATTGATCTCTGTTGCGTGAATAGTTGGCTATTATGGGGGAGAGTCATAAAACAAAAGGGTGAAGATATTTACATTCCATTGCTTGACTTTAAATTAACCATAGCAGATGTATTGATGCACAAAGACTCAAAGGTATATTCCGACTACACGCAAACGAGGACGACCACTGAATCAAGATGTTGAGGCAATTAAAAAGGGGCAATCAAGGCGACGCATAGAACTGCCTCCAATGGAAGTAGCTGTAGACGGGTTCAACCACTGGCCGAATTGGAAAACTGATCGCCAAAGGTGTAAAATGGTAGGATGCACGCAGAAATCCCAAGTGATGTGCGAAAAGTGTGGGTGTTATCTTTGTTTTAACAAAGATCGCAACTGTTTTAAAAACTTTCACACATAATTTTTTTAAATTAAATACTTATTCATAGCTGCTTCACTTTGTTTCTTTTATTTTTATAAAATTCTATTTCAATTATACATAATTAGATCACACCGCATGTTATACCAAATATGGAACGTCTAAGTTATAGAACTAGAACGCACGGTGTTCCATATTTGGAACAATTACTTTTACCTATTTATCTTTTTTTAATGGTGTTCTATATTTATTTAAATATTTTTGGGGTGCTATATATACCCTATAGTGACATATATTTCTTCCAAAGGATTTAAAAAATTCATGCGGTAAAGGGTTAAAGAAGTTGTTTGTGCTAGGGGTCTACGCCCCAGTCATGTCTAAGCCCACTCATATCCGAGAGCAGTTTTGGGAAATGGTAAGGATGGTATTAATGAAATGTAAGGGAAATGAAAATGTTGTTATGCTAGGAGATTTTAATGGAAGAGTTGGGGTGAGGAGGCTTGGTTATGAAAGGATATTGGGAACGTTTGGTGATGAAAGTATAAATGAGAATGGTGAAAGCCTCCTCACTGTATGTATGGAAAAGAATCTTTTTGTGACGAACACTTTCTTTCGCCACAAGAGGATTCACATGTACACTTGGGAAAGAGGTGATGATAGAAGCATGATAGATTTCATAATTGTGGATGAAAGATTGAGGGGCGCAGTGGTGGATACAAGGGTTTACCGGGGGTCAAACGTAGGAACGGATCATTTTTTGGTTTTATGCCGAATTAATGGTCTATTCAGGCGGTGGCGCCATCGGTCATCTGTGTCTACCACTGCGTTACAGCGTATTAGAACAGAAAGATTACAAGATGAAGGTGAGAAAAACAAGTTTAAATGTAGACTGAAAGAAAACGTAAGTGGTTTGGAGGAATTATGTATGAATGAGTTAGACTTGGAGAATGTATGGCAAAATGTTAAGAAAGGTTTAGTAGATGCAGCTACCGAAGTATGTGGTGTTAGTAAAAGAAAGAATGAAAGGAAAAATAATACGTTATGGTGGGATGATGAGATACGTAGGGAAGTTGAAGCAAAGAAGAGAGCATGGCTAGATTTACTAGCAACTAAGGCTGGTAATTCTAGCGGTACGAATGACGATTTTGAAAGAAAAAAAGGCAGTCTTTAGACATCTAAATAAAAGAGTAAAAGAAGTAGTTGAAAGGAAAAAGCAAGAAAGAACGGATAAGAATGATAGAAGAATATCGGATAACTTCCAGGCAAATATTAAAATGTTCTGGAAACTCGTAAGAACTGCCAGGGGATGTTCAAAACAGCCTATAATGAATGCTATAAGAGATTAGAATGGCTATATTCTGAATGATGAAGTTTTGAGTTTAAAGAGATGGAAGGAATATTTTGAAAGCATGTTTATGAGTGAGGAGACAACGTATGAACTGAATGAAATAGGAACTCCGAAAGAAGAGGAAGGAGGTAGCGAGGTAAGTATAGATGAAATAATGAAAGCAATGAAAAGCATGAAAGCAGGTAAGGCTGCCGGATTTGATAGAGTTTCACTCGAAATGCTAAGGGCTGGAGAGGAAGTGGTGGCAGGCCTGCTGCATACCTTGTTTAATTTATGCTGAGAACTGAAGCGGGTACCGGGAGACTGGTGCAAAGCCGTGATAGTCCCAGTATATAAGGGAAAAGGGTCGCAGCAGGACTGTAAAAACTACCGCGGTATCAGCCTTCTTAGCATCGTGGGAAAACTGTATGCCAAGGTACTAATTGAAAGGGTCATGAAAGAAACCGATGGAAAAATTTGGGATGTGCAAGCGGGATTTAGAAAGGGAATGGGATGTACAGATCAAGTCTTCTCCATGCGCATGATCGCGGAGAAGTTTTTGGCCAAAAACCAAAAGGTTTTTTGTGCGTTCATGGACTTGGAGAAGGCCTATGACAGAGTGGATAGGAATGTGCTATGGCAAACACTGAACTCATTTGGGTTGAGCGCTGTGAATCTCTTTATAGGGACTCTAGTGCTTGTGTTAGGATCAACGGGGTCTACTCGGACTGGTTTGGCATCCATAAAGGTGTCAGACAGGGCTGTGTGGCTTCCCCGTGGCTGTTCAACCTATTTATGGACAGTTGTTTGCAAAATTTGAAAGTTGAAGAATGCGGATTAAGAATGGGTGAGTTAACCATCAAATGCCTTTTGTGCGCCGATGATCAAGTTATTCTTGCGTCGTCGGCGGCCGAGTTGCAAATGATGGTTACATTAATGAACAGATCATTAAAAGAAAGGGGTATGAAAGTGAACGCAAGTAAGACGAAAATTATGGTTTTTGAAAAGAGATGAAAGTAAAACGATATGTGAAATAAGAATAGAAGGGGAGTTGATCGAGCAAGTAGATGAGTTTGTATATTTGGGTTGCGTATTTAGCAGGGATGGGAGATATGATAAGGATATAGAACGACGAGTGAACGCAGGAAACCGAGTAAATGGGGCCCTGCACTCTATTGTGAAGAGTCAAAATGTGTCAAAAAAGGCACGTATGGCAATGCACAATGCTGTGTTGGTCCCTACTTTAACGTATGGTAGTGAAAGTTGGGTATGGCAGAAGAAGCACGAGAGTAGAATAAATGCAGTAGAAATGCGGTCGTTAAGGAGTATGTTAGGGCTGAATCTGAATGACAGGGTGAAAAATTGTGTGATAAGAGAAGAGTGTGGTTTGCAAGATGATGTTGTGACCAGGACTAAGAAAGGAATGCTTCCTGGTCATGTGGAAAGAATGGATGAGGAAAGAGTGACAAAGAAAATTTATGTTGCAGAAGTGAATGGCAGAGTCGGAAAGGGACGTCCTAGGCGAAAATTTATCGACCAAATTGGCGATTTATTGAAAACGGGCCAAATTAGGAGTACCCTTAACCGACGAGCATGCATGCGTAGGTGTATGGATGTGAAGGAGGCGAGAGAGGTGTGTCAGGATCGTGCCAAATGGAAGTCTGTAGTCTCTGCCTACCCCTCTGGGTGACAGGCGTGAGTGTTTATGTATGTTTATGTATGTATGAGAACACAGAGTGGCATTTGTCATAAAAAAGTTTTATTACACTGGGGAAGTTGGTACTGAGCATCGTGGAGGAGACCGCAAAACAGCAAAGTTTGCTGATCAAAAACGATCTATTCACAACTACATTGCAACATTGAAATGTATAGAATCTCACTACTGTAGAAAAACGAAAACAGCTGAACGAAAATATCTACCAACTGAATTAAATTTGTCTAAATTATTCCAAATGTACAAAGTAAGTGAACATGTACCTCCCCTAGTGAAGTTGTCGTATTTCCGCCATGTTTTTAACACATCGTATAATATTGGTTTTGGAACACCAAAGACTGATGTGTATTCATAATAATGATCAATTCTACGATCTGGCTACTTTTACATAACTCGAGAGTTTTGGCTTTAATAGTTTTAATCTGAAATTAGCGTCATCTATTTACTGCTAAATAAAGTAATAATAACTAACTGATAAGATTAAATATAATACTACTGAATACTTATTCTTGCAGGATCAAAAACTTAAAATATCCGGCCATTACTGGGATGATTTACCGTAATTGTCACGTTTAGCAAAATAACTAACTAAACTGTTATACTGGAAACTGTTTATATAAAACTGTGATTAAAAGAGAAACTTTTTAGTAACTATACTTATTGGGTGTATATCGTCATAGCAATAATTTCACTAACTTCCTTTTGTATTAAGTTATCCGATGTAAGTTTTTATCTCTATTTGATGGATTAGTAAAAATATAAGCTACTATTTTATAGTGCCAATCAATATTCAATTGGCCAATGATATAAAACAAATATCGCAAATAATCTGCCGTACTTAATAGAAGACAACGTACGTAACGTACGTACGTAAAGAGTAAAAAGTAAATAATGTAACTTTGAATCAAAGATAATTTATCCCTATTAAAAATACCTCGGAAGCACCGATATAAAAAGTGACAGAGGTTGTTAGACGTATGATAATATCGTACCTTAAAAAGAACAAAAGCATAAGTGGTCTTATGACGATTTGTTTGTTTTTACACCATCAAAAAGAGCAACGCAAAAAAACTGAGCGTATGTAACGCTCAATTTTTTTTTCAAATTTTCTTATTTGTATTAAGGAATTATTGATAAAATTTGTAATCTGTGCATTTTTGCCTTTGAAAAAATAAATGGACTAAAAAAGTCGTTTTATGGATTACGCAGAAAATAAATAAATTAACATAAATAGCTAAACAACTTTTTAAACCTGAAGAAATATAATTATTGATTTCATTAAATGTTGCAAAGTCTTTTTTGTCGCAAAATTTTAAATGTTGTTATAATAAATGTCGTATTCACGTAAGCTTGGATACTTAAAAATTGTTTGAAAGGATTCCGAGCTAAGCGCGAATACGTGCGTAAGTGCGGGGAGCGGGCTGGTGTTGTATTTTTAACCGCGAATATCCATAATATAATAGTTCAATATGCCAAGTGCAGCACGTGAGTGTTGTTATAGTGCTTTGAAAATTAGATTGATGAAATTTTCTTGTGTCAAATACACAACAACAATGTACAATAACAGATCTAAAAAGATTATGGACATGCTTGGTAAGTACAAACAGTAGTTGTCATTACTTTTACGAGTAGATACCTAAAGGTGGGTATTTTGTTTCTTATTTTATGTAATTGTTTTTTTTACTTTTTCTAACTGACTTCGTAAACCTTTGTTTTGGGTAGTCTGCGATTGTTGGCAAATGTATGCGAATGTGTTTTATCTTAGGTAATTATTATTACCTAGCAGATTGAAATAAGTGTGTGCCGTTATTTAGTATGATATAGATATGGAAGAACCTTATTCTCCAGTTGTATCAGAATATTTACCGAGTCATCACACAAGTCGTTCCTCAAGTCTCGTAAGAGAATTATGTTCTCCTTTGCCTTCGTCGCTGATTCATGATATGATAAATAGTCCTCAGAATAATTCAGAAAGTACCTTCAAATTTGATACCCCTTTAAAAATGCGTAGTATTGTAGACTTCATTGCATCCCCTTTAATTATCTACTCAAATATGAGCATTATTGACAATTCAAAAGAATTAGCTGATGATAGTGATATAACATCCGAAGTTAATTATAATAATAGAATCTAAGGAGTTAAACCAGTATCGCCCTCAATAGATATTTCGTCATCTTCTATTAAAGAAAATTCTCTCAATTTGAAGAATATACCACAAAACGCAGATATCCATTTATCTTCATCTGTTATAAATACTGATTCAATTGTCACTGATGTTATATGTAATGTTACGGATACAAATAATTTTGATACAGCTGAAGGCACTAAGTTTCAACCTTTGCTAATAAATGAAGGAAATTTTAAGCCTAGGAAAAGAAAACAAACACTAGTGAATGAATATCTGTAAACAGTAAGAAAGATAAAAACAAAGGTAAGGCTTATGTAAGTAAAAAAAATAAACAAACTTGTGTAGCAATAACTATGAAAGATCGGTGTTCATATAAAATGAAATGTATTGAAAAATTTTCTGATGAAATACGAAAGAAAATTTTTGACTTGTTCTGGCAAATTGGTTATGAAAAACATTGGTATTTCATTTTAAATAATACTGAATCAACAAATCCAAATGTTATAAAAGTGGATAGAAAACGAGATCGTACTAATACTTTCATTTACTTTTTTCCTTTGAATAATGACAGTGCTTTAAAAACTAAGGTTTGTAAAACAATTTTTATTAATACATTAGGAATTAAAGAACGAGTCGTTTATACTGCCATGAATAAGCTTTCTAATAATGAACAAATTATAGATTTGAGAGGTAAGCATACGAACCGACCTTGCAAAATTCAATATAATACTTTAGAAGAGTGTAGTACAGCATATTAAGTCCTTTCCTTATATAGAGTCACATTATTTAAGAGGAAAATCTACTAGACAATACTTGTCCGAAAATCTTAACATTTCAAAGATGTAATAGGCTCTATAAAGATTGGATGTCTGAAACTGAACATTTTCAAGGTATCAAATTAGCCAGTCAGTATCAATACACACAGATATTCAATACTAAATTTAATCTTTCTTTTCATCGACCGAAGAAAGACATGTGTGAAATTTGCAGTATATATGATATTGCTGATAACGAAGGTAAGATAAAATTACAGAGTAACTATGACAATCATTTAAAAAATAAATCGATTGTTAGAAAAATAAAAGATCAGGAAAAGTATATATCAGATCCAAGTATTAAAACAGTTGCAGTTTTTGATTTAGAAAAAGTTCAAAGCATTCCTCAATCTAATGTAGGAGTTTTTCATTATAAAAGAAATTACCCTGTGTATAATTTCACGGTTTTTGATTTATTAACACGGCAAGGTCATTGTTACGTATGGCATGCGCAAATTGCAAAGAGAGGTGCTATTGAAATTGCAAGTTTCTTATATCACTTTATAGAAAAAGAAGCCAAACGGGTTATAAAACATTTCTTTCTATTCTGATAATTTTTCAGGTCAAAACCGTAATAGATTTATTTTTTTATGTACATGTACGTTTCACAAAAATTTACATAGAAATTGTGCACCGGTTTTTGCAAACAGACCATACGCAGAATGAAGGTGATGTTATGCATTCCTCAATTGAAAAAAAATGAAACATTGAATTTTTATACGCCTGATCAAGTGTACGAAGCTATAACTAATTCTAGGGTGCATAATAAGTTTATAACGAACGAAGTCAATCGATCCAACATTTACGATTTTAAATTTATATCAACAGTAAATGGAAATTGGGCAAAAATTTTGTGTGGCACTTCAAAGAAATAAAAGCAGATCCTTACAGGAGAATTACCACGTGCTGGACATTTGTAATGGTTCCTCGTAACTTAAACGTAAATGGAATGGAACACCAGCAGATTTTGAGCTAAAACCCACGTATAATGGTCCGTTACCTATCTCAAAAGCTCTACATAAAGATTTAAATAGTTTGTGCGAATTAAATGCTACACTGGCTTATTACCAGTGTCTTTAAAAACCTAACCGCTGAAAATGACATACTGCAAGACACGTCCGATGGGTTTAAGATTGTTTTGTAATCTTAACTAATTAGTTTTTTCAATAGGTTATATTTTGGTTATCCACGTCAGAAGCTGCTTTTTAGTTTTATATGTATAAGTTTTTACTGTTTATAAGCTGTTTTCATGCCAGCAGTGCCTAAATAATTGTGTGATATATTTATTAAATTTCATAGGTTTTAATTTTGCTACGCTTGTCGGATGCTGTTTTTAATTATTATGAGTATAAATGATTTTCATGTCAGTGTAAGTATCTAAATAATTAATTGTAATTTAATTATTAAACTTCATAGGTTTTAATTTTGTTATGCAAGTCAGATGCTGTTTTTAGTTTTTATAAGAATAAGTTGTTACCAAAAGGAAAATTCCTAAATAATTATGTAGTACAATTAATAAATATTTGTAAATCCTATGATCTCATTTCATACTTAGGATAACGTTAATGTTTTAATTTAATTTTAGGAAAAAGATTTTTTTTTATTACTGTTTTAATAAAAGTGAAGTTTATATTGCCAATTAAAAATGGCGGCATGATCTGGTATTTATTATAATAAAAATTATTTGATTTTGAAAAAAATATGCTTTTCATTATTTTATTAAATACTTAACCTATTTTTCCATAACAAAGTTTACTTCCGTCATAAAAAGATATTAACTAGAGAGAAAAGATGTTAATGTTTTAACCACATCTCACATTTTTCAAATAGAAAAAGGGCATAAATAGTACTTATTTTTATTATTCAACAAATTAGTTTGGTGAAAAAAAGCATGACATTACTTCCTTTTCAGACTGATTCCATTCTATGGCGATGTATTCACGAATATTTTTGATAAAATTATTAATTTTCTAAAGAACAATTGTGTATCTATTCATACATTTCTCTTGTAAAAAAAGAGACCAATAAAGAGTATCGTAATTTAAATGAAAGTTAATAACTAATTAAATATTAACTTCTACTTTTAGCTTGTACAATGAATGAGTTTGAGTATTTTTGACGCAATTTTTCATTAATAAGGTGAAACTACCAGATTTTTTAATTAAAAGATATTAAGAAATAACTAGTTTTATTGCTCTCCTGTAAAATGTACTTTTTACACTTACGCTTTTGTTCTTCTCAAGATACGATATCATACGTCTTGCAACCCCTGCCATGCAGTCATAAAAAAAATCTTCTTCTAATAATCTCTAAGAATTCAAAAGATATCACTTGACTAACAAACGTGACAACGAGGTGACTCTACAAGTGATCCAATGTTGTTGATTTTGGTATGGAACAGTATTGTTACGCGCCTAAGTCGACGGCACTAGCGCCATCTAGTGTCAGAGACGAGAGCTAGGGGAGCTTTCCAGAAAATGACATCACTAATCTTTCAACCGACAGCGCCATCTAGTCTGGAACCGAAGAACTAAACTTCTAGAAGTTGAAACTCGAACTCTCGGTACCTTGCGCGTGTTTACTTCAATATTCTGGATGTTTCGGTGCTAATTTATATTTATAAGCGCTGCAAGATGCGATCGTGGAAGTATTGAAGTTGGCGAGACAAGCGAAGCTTCGGAGCAGAATAAAGTGAATCAGTGTGATTAATTATTAGTGTTTTTAACTTTAATTAGTTTAAAGTGAATTAAAGTGTTAATTTAGGTAATTCTATCGGCAATTTTTATTGTCACGAACCTCAAGCTCGTAACAGTATTAATGATGTTCCTCAACAAAAGCCAAAAAGTAGTAAAGATGTAAAAAGCTAGTACTGTATAAAAAACTAATGGCACTGGATATGAACGAATTATTGGTATATATCGCAGTAAGATAGTTAAAGATGTAATATAGTTATATTCCTAGGGATATAATCATATACCAAATATTTTATATGAAAGCGGTTCATAAGTATCTCACTAGACTAATCTTGTGAAATTATAATTGTAAACTCAATAATAGCAGGAAGAAATTTTGCGACATTGACATTGGATCTTTAAGTTACCATGGTGTTGTTCATGTTCCATTTTTGATAGTAGGTTAAGGTGCGGCTGGGATAGCCCTTGCACTACGTTAAAGTCGCATACATTATAATAATATAAAATATAATATTGAAAGAAATTAACTTTTTAATTTAATAAATTCAAAAAGTAAAAATCATAACTAGTTTTGACTAAGAAATTACAAACTACAATAACAATTATTTCACTAGATTAGTCTAACTCTAGTATAAAGCGGTAGTTATGAACCTACCGCTTTCATATTACGGTATATACCTATATCACAGCTTTAACTATCTTACTACAACGTATATAATTGATTCTTTACTGTCACAAAAAAAGATTACCTGAGATATTAAACATAAATACAAAAACTAATGGCACTTTGTAAAATGCTGTCGCTTATTAACTTATCCAATATGTACTTAAAACAGTAATACATATCCGTTCTGCGCTGGTATTGGTCATTGTGACCGAGACACATAATTTACAAAAAAATTATTACATTAGCCATGGACACGACAAGAAGACATATTTAAACATTGAGATATTATGTACTAACGTACTAGAAACGACACCGCAAAGCATGATTTTGCGCAACGCACTGCGGCACACCGTACCACAACTCTCCAGTTACTGTCCAACGCCCGTTGCGACGAATCGTATTTTGTACTTGCATAAAAATGCCTGGTTATGTGCTTCAAGACTGTTCTAAACACTTGAGAACATAAAAAAAAAGTGATGGTTTAATGCCCGATTATTAGTAAATTACTGATATTCAAAACAATTTCATGGACTCTAATAAAGTTTCCAAGACCCAAAAAAATACATAACAAATTTAAGGATATGAGGTTCACAAATCTGCGGTTGAAAACGTTATATTTCAAAAATTTTTCGATAGAAATTTTATCTAACCTTTGGTCTTTTGAGTTTTATTATTTCGTTTCATTTCTGAAATACCACGTAAATTACTATAAAAATTAAACTACAAAATCCAAGCATGTTTTAACAAACAATTCTGCAGTTCGTTTTTTAAAATTGTTATTTACTTCTTATAAATCTAAATAATATATAATAGAATGATAGCTCTGCTCACGCTAGTCACCCGCCGGGCCTTGCCAAAGCAGGTTCTGTGTCTAAA
This sequence comes from Parnassius smintheus behrii, assembly GCA_036936625.1. Taxonomy (NCBI): domain Eukaryota; kingdom Metazoa; phylum Arthropoda; class Insecta; order Lepidoptera; family Papilionidae; genus Parnassius; species Parnassius smintheus. The sequence continues at coordinate 32,016,435 of JAUPFT010000005.1, read as the reverse complement.
TTACGCGCGCACCGCCGTTCCGATCTCGAAAATATTGATCGCGAGTAAACTTAAGATTGAAGTTTTATATTTCAGCATATAAGTGCAGTTCATAATTGCAGAAATAATATAAGAATTGCAGAAACATGGGATATAAAACAGCATATAAAAAATTATCAAAATTAAAAATACGAAGATTGAAAATCTGTTCTGTTGTTTGTTGTGTGTTTCTAATTAATAAAAATAAATAAATTAAGAAACGCAACTTCACGTAAAAATAATAGTTTTATTTTTACTTTATATGTCACAGTATAAGTATACAACAGTAAGACCACTGAATGTGGCAATTGTGACCTTTTTTTGTTTTCAGTGCAAAAGCACCACGGACCAAGGGCATGTTTAGATCACAAGAAAACCTCAATGAAAAGTAAGTGTGTTAGCGAAAACTGACATCTAAAAACAAAATATTATTTTACTCATCTACAGACAACAGAGTAATTTGCCCAGCAGTAGCACAACTACACTGAATTCTAATGTACAGAATATAACTAGTTATGTGTAAGTAGCTATTTAAAAATAAAGAAGCCCATATGGAAATTTAAAAAAAATTTCGTTCTGCCATACAAATTGTCCAGTCAAGTAACATAATATTTTGTTTGGGAGATCGATTTTTTTTTCGATTTCGATATGGGTTTCTTTAGGAAAGTTGTTCAGCTTCACGGGTAGATGAACCCAAGGGGGTTCATCTACAATTTGAATTTATTTATTTTTCCCTGAATTTATTTTTCAGACCAACTGAAGACAACGACGATTCATACGTTATTGAGCCCGAAAAAAGCAATGAAGAATTTCAGCATGTTCTAGGACGGCGGATCATTGATATTAATTACCTCTTAGAAGAGTTACAAGAAAAAGTTTGTCATAATGAATTGTTCAGCTGTAACATGAGTAATTTTCGTCTAATGGGTGAAAAAAGAGAAGGACCTATATCCTTTTTCAAATTTGAATGTAATATGTGTAAGCATATCTGTACAATCAAATCTGAAAACACACATGATGCTGAAAAAATTAATCTAAACATTGCCGCCACCACTGGCATCATTGCTTCTGGTATTGGTTATTCTCAATTTGAAGAGCTATGTTCAGCAATAGACGTTCCAGTATTTACTCCGAATACTTACACCAAATATCATTATCAATAAGCATTATCTGGTACTGCAGCTATTATCGGCAGAAAAACTGGTCAAATTCTTTACATTGGGGTGAAAAATAAATACTGTCTTGTGTGTGCCCGAGCTGAAAATAACAATATTTCACCTAAGGAGCATAAATGCTTCAAAAATTACGAAGGGTCGTCAACGTCTATGGAAAATGAGATTATAGTCGAATTATTTAAGTCTTCTATATCTTCATACGGCCTCATATATGGTAGAATGATTGGTGATGGTGACACCTATACTTACGCGAAAATCCTACAAGCCAGACCATATGCAGAACAAAACGTCACCGTCGAAAAAATTGAGTGCCGTAACCATATCTTGCGAAACTTTTGTAAAAGAATGCGTAATTTAATAACAGAAACAAAATACGCTTTGGCTCAACGAAAAACATTGACTAATGTAAAAATTTTAACAATAGCAATTGTGAAAGCCATAAAACATCACAAAGTGTCGCAGAGTCCTCGAGATGTTGTAATATCGATGTTACACAACGATATCATCAACTCTGTGTTACATGCGTATGGTGACCATAGATTTTTCCAGGATTATTACTGTACAAAAGGAAAAAATGATAATGAAGAACTTAAAAAAATTCAAAATTCAACCTTTATTTTTAGGATAAATGCCATTGTTTCCAGTATTGCAGCAAAATCACGAAGTTTAATTGAAGACGTGGATACCAACAATGTCGAATGCTTTAACAGTGTAATTGCAAAATTTATTGGAGGAAAACGAATCAATTTTGCTTTGAAAGGAGGTTATCAAGGTAGGTGTTCAGCGGCAGTAGTGTCATTCAATACCAAATCGGCAATATCCACAGTTCAATCGGCTTTTACTGGCAAATGTCGCGGAGGAAAGGTTGTGATTGTAGAAAGAAAAAGGTCTCAAAAACGGAAGATAAATTTTGAACATCCAAAAAAGAAAAGAAGAATATTAAAGGAAATTAACAAAAAGCAACATGAATATGGTCCAGCAAGTGCAGCACCTGATATGTCTCCTCAACAGTTAGAAAAAGCTAAAGAAGAATTTATGAAAAATTTGAAGGATGTTATATGTTATAGGAATGCTATTGAAAGGGCTACCGTATTGCAAAGGGACAGCAGTGAATGGCTGAGTTAAGAAAAAATCTTGTTACAGCTTCAAATTTCGGCCCTATATGTAAAAGAAAAGCTAATTCTGGCACTGCTTCACTTGTTAAAAATATATTATATTCAAAGAATTTGTTAAACGTCGCCTCCATTTGCCACGGAATCGAACATGAAAGGCAAGCTCTACAACTGGAAAAGCAAGAAAATGTGAAAATTATGCATTGTGGATTATGTATCGATCAAACTCATCCATTTATCGGTGCAACTCCGGACAGACTGGTAGGAGATGATATGCTAGTCGAGATAAAGTGTCCCATTACAGCTTTTAAAAAAGGTCTTGAAAATTCAATTAAGGAAAACAAAAATCAAATTCTCAAATACGACAAAAAAACAGGCACAGTGACCTTAAACAAGAAAAGTAACTGGTACTATCAAATTCAGGGCCAGCTGCATGTTACGGGTACACTTTTCACAAAATATATTGAAAGAGATGATGACTTTTGGAAAACTATGGAGCCAAAGTTAGTACTTTTTTATAAAAATTGCTTACTCACAGAAATTGTTGACAGCAGATATGCGCGTGGGATGGCGATCCGAGATCTAAAACTGGAATGTGACTCCATGTCTATAATTGATGTACCAAGGAAAGAAAATAACAGACCTGATTTATTCAGGACTGGCCATCAAACATCTAACGAGCCTGACAAAAATTTTGAAAAAATTCACCAACTCAGTATGGAAGAGTTTTAGAAATTGTTTCCTAGTCGATCGATTGGTTAAGATGTAGTTTTAGATCATTATTGTAATTATTTAACTTTGAATACTTACGCATTTGTAAAACTTACATAAAATTATTAAAAAGAAATTTAATTTAACATTTTATACGAAGTTTTTTTGAAATAATCGAAATCAGTAAAAAATATTTAGTTTTTAAATACGTATAAATTTAATACATCATATAAAATATTAACTAAAGAAGTAATTTGTAACTACTCACTACAAACTAAAAACAGTTCAGAACATAAGAAGTGGTCCTGCTGCGAACTATTTTGTACTGTGGTCTGTAGTAGCGCGGTGCCGGGATCAAGTGAGTTCATTTTTTGGGGTGTTTGCGTTGTTTATTACGCGCGCGTTGGAGATGCGCTAAATAACTAAAGTGTCAGTATAAGAGTGCCTTAACATTTCATCGATAAGTACACATAAATACAATCGGCGCTCAGTAATGTAGCCTGACACTAGCAACACAGGTGACCCACTCTATAATTCAGCAGTATATACAACCGAATGCCGGATTACAGAGTGGGGGGAAAGCGTCGTGTATTTCCCTTTTGTTCAGATTACGCTCGACAGTAGCACCACTCACTGTCAAAATTAAGCCCGGAGGCTTAACCTTAACAGTGATTGGTGCCACGTGTGTTTTTCGTGCATCAAAGCGTCGCTTGACAAAATGGCGGACAAAAACGTAAACATTAACAGTATAACTAAAAAGATGGTAATTTTACGGAAGTTGGATAGTGGACAAAATCGATTTACGATATTAAGAAGAATCGTAAGAAAATCGAAAGCTTCGCCAACACTGCCAAGTCTGGGATGAGCTCATGACCGACTCTTAAATTTAAGTTCAATGAAAAATAAATATTTTATTTTATTTTCAGCCTTCAACATCACATCAATCCAGTTTGCATTTAATATCTAACCCAGTAAGCGAATGAAAGTCAATTTTTGACGTCCTCAAAAAATTGTGCTTAAAAAGAAACTTTTAAAAGCAAGTACAGCGAGAAAGAAATTGTCAGATAAAATAAGGAAGATATAGTACGTAAAAATAGATATTTGAGGGAAAAATGTGCATTAGTTCTAACTTTAAGAGAATTATTTTTCTTTTAGGCAACATGGGAGTGAAATACCTGCTAAAGAAATTAAACCAAACCCATGCATAGGAAAAAAATGTGGTAATAATTGTGATCCTATTACAAATGAGAAACGGAAAAGTATTTTTTGACTATTATTATATATTTGTAGTCTATCGTCGACACGACGCAAAGATGGGCTGGTATGTATGATGCAGAGAACAGCTATAAAAAGGAGGAGAAATAAAGAACCTTAAAAAAGATCTTACACTTACAAATATTTTATAACCGACGGTGAGGGAAAACGTCCAGTTTGTCTTCTATTTTTAGCAGCTACTTTGGATGTTTGTTTAAAATTCATTCAATATACCGTACAGGATGCTAATATTGGACTATCTAAAGAAGATAACCGTGGCAGACGTGAACCACACAATAAAACAAAACATTCAACGATAATTTCAGTTATCAATTTTATTAAGTCTTCCGGCGTTACGGTGTAGTCGTGTTTATCTCCCAAGTGAATATAAAAATTTATCAAACTTATATCAAATTTATAAAAAGAGTTATATAGAGAAAGGAATTGACGTAGTCAGCGATCGGGTGTTCCGATATTTATTCAACGAGAGATTTAACATAGGTTTTCATGCCCCTAAAAAGGACAAATGTGTCAAATGCCTTAAATATGAACAAAATAAAGAAAGTCCCTAAATAGAAGAAGAAAAGAAACAACATGAAAAAGAAAAGACAGAGAGTTATAAGTGATTTAAATCTCGTCAAAAGATACACAAAAATTACCTTAGTACAATATGTGCTAGTTTTGATCTACAAAAGGTAATAAATACCCCTTATGGAGAAAGCATGCTGTTATATTACAGCCGTAAATTAGCTGTATATAATTAGTGTATTTACGAGAATGGCACGCGTAAAGTATATTGTTTCTATTGGGACAAAGCTAACGGAAAAAAGGTGCCAACGAAATTGCGACAATACTCAATAAATACTTTAACATTGTCGATGAACGTGGTACAACAAAGAATTTATTGCTTTATTGTGATTGTTGCCCAGGTCAGAACAAAATCGGATAATCATGGCAATGTTGCACTCAACTTTACAAACATGCAATAATATTGAAACCATCCAGATAAACATCTTGTTAACCGGGCACACCTACATGCCAGTAGATTCCGTTCATGCCGTTATAGAAACAAATTAAAAAAAAACTATTATTCACGCACCTTCACAATGGTATACAGTATTCACTGTGGCAAGACAAGATCCAGACCCGTACGAAGTGGAGTTGTTATATTTTAAAGACTTTAATAGATGGGATGCAATTAGCGAAAAGTATTTCAAGGGAAATTTAACTGGAAAAAATCAGTAAAATTCGTGTTGTAACATTCAAAAAGAAAAGGGATACAGAAATTGATGTCAAGAACTCCATGAATGTGAATGCAAAAACTTATTTTATCGAAGTTCAATCAAAAACCAAAATTAGTCCCACAGCGTGGGACTAATACTAAAATTTTTTTTTTTTTTTAATATCTTATACCAATAAGTTCTTAAGTACGAGTTTGATCAAGTTCTTAAGTACGAGGTTGATCAACCTTAGTTTCTTGGCTTATAATGATTGAATGTGCAATAGTTTAACTGTCAAATTTGCCAGGTCGTAGCAATCTTTCAATTTAAAAAAAAACCCTTTATGTTTTACTTTTAATTAGTTTGTATTAAATCGATTAAAGTAGCAAAAACAACAGGCATAACCAAGTGTGGCATTGTAAAAGATGAAGAAAGAATAAAAATATTCAACCAATTTTAGAAAACGTATACATGGGGGGAGAAGAAAATATTTCTTAATGATACAGTTCAGTCAGTTCCAACAAAACGTCATAGGGATCGAAAAGTGTCTAATAATTCTCGACGAGCTCAGTCACTCAAGTATAATTTAAATACTTTGGGGATTGGAAGAATGACTGTTATTGCTTGGTAAGATGGAATGAAAGAATACTTGCATTCCTAGTCAAGTTAGAGTTAATAAAGATATAGTTAACTCTTTTGTAAACGGGCAAAAATCAACGGCCGAGTTTTTGACTCCCTACCAACAATGGAGTCTCATTACTGTCGGGCTTCATCTTCCAAAAAATATCTACAAACTGATTAGAAAATAAAAATGGATTTATATAAGTTTTACGTATCTGACTGGTGCAAATCGCACACCATACAACCGCTATCTAAAACTACTTTCAGTGAGGTTATGTCATCAAGAAATCTTTCTATGTTTAGACCCAAAAAGGACGAATGTGAAATATGTGCAAGATATAAGGCTGGGACAATGATGAATATTACCAATAACATCTATTGAAAAAAGAAGAAGCTGGAAAAGAAAAACAAACAGATAAAGCAAATCTAAATTATATAAAAATAAGTCTTGTATTCACAGTAGGTCTTCAAGCAGATTTAATGGCACCTAAGTTAAATGTCAGCACATTGTACAACAAAACAAAGCTTCAAGTGCATAATCTGTGCTTTCATAACAATATCAGCAAAGATAGCTATTGTTTTGTATGGAACGAAACGGAAGGGGGGCTTAATACAGATAAGTTTGCTTTTATTTGGACATATTTTATTGAGAAAAAGATTCTACCTAAAGTGGAAAACAAAACAGATATAGGTATTACTATTTATTATGACGGCTGTAGTTATCGCCGTCGCATGGACGCATGCGGCTATATCAAATGCGCTATTAAATATGGCAGTTAAAAAGAAAATAACTATCGAGCAGAAATATTTAGAAGTCGGCCATACACAATTGGAAGGGGATGCTGTGCATTCTTTAATAGAACGGAGAATGCGTAATAGAATCATAAATGTTCCTGGGGACTATGTTCAAATTATTGAGTCTGCGCGCAATAATTCATTTGATATCAAGTATTTGGAACATACTTTTTTCAAAGATTTCCGTAATATTTCAAGCCACAAAAGCATTAGCCCTGGACGATCATCATGAGACCCTAGTCACCGATATTCGAGCACTCATGTATTCTCCATCAGGAGAAATTTCATACAAGTTGCGGTTTGAAGAGCCATGGATGCTACTGCCCCAAAGAAAAAAGCCCTTTTTCAGCAAAAAGTTTTGAGGAAATGCAAAATTTGCACCAAACTATACAGAAAGTTAAAGCTCGAAAATATGATGACCTTCAACAAATTAAAGAAGTCATGCCATCAGATTTCAGAGAAATTTATAACAATTTACCGCATGATTAAGTCGATATTGTTTGTGTTAATAATGTTCAATTTATTTTTATGAATGTTTCGATATTAAAAGCTATATTACATATTTTTTACTTGATTTTCAATAAGAATACTTTATGATATTTTATATTTACGTGAACACTACAAATTGACTAAAACTACTTTTACGGATTTTATAACGTTTAATTTACTTAATTTTAATAATCAAGTAAATTAAACACGATAAAATACGTAAAAGTAGTTTTAATCAAATAAAATTTTAATTATTAAAATCTGATAACTCCCAAACTAATCGCCATAAAAAATATTTACATTTGTAAAATATGCTAACTCGCACTAACCGCAAAGTGTAATTAAATTGAAATAAATGCAAAAATGTTGATATAACAATAAGAAACAAATAAAATTTTACCAAACCAGACTTTGTTTATTGCACTTATTTGAGTATTTTATTTTGAAATCAGTTTTCTATTTTTCCTCGAAAGCAGTATGGTTGGTAGTTAGCTTTGACAGGCCTGTTGGTCTAGTGGTTAGTGACCCTGACTGCTATGCCGGAGGTCGTGGGTTCGATTCTCACCCAGGACAAATGTTTGTGTGATGAGCATGATCATTTGTTCTGTGTCTGGATGTAATTTATCTATAATATTTATGTATTTAGAAATATATAAGTATGTTTATCAGTTGTCTAGTACCCATAACACAAGCTCTGCTTAGCTTGGGACTAGATGGCGTTGTGTGATGGTTGTGGAATATTATTTATTATTATTATTTAGCACATTTAGTCGACGATATACTGTTTTACTTCGAAACTTTAATAGCGCGATTAAGCTTCGATGTGTTTCGTTTGTGGCGCGACGACAGCGCCGCCACAAATATATTTTTACAGTTTAAAACAACAGTTAGAAAAATATATTACACCACCTTAACGAATTAGGAAAATATAATAGTTTCGCCCACCTTTAGTAACAATTGCAAGAATTCGGAAGCGTTATGATTTTTGTAATGAAATTCTTAGAGAACTTTTTTCGTCGATGTTACCACTAACACAGAAGCTACCACGAATTGTCAAAATTGAAAACGAATTCCAAAAAATCAATACGAAGCACTTGACAGGCTCACAAATTTTGGGAACGCAGACTGTGAAAAGATATTCAGTGAAGACATAAAGACCAATGTGCGAAATAAATTAGTAACTTGGACTGTAAATAAGACTTCATTAGCAAGACAACTGATTCAAAATCAAGAAAACCGTGCGATAAAATGCGTAGCAAGGACATATACTCACTAGATAAACATGAATCTGAAGTGATAGAAACGATCAGAAACCTTTACGGAGAAGAAACAAATGAGGAATAGACATTTTTATAATTAATAATTAGAAATACGACAATTTAATAGTTTTCTCTTTCGGCAAACCAGACTATGACATACGGCAACTCAGATTTTTACGACAGCAACACTGGCTCGGGGGCAGACGACGGGTCTTGTGTCTGTTCAGTCATTTTAAAGATCGATCCGTACTAGTTAATTTCAGGCAGTGAACTAGTTCGTTCTATTAGTTCTATTAGCTCTATTCGGTCATCGGTACCATTAATCGGTTATCTCGGTCAGTCACTAACTGAATCAGAGAGGCATTCATTGGCTCTTGTCTACGCTAGTACTTCTTATTAGTTTGTGCTCTTGTCCTTGATTGGCTACTGACCGATTCTCGAGTTACGCGTTCGTTTGGTATTGGCGTCTTGCGTGTGTAGGTGTACGAAAAAGCCGTTAGAAACGTTTCTTTTAGTACAGTGTCAAGATACGTTTCCTAATCGCTCATCGTTAGCGAACTACACAAGACTATCCGTGACCACTGTCATGAGTAAACGCTGACGCTCGGGGCAAACAAAACAATTTCTTTTAATTATAATTTTAGCGCTAAAATGCCTATTAAATCTAAGCTACTGAAAAATTATTATACCTACTCGAAAAAAATCATTACTGAAGTAAGTACCTAATGTGTTTTCAACCATTCATTTGTTTATCCTAACGTAAAATTGGTGTAAATTGGACCACTTAATATTTCATTTTCATAAACATACTTTTTTACTTTACAAACTAACATTTTTTGTTTTATAGGAAAAAACAAAATAACAAAAGTTCTCGCGCCGTAAATTCAAAAAAGACGTGAACATTGCAAGGACAGTCAAGTTAGTAAAGATTGGAGCACCCAATAAATAATTACGTAATAAACAAAGAACATAATCGGTGATATTAAATACTGGAACAACTTGGTATTTATTTTGCCCCGGGGGAAACTTTCCCGTACAAATAGAATTGATTTATAACGATGATATTTTTGGGACACAAAAATTAAAAATAATTTAATAAAGTTTTACACATATTGCATAATTCGAGAACTGGTCGATCGACATATTATGAACATGGTAATAGATAAGAGACCTCACAATCTGTAACGCATGGTTATTCTACGAACTTCACTGCAATATAAAATTTTGTGCTTGCGAGTATGTAATGCGGGCTCGCGGGGGCGATGTTTGCTCCTTCCGCTCACTCAAGGTTACTAGCGCTTATCGTTGACTGCCTTAATAATTTCTCTAAATTAACGCGCAAGTGAACTCTTCTCCGGAAAGGGCCAACGAGTTATCGACCTACAACATCTGCGAGAATTAAGGACCTATGCAAAGAGTCTTAAAAATTTCCGACAGCATGATAAATAACGTTCTGTTTGGAAGAATACATCCATTTCTCATCTTAATCGGCGGTAACAATATTAAACACAAATTAGTACATACACTGTTTGAATAATCTGAAAAAAATACAGCGATGTTATATATATAACACAAATTGTTAAAACATGGCTTTTGGGTCCATTTACTTCCTATACCTATGTATTACAGCCACTTATTAAGTACGTACTTAAAGCAATACTGCTTAATCGAACTTAAATGGTACTGTACTAGATGTACATTCATCAAGGGTAATAGAATATGAAAAAAATACGTCAATCTTTACTTTTTTAGAGTTCGTCATGATTACGCTTCAACAGCGATGCTTCGATAAAGTTCTTAAAGTCCTGACGTGACTTTACGTAGGACGCACAAATTTCCACCAATCGTAAGAATTCGTTCACGTCGAAGGAATAATTGGTAAACTTAGCATGCGAGGCGCCCCCAGGACCGTTACCCTGAAAAAAAAGGTTTTATTTTATTTTAAACAAGCTTCACCGGATTAACATAAACTACAAGATCTATGAGACAAATATCATATTTCGTCAATGTGAGTGAATGGTTATTAATAAACGGAATTGTGTAGCTGTCGAAAACGATCATCTACCCTACGATTGCTTACAGCACCCTGCTATAGTGGCCAAAATCAAGACGGTGACACCATAATAAAAAAATGCAACGGTAACAAAGACTAACTTGCATGTCCATCACAGGATGCATGAGATCCTGCGGAATCCAGTGTCATTTAAACTCATTAACAAATCACCCGTCAAAACTGCCGCTCTTTCAATCGCTTAGCGCGAGGTTGCCTTCATTACTTCTTCTCCTTCATAATCAGCCCGTAAAAGAATACGGCTGGACAAGTCCAGCCTCTTTTCTTGTAGGTGGTGACATAATCGTCACGTTCGCCGCAGGCGAATTACCAATCGCAGTGTACCAGACGTCAAGGACGACAAGGAGATATTTTATGTCAGGCGTCCTTTATCGAAAACTTTTGTGACTTTTTTTATAAAAGCGAGGAAATTCAACTTATATTATTTGATATGCATAGTGCCATAGAGCTTGCGGCTCACCTGATGGTAAGTGACTACTGCCGCCCATGAACAACTACAACACTAGGCGAATTACAGATGCGTTGCTAACCTTTTAAAAATGCTCTTTTCTTCAAGGTCCCCAAGTCGTATTGGTCCGGAAAAATCTCTGGTGGTAGTCGATTCCACAAGGAAGTTGTACGAGGAAGAAAACTTCTGTTAAATCGCACAGTGGTGGACCGCCTTTTATCCAGATGGTATCGCGAGTTTTGTCGTGATGTGTAATGGCGAAATTGTGCGACTGGAATCAGTCTGGAAAATTTCTCAGAGCACTCCCTGTAGTAAATGCGATAAAATACGCAAAAAGATACAACATCTCTTCGCCGTGCCAGTGAGTTAAGCCGATCGGAAAGAGCTCGGTTGCCGACGACTCGAACGGTTCTGCGCTGGACGTGATCAACTGGAAGAGGCTGGCACTGGTGAGCCCCAGCCCAAAGATGGGAACAGTATTCCATGTGTGGCCGAAGCTGCGCCTTATGAAGTTGCAGTCGGTGTACCAGCATGAAATACTCTGCATTCGCCAAAAGTTACGGTTTTGGCAGCATTACGGTTTGGCATTCGCCAAAAGTTACGGTTTTGGCAGTCATTTCTGGACGTGGGATCATAGGTCCGTATTTCTTTGAAAATCTGTAACAATAAATTCGGACCGATACACAGCCATGTTAAGAGATTTTTTCTTTCCACAACTGCAAGAATTCAAAGGATATAACCGTACAACATGGTTCCAACAAGATGGCGCGACATGCCATACATCTGATGCTCCGATACCAGTCGTAAAGGAGAGGTTTAGAGGAAAACTCGTATCGCGCCAAGGTAATATTGCTGTTAGTCAACGCCTTCCCATGGACTCTACTGCCTCCACCCATCTATGAGTCAGGTAAGCCAGAAGATCACCAACTGAGCGACGCCGACGGAAACCGTACTAGCGGTCACTTACCAGCTGGTGATCCTCAAGGTTCCTCATGAGCCGGGAGTAATTAATTGTTTCCATTATCAAGGAGGTGATAGCGATAGGCCTGTGGTTGAACGGATCTGAAAAATCCCATTTTTAGTGATCGGATGCACTAAAGCACCCGATACATAAGGAAGTCTTCCATGAGTTCGGGACTACGCCTAGAGAGTAGGAGTACAGGAAAAGATTCGTTAAAACCGGTGCCAACTCCGGAGCACACATCTTCAGTACAATAGGAGGGACGTCATCAGGCCCACTCGACTTGTTGAAGTCCAGGGAGAAGAGTGCTCTACGCACCGAGCGCTGGGCACATCAGCATATCCTGCATGGAGCACTCACACCGTGGAATGGTCGGGTGTGTTCCCCCCGTCACCAAGTTGGACTCAAAGAGAGAGTCCAGTAGATCGGCTTTGGGCTAAGCTTTCCATTGACGTCCGTCGAGTTGGGGGTTGATATTTTTTTTACAGAAAGGTTACATTAATATAAGCACACACGTAAAGAACATGCGGAAAAGCGTACTTTTTGAGAAAAAAATTATTGAAAATCAATTATTTTTGCAATATTTATGTCAATCCCTATCTCAGATTATATGATATTTTTTTACAGAAAGGTTACACTATTGTAAACACACACGCAAAAATTCAACATGCGGAAACGCGTACTTTTTGAGAAAAAAATTATTGAAAATCAATTATTTTTATAATATATACGTCAATCCTTACCACAGATTACATCGAATTTCGCCATTGAACGTTCGTTTTCCGTACAGATAAGTTGTCATACGTTCGGTAGCATTTTATTGTACATTTTACGTAAATAATTATACTTTGTACTCATTTAAATAGTTTTCATGCATACACATATATTTAACAGTTTATATTTAAATTACAAAATTATTATCATTATGAGCTATTAAAATTAAAATGTGTAGTGTTTACCGTTTTTTGCCGGCTTGTGGGACGTAACGTAAAACTGACGATTTTTAAGAATTAATTAAAGCAATATGTGTATAAAATTGTATAAAACATGTGTACAACACAGTGCCCACCTATTAGGACAGATAACAAATAAAATAGGTTAGGTTCAACTTATGTCAAGGAACCGAATTAATAGACCCCGACTCCACGTGGTACGAGTCTGTCCTACCCCTAGAGTGGTTTTATAGCGCCGGAGACGTTGCAGTTTCAAAATAGATACAGAAATCCCTCTGAATGAGTCCCTCTATTTATTTTTGGTGAAGGGGTTCGCCCTTCCTTAGGAGGTACCCCCTTCCCCCCCAAGAGGTCGCCATGGTTTTTTACACTTAGTATTTATCCATAAAAAATAAAATTTCCTCAGAATTAAAATTCAAAAAACTCAAAAAGGCGGGGGGCTCCGCAACTTTTCCTTTTAAGGGGGAGTAGCACACCTGCCCCCGCCCTCCCCCCACCCCCCTCCAATTCGACGGACGTCAATGGAAAGTCGTACCCGGCTTTGTCCCATGCCGCGTGGGCCAGTGAGTCGTCCTCCCTGTGCAGAGATGGAAGAGATGGTTGACAGAAGTGCCTTTGGACAGCCTTGACGAGAGACCGGCATGCACGTATTCCCGAAGGAAGTTGAACTAGTTTCTCGTCAATTCTGCCGACGTGCTCTGACTTGGGCTTGGCATTGACACTTTTGAAGGACCTGGAGGCGTAATGATACTTCTTTTTAAAAGCGCTGGTAATAGCATCCCGATGCGTCAATGCGTCAGCTCAGGCCCTATTCCTGCTTGTGGCGTGTTGCAATTTTGCAGGAGCGACTAAACCATGGCTGGGTTCTGCCTCCAGTAGGTACCACAGACGATGGAATAAAAAGTTCCATTCTCTTTAGCACCACATCAGCGACAGAATCAGCAACAACGCTGGTATCATCCAGCGAGAATCAAACCCGCCCCCAACTAGGATGCAAAAAAAGATTGCATCCCGTCCCAATCGGCTGACCTATAGTGCAAAACACAGCGGCAACCTGCAGGATGCAACCGCGATGGGCGCATGAGTGGCACCGTACTCCGGACCAGACAATTCTGCTGACTTCTCATCCGGACGGATGAGAGGTCAGCAGTATTGTCTGTCCAACTAGGAAGCAAAAAAAGATTGCATCCCGTCCCAATCGGCTGACCTATAGTGTAAAACACAGCGGCAACCTGCAGGACGCAACCGCGATGGGAGCATGAGTGGCACCGTACTCCGGAACAGACAATTCTGCTGACCTCTGAATTCTGCTGAATTCTGGTGCCAATATTCAAAATTGAACTTAAACTAAGTCCTTTAGACAAAAATTAAACAGAAATAAAAATAAAACCGGCTAAAAACGAAACTACCGATATTCTGGACGCGTGACGCCGAAATTCCGGCACATGGGAAAAAAGAAACACGAAACGTCAAACGTGATATTATTTTTTTTAAATAGTATAATTCTAATTTCCGTGTACAATATTTTTGAGAGTTTGAATCCAACCCTGGTCTAATCTTGGTAACGTAACTAAACTAACTGTAAAATAAAACTTTAAAAATGCGTTTATAAAACAATTTAATTGTAACAAAATTAATATAAGGTTATTTACCGATGATACAATATCCCATGTTTTTTTTTAAATCGTTGTATCGTAATTTTCGCATTATTTTACCACGCAACTAGGCATATTTATGACAGGTGCCGTGTAGTGGCGGTTGAGAATATCCACTACCCCATATCTTCCCGTGGGTGTCGTAAGAGGCGACAGAGGGAGACAGGCAGGAGAAGGGCAGCAGCATCTTCCTAATAACAACAATAACATAATAAAAAAACCTCGGTTTCCAATCCGCTCGCCAAGCGTGGCAACTATGGCAAATATCCCCCCATGAGCAACGACGCAAATAAACGGCCCCCAGTCCCCGGCGGCCCCGCTATTCCTGGCTACGGTGGCGACTATCGTAACGGCGGGGCAGGGGGTGCTAAGAATCTCCGGTGGAGGTTAGGTTGCTACCTACGACGACTGGACCTGGCAACGTATAACGCACGCACCCTGAGGACTGACGAGAAGATACTGGAGCTGGAAGAAGAGGTAGACAAGTTGCGCTGGCATACTATTGGATTATTTGAGGTCCGAAGAGAGGGAGAGGACACGGTACTCCTCGAGTCCGGCAACTTGTTCTATCACCGGGAGGGCGACCATCTGTCCCAAGTAGGTGTCGGATTCATCGTCAACAAGTCTCTCGTCAACAACGTTGTAAAGATTGGGAGTGTGTCGACGAGGGTCGCGTACCTGATACTCAGAATCACCAAACGGTATTCGCTGAAGGTCATACAGGTCTACGCACCAACCTCGGCACATCCCGATGAGGAGATGGAGGAAATGTATGAGGATATTTCTAGAGCCATGCATTCCACCAAAACCCACTACACGGTGTTGATGGGAGACTTCAATGCAAAACTGGGCACAAGAGAAGGCGGTGAGCTGAAGTTAGGGAAATTTGGAGTAGTGCAACGGAACCGCAGGGGCCAGCAGCTGGCTGACTTCATGGAGAAAGAGGGACTCTTTATGATGAACTCTTTCTTCCAGAAGCGTCCCCACAGGAAGTGGACCTGGTCGAGCCCCGACGGTTCGACAAAAAATGAGATTGACTTCATTATGACGACCAGACGCCAACTGTTCAGTGATGTCTCAGTGATCGCAAGGGTGAAAACCGGCAGCGATCACCGAATGGTTAGAGGCACACTGAACCTAAACGTTAAGTTGGAGAGGTCTCGTCTAATGAAGTCAACGCTCCGTCCCCCTCGTGCGCTAATCCAGAATCCCGAGACTTTTCAGCTCGAGTTACGTAACCGCTGTCTGTGCCTAGAAGATTGCAATGCAGTGGACGATATGAATGACAAGCTCGTGGAAACTGTCCATGCGGTCGGAGCTAAGTTCTGCAAGACCCGCCGCAGAAGAACACAAAAACTCTCCGATCACACTCTTAATCTCATGGCTGTTAGACGGGAGATGAGGCTGCAATCGTCAACAGATTTGACAGCATACAGGCAACTGAACAGACAGATCTCCAAATGCAAGCGGCAAGACTTACGCAACTTTAATACTGCTCGTCTTAAAGAAGCGATCGAGCGGAACCAGGGCTCCAAAGTCTTTGCTAGAGATCTGTCTGCCAGATAGAGCCAACTGTCAAAGCTGAAGACTGAGTGCGGCAGCATCTTTTCCGAGACACCTGAGATTTTGAGTGAGATTGAGAGGTTCTATGGGCAGCTGTACACATCATCGTTGGAGCCACACGCAAGTGTGAGTAACGATCCAAGAGCAAGTCTTACCCGACACTATTCCAATGATATCCCGGACGTCAGTCTGAGCGAGATTAGAATGGCTCTCCAGCACCATAAAAACGGCAGGGCCCCAGGCGAGGATGGAATGACAGCGGAGCTTCTGAAAGCGGGTGGAATGCCGGTACTTGAAGTCCTTCAGAAGCTCTTCAATTCCGTCCTCCATGGTGGCACTACTTCGGAGGCATGGAGCAAAAGTGCGGTGGTCTTATTCTTTAAGAAAGGCGACAACGCTCTCTTGAAGAACTACAGACCGATTTCCCTTCTGAGCCGCGTCTACGTGCTGTTTTCGAGAGTCATTACGAATCGTCTCGCACGCAGACTCGACGACTTTCAGCCAGAAGAGTCTGCCACTTTGCCTGGCGTATGTGGACTATGAGAAAGCCTTTGATTCCGTCGAAATTTGGGCGGTGCTACAGTCTCTTCAGCGGTGCCAAGTTGACTGTCGGTATATCGAAGTGCTGAAGTGTTTGTACAGTAGGGCTACGATGGCCATCCGAGTACAGAATCAGAGCTAGAAACCTATCCAACTGCAGAGAGGTGTAAAACAGGGTGACGTTATATCCCCTAAACTCTTCACCGCTGCATTGGAAGACGTTTTTAAGCTACTGGACTAGAAAGGATACGGTATTAACATCAATGGCGAGTACATCACTCACCTTCGATTTGCCGACGATATTATAGTCCTTATGGCAGAATCGCTGGAGGACCTTAGCACTATGCTCAATGACCTCAATGGTGTCTCCCAATGGATAGGTCTTAAGATGAACATGGACAAAATAAAGATCATGTTTAATGTCCATGTCTCACCTATGCCGGTAGTTGTTGGGAGCACAATGCTCGAAGTTGTTGACGAGTACGTTTACCTGGGACAAATAGTCCGACTAGGTAAGTCCAACTTCGAGCGAGAGATCAATCGACGGATTGAACTCGGCTGGGCAGCGTTCGGGAAATTACGACACATCTTCTCGTCAGGTATACCTCAATCTCGCCACGGCATCCTCACCTTCCGCCTGACGCAGGTCCTCACCGGACACGGTGTGTTCGGGAGGTTCCTGCACCGAATCGGGCGGGAGGAAATGCCCGGGTGCTCCCACTGCGAGGATGGACCGGAGGACACGGTGGAACACACCGTGGAGGTGTGCCCTGCTTGGGCGGAGCACCGACGTGTCTTCGTAGCGGCGATAGGCGGCGGCGACCTCTCGCGTCCGGCCCTGGTCGAAGCCATGGTCCGGAGCGAAACGGAATGGGATGCCGTCACCACCTTCTGCGAAGCAGTGATGCTAGCGAAGGAGGTGGCGGAGCGGGAGAAGGAGAGAGCAGCAGCTTTCCTCCCCGGCCGTCGCGGGATGCGCCCCGGGCGTCGGGGGCTACGTCGTGGCCCCCGGCCACCGTAGGCGCGGGCCTGTGGACGGCGAGCAATGGGTAGCTCGACGTCCTTCCGTCTAACGACGACAGGCCGTGTCGACGGCGCGTTTTGTTCCACGCGCGCCTCAAAGAGCTGTCAGCAGCGTGAAGGGGCCCGCAAGGGCCGACGCCTGCCGGGGCTGCGGGCTGTTCGAAAGAGATACCGCGGCTCCGGAACGTAAGGGCACTGAAGGAACACGGATGGTTTTTAGTCAGTAAAAGTCTGACACTCCCTTACGCTCCACCCAGAGCGAAAGGCGTCATTAGATGATTTTCCATCCGCAAAAAAAAAGGTATACCTCAATCTCTGAAAACTAAAGTGTACAACCAGTGCGTGTTGCCAGTGATGACTTACGGATCAGAGACGTGGTCCTTCACTGCTGGCCGTATGAGGACGCTCATGGTCGCTCAGCGAGCTATGGAGAGGGCTATGCTCGGAGTTTCTCTGCGTGATAGACTCAGAAATGAGGATATCCGCAGTAAAACCAGAGTGACCGACATAGCCCAACGGATTAGTAAGCTGAAGTGGCAATGGGCCGGCCATATAGCTCGAAGAACCGATAACCGATGGGAAAGAAAGGTTCTCGAGTGGCAGCCACGTACCGGTAGGCGTAGTGTAGGGCGACACCCCACTAGATGGAGTGACGACCTGGTAAGACATGCAGGAAGTCGATGGATGCAGATGGCTCAGGACCGTGCTTTGTGGCATTACTTGGGGGAGGCCTATGTTCAGCAGTGGACTTGTGAAGGGCTGTAATGATGATGATGATGATGATGATGACAGGCAAATCTGTCCTGCGCGCGCACCACTGTCGACCGATTCCGAGAGTAATTTTAGGGCCAGTGCACTGGTCCGTTTTAGTTGTTCGGTCGGGCCGGTCCTTACGCTAGTAATATATAAGTCAATGCCGCATGATCGGTTAAACGGGAAACAAGCCATTGAGCGTGGTGGGCATTAAAATCATCAAGCATCACAATTTCTGCGGATGGTACTAGTTGTAGCACGGAGTTTGCAGCCATTTGGACGTGGTCGAGGAGTCGATCTGTGTCGATATTACCGCTATGAAACCTATAGAGGCACCCATAGACGCCGGGATGGTCGTCGCTGTCTACGCGCAGCCATAGAACGGACAGGTCCGTACCTTCAAGACCGCCGAAGCGTCAAAAACAGATGTCCTCTCTGGCGTACACGCAAACTCCAGCCCGGGGCACAAAGGAGTGTTCTAACTTGTACCCCGGGTAGGACAGATACGAAGTATCAGCCGAAGAGAACACCTGTATTTCGGTTAAAAAGAGCAAGGCTGGCTTCGCCGTTTCCAGATGGTAGAGTGGACGGCGTTAAAGTTTGAATAAAGTCCCTGATGTTGCAGAAATTTGGCAGGGGCGGCTTTGTTTTATTGCTCCGCTTGCCCCGAGCAGGTATAGTCTCGAGCGGAATTTGACACTGGCAAAAGTACAAGTCCTTAACAATTTTTTTTTCGCTACTGTTATTCTTGAGATTACGCGGAATGTAAGTTGATTCCTCCTTAGTTAATTCCTTAAGTTTTGATGATTGATTAAGTTGTAGGATAGGTTGTGCAAGTTTTTCCATGGTGTTTTTGTTGGTTGTTACATTTCGTCCTGCTCGGCTATATAATTTTGGTTTACCAAATTAAATAATAAATTTAATGATTAAACAAACAACATTACCTCATCTTGTTGAACAAATTTACTCTTGTCCTCCCAGGTGACGTACTTGAGACCACGAAGCCGGGCCAGATCTGAATAACAATTAGGATCCTCACAGTTATACCTGAAATTATAATGAGGTTTATTATTTTTTGCCTACTTAAAGAAACGTTGAGGTGACGTGTGGTTGCAATGTAAGACCCCATGGATGTCGTAAAATGCGACTGGGGAATATGTCAAAGAGATCTTGTGGATCTGGGGCTACTGAAAAATAAGAAACTAACGAATGCAGATGACTTCGTTCGCCTGACATAAGATTTAATAAAATTATATTTCTGGTAATCCGGAATACCCACGCAACCGTGTCTCAAAAGAGTTCAAGCTGTAACCTTGTAACTACACCTCTCAACCTATTATAATTATAATGTAAAGGTATACAATACTTACACCTCAAACACCGCAGCCCAATCAGGCAAGAAAAGAAGATGTGTCAATCCAGCGCCATGCATTCCAATAAACACATCGGAATTTTGTGTTATTTCCAGCTGTTTTGTAAATGGTACAGTCTTATCATAAACAACACGCTGGACGTGGTATTCTTTCACTTTCATTAAGGCTTCAACGATCTCTTTTTCATTGATTATAGTTCTGTAAGTTGTCCCTCTAGAAAGCAAAGTGACCCTTATCTTATCGTTGTTTCGAGGCAGCTGTTTTACATTTAAAGAATGTAGAATATGCTTAGAAAACGCGTGGAATAAACCACTTCTTTCACAACCATATATCTAAAACAAAAAAGATCTAACATTTGAATCTCATCCAATCTTCAAAAATAAATAAAACCTCAATGGTATTTCTTTAAATTATATTTTTAAGTAAATAAATAAAATGGATTTTCGTAGGTATTTGTTTATGTTAAAGTTAAAAGCACTAAAAATTTTGATTCGATCGCAATAATTAGCTTAAATTTTCTCTCAAACGAATTCCACAAAATGCTTGCCATCTGTGTCTATCTTTGAAATTATTTCGCACTAGGACCTCTAGGTTCACCACTGGATATCCTAGAACTTTTTCCTAGATACGAAATTCGTGTAATCAATTATTTTGCCATCCGTTGTCGCCAAAAATTCTGTAATGTGATGATGATAACAATTTTATACAGGAAAGTACTTGAAGAATGTATGTGTGTATGCACTGTATGTTTAAGCTTGTACGAATTTATTTTTTTAAGCTGATTTCCCACATATTCATTTCCAAAATATGAGTTGATTTTTTTGCAGAAGAGTACAGTACAATCTAGTTCCATTGGGCATTTAAATAATTTGTCAGTATGACTCTTACATGAACAATTTCTTTTCTGTTAATAACTTGTAAATAGTAAAGCAAAATACTAATTTATGTAACTCGAACTCGATCAATGCAATCATAAGTTTAAAATACTTACCAGAGGAGTGTTGTAGTATAGACCAAATATCATCCTAGGCAATAGAGGGAATACAACATTTCTAAAACATGCTATTTTCCCCCTAAATTTTTTCAAATCCCAAATTTGATTTGACGTGAACGCTTTAAATGCATCTTTAAAAGCAGATTCATATGTAAAAGTTTCCCATATAAGAATGTGGTTATCCCTTGTGAAGGTAGATGGATGTGTGGAGTTTACATGAAGTGATGCATACAAATTGAAGAAATCACAAAAGTGATGGTACATGTTCACAGCTGAAATTGCGATAAATAACTCTTAGTGCTAAAATATAATCAAACAACTATATAATGTTAGTTATAGCAGGGTTGTTAAAAGTTTACCAACATGATATTTCAGTATATTGATATAACTTTGGTAACACATGTTTCTATTAAAATATTCGTTGGAAACAAGCCGAGGTAAGATATTTCACAATAAACGTTATTGTCTAATTCCCCCGCGCAGCCATCATCATCAATAATAAAATCCACGTTCTATCCGCAAAAGATAACACACAAAGAAATGGTTATCTTTTCATGTTAAATTAATTTCTGATATCTCCGTAACTTCTATAGTTTTTCTGTTCAAATTTTGTGTAAAAAGATAAAGGTATAAGGAACTTACGTGAGTACCGGGAAACTGATGCAAAGCCTTAATAGTTATACTATATAAGGGAAAAGAGTCGCAGCAGAACTGTAAAGACTACCGTGGTACCAGACTGCTTAGCACTATCGGATTGATTGATTTTGTTATGAAAGAAACAGTTGGAAAAATTTGGGATGTGCAAGTTGTATTTAGTAAGGGAATGGGGTGTATGGACCAGATCTTTTCTTTCTCAGGCCTAAGAATTTATGTATGCATTATGTAAAAGCGATACATGTTTAATGAGACTTTTGACGAACAAAAGAACTAACCACCAACTCCCTGCAAGTCTCACCAGATCATCACTCCATCTATAGTCAACCAAATCTAAGAAAAAGAAACACATTTTGACAGCTGTCAGACTTATTGCACCAAGCATGCCAACCATAAAAAGAAATCATACAATATTTGATTGTTGAAAAAATCGATATCGATTATTTAGAGTTAGTAATCATTTACAGTTTGGTTTCAATAGTACCAGAATAAATAAAAGATGGATAATTTAAAACACAACATTTATCAATTTCTTCGTATTTGTTGTTTTTGCTTATTTCTAGAGGCACAGTTATAAAAATTTAAGATTGAAACTAGATTAAAAATAAATTTATTCAAACACCTCCGGTATAACTAGTTAAGCTGTCGTTGTTTAGATTAATTATTATTTGATTTTGAATAATGCAGTCAAAACTAATGTTTCTTTTAATAATTTTTTTTTGTTTTTTTCTTCCACTTTTGCCCAATGTTCCTTTGTGACATGGGCACATGCTTCAACGAATATAGAAGAAACAGTCCAAAAAGTTAAAGCCGAGTCACAAAATAGGAAGACAAATACAAAGTCACAAAATTACGCACAGTAAGCTCCCAAAATGGCGGGAGATTGAAATTACGTAATGATTTTTTCAGCGCGGCCTTGTTTATGAGTTTTTTTGCCTACATAAAGGGGAATGCCCACTCTTCATAGACACTTCGGCCATGAGTGCCCACATATAAAAGCATATAGATATGATAATATGTAATTAAAACAATGAAATGGTAAAGGAATTGCTTTAAAAAAAGTCGGGGTTTTGAAAATATTTGAAGTTTTTATTTTCACAAATGCAGTTTGTTTAACAACTATTTTTATCGATTTTATCGCGTTTTATTTCTTTGATTTTTAATTCCAGACGTTTCGGGTGCTTTCCAGCACCCATGGTTACGGCAGACTGAGATGACCGACGTCCCAATGTCAGTGTTAACCCGGAGTACCTTCAGATTTTTAATTTTTATTTATGGTCCGATCTACAGAATGAACTTACTGTGTCTTGAAGTCTTGCAGTGGTATGCTTGGGTTTAATTTTATTTTCATTAATTACAGGGTCCTAAGCAGGTGGTAGTACCAAGCCTCCTTCTCTATTGAAAAAAGAATTTATATTTTAGATATTATATAGAATTTATATAATAAAATACACTTTACGACTAATAGTGATGACTTGCAATTCTAGCCCTAAGTAAAGATCAGCTAGGGCTTAACTTTATTCCTTCCATAATGCTGCTCCTCTGGTTATTACAGAGTTCTATCCGGTAGCAACCATTAAATCTTATATGCTCACCATAATAGTAGCGAGCTTGCTTTAATTGGTATGTGACACAAGCAATTAATATTAAGTCGCTGTAAGTTAAAACGGGAAATTCCCTAACATTTTAAAGTCTTCATTTATATTTCTAAAGTCTGCCTGCCCTAGCTCTATTTAGATTGTTTTCCCTAGCATACTCAGAAAAATCATTATTTGTCTCCATATTTTGATGAACTATTTCAAGTATTTGAGCCGCATCATCCCTGTCCCTTATTTTTGTGTGGAATTTATTAACTATAGCAGAAGCCACAGCAGTCTATCATCAAATGTGTAGAAGTCCTGTTAAAGTAATTTTGATGAAATATTTTAAATTCAGTTTTAAAAATGCCATTCACCACCTCTACTACCCATATCGACACATAGTCACGGCTCTGGATTTATTAGCATATCTTGTCATTAACTGAGATTCACCATCTGCTGGAGACATTGCTGCGACCCTTAGACATCCACATCTATCCTCGATTACAAATCAAAATGCAGATGCGTTGTCACCCGTGAGGACTAAGATCATTTTCTCGTTTCCAGTAAAAATGGTCTCCGGTTCTCTACACTCACTATACAAAACACAGCAGCATTAAGCTACTATTTCAAGCTGGTATTCTGTGAGAGGGTGGTCCTTCCCCGGTCGAGCCGACCCATTCATGCTACAACTATACTTCTTATATAACTGCAGCATGGCTCTACCAAGTATAACACACATATATAGTAATTGTCACTATGTATGTTTGTTATCGCAAAATGTAGTTAATTACAAAAGAGACATACTCACAATGCTGATGGAACTGTTACAACCAGGTAAAAAACATTGTGCTTTTAAATAATTAGTTAGCAGTACACTGTGTGATGTATGATCTAAGCTTTGTTGTTCTGGGTGCAATACATTACTCACTTCAGATTGCAACGAGGACGGACTAGATGATTCAGATGGTTCCCGTTCTGCAGTTGAACATGATATTATTCTATCAGTTCATTGCCAGCAATTATGATATACACGGCATGACAACTGAAATAATGTAAAATACAAAAAATGAAGTCAAAGTGAAAAAATAAAAATAAAATAGATTTGTTTATTTCAAACTCAAATATAAATAAAATATTTATCAAGTTAAATGTTACTGCACAAGGACGGATTTAATGCCCTATATTATTTAATAATTAAGGCCTGACAGACTACCAGCAGTCCAAAAACAATGAAAAATCAACTGTCTCCTTTCTTGGTAGTTGATAAAACTGGTCAATCTCATAAATAAGCTAGTATGTTTGTCAGATATAGCTAGGGCAGATGTGAAAAAATAAAACAAGTTCTTGAGTTGATATACAATCAGTGTAAAAACATGTATAATTATCAGATATATGGATCACATTTAATAAATTGAAAAATGTTAAACACTTACCTCACGTAGCGCAAATAATTCCTCACGTGGAAAATCGAACCAAAACAATGTGTGTGATCTTATTCTCATAAGTGTCAGTGCCACAGCTGATGTATACATGTTCAAGACGAACTATTGGTGCATTTTGCGAGTGCCACACTACACGTTCACTGTACTCGAAACTTGTACCTAATAAAGAAGCTACAATTATTATATTGATATTATTCAAGTAAACTCAGTTATAAAGCATTTCTTAGAGGAAGACATGCCACATCGTGATATGTACCAACTATTTACCTGCTGTGTTCGAACCAATTGTTGAGAGATCAATAATTGCATTTTCCAACAAAATAAAATAACACGATACTAGACGTGGGCGTTATTTCACGTCACTAGATACAGTAACTGGATACGCGGCATGTAACCGAATCACTAGTTTCGAGTCATGTTACAAGTAGTGATTTTTGTAAATGCGTGATTATGATTACTGTTACCCGTGATTATTGCGGGAGTCGGCTGTCGGTCGCTCGAGCGCAAAGCGCACATGTGGCATACAACAATAAACAAACCATCGTAAGTAACAGTTTTATTGTACGTTTAATTTTCATACGTAAGACTATAGACATAAACAATAAAATAGAGTAATCTCTGTTTGTAGATATTTAACGGTTTGTGATTCCGGGAAGCGAGTCACATTGAATTTAACTAAAATAATTTTTAAAACATTTTTGACGGAGTCATGAACTCGTTTATTCATAAAATTAAAATATAACTAAAAATGAGTATAAAAAATTTAAAAATTTAAATGTTTATAATATTATAAAACTTAAATACTGTGTGTAAATAGCCAAACAAACAAACAAATTAATTGTACAGTGTAAATAAAAGTGCAAAAACAAATGACAGTGAAAACGTTGAAAAAGTGTAAATAAACTGTAAATATCAATAATCATTGTATATACAATCAAATTGACTTGTAAATATGCATGCATTAATAATTTTATGAAAATATTAGTGTCATAGTAAACGCAAATCAATCATAAATACATTTAATGCAGTCTGTCCTAAACCTGAATAAAGTATGAAGGGAAGTTAATTTATTGATTTAACAGAAAACAGTTACTGTATACGAGTAGCTACAAACACGGATTGTGATTTTCGTTTCGTGTGTAACTGTATAGTTGGTGGTGATATTTATGCAAACAATCACAGTAGCCGAATAAAAATAGCCAGTTACAAAAATCACTAGTTTCGAAACAGGTGACGCCGATCAAGTCACTGGTTTCGTTACGTTTCTTGAAAATGACGTAACGACCCACGTCTACACGATACTAACACGCAATTGAATTCTTGTGACATAACAGTGACAGCGGCCTACACTACATGTCAGATTCGATGTTGCCAGTTAACTGTCATAAAATCTATGAAATGATATCGATTTTTATTCGATTAATAATATCATAAAAAGAATAATCTTTGACGCATTTTAAGTTCTGCACGCTTTTTAAAATATAATTTCCTTTATTTATTGAAACTCTATTTCAAATGTATTTTTAAGAACAGTTAGCTTGTGCTGTATTGTTTTGTTATGCTTTTGAGAATTCGTGGTAAATCAGCTGGAAATTAACTTCTTGAATTATCATAACATGATTCCATTTTAAATGTTGTGTTAAAAACAGATAAGAATAACAGTTAACTTGTGCAGTAGCGTTTTGTTATACTCTAAAGAATTCTTGGTAAATCAGCTAGTAATTCGCTTGTTTAATTATCATAACTATAAATGTGAAGGTTGTCAATGAATTCAACCGAGCCTATAATAACGGTTGTTTTAGTTTTTAACGGTTGACTGCCGCTTTTGATGACTTGAAATGGATAAAAACCTATTTTGCGCAATAAGTTTTTTCTCTTTGCTTAATGAATAAACCACAGAAACCCCTATAATGTATTACAGTCCTTTTTTTTAGATACAAGTAGCACATTTTAAAGAACCGCAAAAACAACTTTGTTATTTATACAAACACTATGAAAAACAAAATAATTTGTTGCTGGCGATAAGGATAGTGGTATTTTGACTCGATTTAAAATATATGCTTGTTACTACTGAACTCTTCATGGGCCTGCGAGTCCGACTCGCACTGAACCACTTTTTTTCAACATTTAGTTTTATTCTAATAAATAGTGTTTTCGTTTAAGCGGAGCTCTTTTACTTTAGATTTATTACCTCTTTATCTATAATAATCAATCTGAGTAAGTAAAGTGCGTAAATACGATTCTTAAATTGTAAAAATAATAATTGAATTTGAAAATCTTAGGTAGGTATTTAGTTTTATTTATTTAGAAAATATTAATCTCACAATCATTTATTGTAATAATATAAATTTATCACACAGCTAACGCCCTCATTAGCAATGTAATGGTGAAAGAATTTTCAAAATCGGTCTAGTAATTTTTGAGATTAGCCAAAAAACGTATTCATTGAAAGTAGCGCCCTCTATAATAAAATTAACCCTATATTGGATATCTAAAATTATACATAACAATCTAGTGGTGAAAGAATTCTCAAAGTTGGTCAAGTACTTTACGAGTTTAGTGAATAAAATATTCTTTGATAGTAGCACCCTCAATAATAAAATGCATCCTACGTTTTAAGCACCATAACAAGAAACGATTCAACATAGCCTAACCCGCACACACAGTAAAAACATAACCATCCTTTTTCGTCTGTAGTCGGATAAACAACTGCTTTGGATAAATATCCATTGTCAACGGTTATTTTAAACCTATATCATAACATCGTAATAATTATCGAAAAATTATATAAGCATTGTAATAATGACACCATAAGTAATCGATCGAAAAGGGGAATCGATTTTTTTAATGATTTTTGTGATTGGCAACATTTTTTATTTTATTCACAGACTAATGAATTACGTATTTACTTAATTTTATTTTTATCTTTTCGGTACTTTTAATTTGTGCAAAAATATTCCCATTGTTTTAGGATAAATGAATACCGCGATTTATAACCATAAATAAAGATATATTTTTTTAACAAATGCACATTGTTGGGCGTTCCATGGCCTAATATGGGCATCCCCCTTTACGTTGACAAAGTAAAAAAAATAAACTTGTTTTATTCATAATTCATGTAATTTAAAGAATTTTAAAAATAAAAATTTTATTAAACAAATAAAACATTAAAAAAAATTAATGATTCGATTATTTGGATATTTTTACCGATTATTTGAATATTTTTGTCGATTATTCTATAAACAATGAATTTTAATCATCCAAACACTACGGTAAGGTACCTAGCGACATATCATTGAAACGACGTCGATAAAAAAATTTGATACTGGTTATTTTTTTTAATATTTAGCATTGTTTGAAAGATTTGAATTTAAATTAGTGATAAAAAAACTATGTACGTGTTGTAACGAAATATAGATAACGTCACAATTCTTCAGATTTACGTAAATAGTTATTTTACATCGTGTGAGTACGCTTGTGCGAAGTTATTGCGGAATGAATAATGTGAAACGTCAAAAGGTATTTCTTAGATTTGGTTGACTATAGTGGCGGCCACTCTACATTCGCTTACAGGTACGAGGCTTTAGTTATAATTATTATCATGAGATCTGGGTAAAAATTTTATAGGACTACTCTCAAATTATACCTTTTCAATAACAAAAATCAGTCAAGATATTATGCACAAGACAGAGTTATAGCGCGCAAGTGTGTACGCAAACACATGTGCACTTTCTATTCTTTCACTTATTCACTCCGATGGGACAGCAATGCGACACTACTGGAGAGAGATCAAGTGTAGGACCAACGAATTTCCGTGCTTTCTGAGACACGGGGGCAACCTATTTTGGCCTGATCTGGGATTCAAATCTGGGACTACATGATCAGCAGTCAAGCTTAAAAACAAAAGACAAGACACTGCATGCACGCGTGTTGCCAGTAACATATGGAACTCAGTGAACTATGGAGAAGGCTATACTAGGAGTTTCTCTGATTAATAGAATTTGTTATAAAGATCATGCGAATCAGTAAGCTGAAGTAGCAATAGACCGGCCATATAGCCCAAAAAACTGACGGCTGATGGAGTAGAACGATTTTCGAGTGGCAGCTTCGTACTGGTAAGTAAAGTATAGGGCGACCCCGCACAATATAGAGTACTTACATAGTAAGACATGCAGGAAATCGATGAATACTCAGGCTCAGGACAGTGTTTGTGTTATGTTGTTTCTTAGGGGAGGTATAGACCTCCTAGATGTTAAGTAATGGACTTGTGAAGGGTTCATCTAATGATGTTGAATGATACATATATGTGTATAATATTAAGTGTATATATAATATACAATAAATAAGTACAATAATATTGATTAAAACTACTTTTACGGATTTTAATTTTACAGGTGTCATAGACAAGAGTAGTTAGGTTGTACCAGTTCTGGCGCACTTGTAGAAAGGTTGTACCAGTTTTGGCGCACTGAGTCAGAAGTGGTACAAGTACGACGTTCGTCGCCTCACGATCCTAAAAAAAAAAAAAAAAAAAAAAAAAAAAAACAAAAAAGGTTTTGGCATGCTCTGATCACGAATCTGCGGTCCATTTTTGCGTAGGATGCACGGTTCCGGAGATGTGCAGATCAATTAAGTCTTATCTAATTGATATTCGCTGCGAGTCTCCACCGTCATTAGCACTCCATTGTCCTTATCTACTTATCTATTGTTGATTGACTACCGTCATTATCTATTATTCGTCAGCATGTAGGTCGGCTTATGCTATTGTATTATACTCCTTTGTTCCTATCTACAACACTAATCTGAATCATCAATAAAACACATTACCTAATTTTGTTAAAATTTTTATTTATAAAATACAAAATCTTATTACTTATTATCTATAAAATAGGAGCGAAACATCTCATCCACTAACATATCGTTGTACAATGTGTTCTCTGTAAATATACTCGTAAAACTATACATTGAACATCCCTGAAACTTATATAGCAAATACATTAAGCAATATTCGCCACAAACTGAAGTCCTATCAACATTCCAGTTCCATCTTTTACAATTTCGTACAGGTGCCCGTCCATATGAATCAAAATATTCACCGACGTCATTCGTATCGATATATAAAGCTACCCAATGTGACCCTGGTTTATCATCTGTACCCAAATTGCATATTACCTAGTCAGGTCATAAATTCTATCACATGTTTAATATAAAATAATTGAAACGAGTTTATTCATTATGTAACCATTTATATACCAAAATGAACTTAACAAAACATAGATTCTTATGACACTATAGTTTATTCAAAATGACCTCCGTAATTTTGAATACAGGCCTTCAAACTGCGCGGCCAGTCGTCTATCGCAGCCCGAACGAGGTATATGTCATATCGGCGGCTGCCTTAATCAAGGATGTCTTGAGTGACTCCAAATTGGGATGAGGCTTTGAGCACGCCCTTTCCCCCAAGTGTTGCCATATCTTGTAATCTAACGGATTCAAATCTGGACTGGTCTTTGTGTCGGATGAAGTCGATTTCACGCGCCGCCAGCCAGTCTTTTTTTTTTGTTTTTAAAGAACTTTACCTCCACACTAGGTTTTTCTCCTGTATCGTGGGGGCAGTTTACAAACACAAATTTCACAAGGACAAACATCCAAACTCGGAACAATTACTTGTAGGTCGTACAAATACTTGTTCCGTGCGGGATTCAAACCCGCGACCCCCAAGCGCAGCCACTCATTGTTAAGCCACTACGCCACGGAGCTGTCAAAAGTCTTGTGTGCTCTTCGCTCTATGAGCTGACGCCGAATCTTGTTGGAATACCCAGTGCCTGTTACTGAACATGGTATGAGAAACAGGTTACACAAGGTTCGTCAGGACTGTATTTTGATACACAACTGCATTCGTTTTTAAACCTTTCTCACAAAAATGTACCTCTGTTAAGCCCCAATAAGAAACTCCCAACCACACCATGAGCGAGGATGGAAAATGACCCCGTTGGACACGCGGAATACGGTTGCTCGCTTCTTCACTACTGTGTGCGTACACCTTATCATTTTGTTTGTTGTAGCTCTCTTCTACGGTAAAAATTTTTTCATCCAAAAAAGAATTTCCTGATATTTTTTTCCCGCGTACCGCTTCAACAAAGCGCGGCATCTCTTCAGTCTCAGATCCATTAGACGAGCATTCAAACGATGTCCTGTTTTTCTTCGATATGCCCGAAGCCCTAAGTCTTCATTTAACGCCGTGGTTCTGCTTAACCCCATCTGAAGGGCCAACAGTTTCTGCTTACGTTTGGGATTTCTTTGAATTCGCACCTTTACAGCTTTTATCACTGCTGGAGTCCTAACAAATCGAGGGCGACCACTTCTTGACCTGTCATCTACACTAGAGTCTTCATTGTATCGTTTGATGGTACGATAAACGATTCTTTTGGTTATATTCAAATTTTTCAGTATATCAAAAAATTTAATTGGCGCGTAATCGCAACTGCAACACGGTCTTTTTTAAGCGTCCACTCCATATGTAAAAATGAGTAAAATTCTAAAAAGTATACAGTTTTATTTTCATGAATAATTCGAATTCAATAAACTTTTTTGTGGCCAGCATTCTAAAAGAAAAGTTTTTACTGTGTGACAATACTTATGACCTGACTAGGTATATACGTTGGTACGTGGGTGTACATGGACAGTCTATTAGCAGCATAAACATTATTTTCTAGACTGGGGTGAATCTTTTTCAGATGTTGTTGTACATCTAGTGTATCCATGATATTACTGCTATTAGTAGATTACTACAGTACAATCTACTCAATGACTAACATAGGAATGATCAATTATGTGATTTCTAAATATTAAATTGCATTTTTTCTGTTATACAAAACCTATTTGAGTCATCAATACACTGAATAAGACGCAACACGAAGAATGTGAGATAAGGTTGTTGACGCATAAAGTTATTATCAATTCTACTGTAGAAATTCTTTAGATTAGAATTATTACTTACTGGTACTATATAAGACCAAGCAACTGCAGTCATGGAGTTAGTGTATGGTCGTTTGACCGCAGTGTATCTATCAATAATACATTTGTGTTACTTCAACGCATCAAAGGCCATAGATGTAAGTGTTTAATCTATTGACAAACTTACTTTTCTTTCTGTTATTTTTTTACGTGTGTATGATTTTGAACGACAGGCTTGTTGGTCTAGTGGTTAGTGACCCTGACTGTTATGCCGGAGGTCGTGGGTTCGATTCTCACCCAGGACAAATGTTTGTGTGATGAGCACGATCATTTGTTCTGTGTCTGGGTGTAATTTATCTATAATATTTATGTATTTAGAAATATATAAGTATGTTTATCAGTTGTCTAGTACCCATAACACAAGCTCTGCTTAGCTTGGGACTAGATGGCGTTGTGTGATAGTTGTGGAATATTATTATTATTATTTAGTGTTAACAAATTATATTTAAATATTTTGTGTGTGTATATGATTAAGCCGTGGTAGCTCAGATGGTTAGCGCAAGCTGTAAATTTTACAGTACGTAACGCGGGTTCGATCCCCGCCGACACCAATTAAATTGTTAATTGCAATTTTAAGTGTTTATTCTATTGACACACTTACTTTTCTTTCTGTTATTTTCTTACGTGTGTATGATTTAGTGTTAACAAATTATATTTAAATATTGTGTGTGTGTGTATATGATTAAGCCGTGGTAGCTCAGATGGTTAGCGCAAGCTGTAAATTTTACAGTACGTAACGCGGGTTCGATCCCCGCCGACACCAATTAAATTGTTAATTGCAATTTTAAGTGTTTATTCTATTGACACACTTACTTTTCTTTCTGTTATTTTCTTACGTGTGTATGATTTAGTGTTAACAAATTATATTTAAATATTGTGTGTGTATATGATTAAGCCGTGGTAGCTCAGATGGTTAGCGCAAGCTGTAAATTTCACAGTACGCGACCCAGGTTCGAACCCCGCCGACACCACTTAAATTGTTAATTGCAATTTTAAGTGCTGATTTACCACGTGCTCGGCGGTGAAGGAAAACATCGTGAGGAAACCTGCATGTCTGAGAAAATTTCGAAGGCATGTAAAGTTCGCCAACACGCATTGAGACCGCGCCGCGGACATTTCCTAGCCATAAATACAAAGACAATAGCAGAAAGTAAAAAGTTAAAAAATACTTTTTTAACAATGACAGTCATTAGTTGGTCATTAGTGAATGTGATTCTGTTTCCTTAAATTACAGGAAGAAAAGAGCAGAAGGAAGAAATGGGATGATGGGAAGTAATGGAGAATGAATTGTTATGTGAAGTTTGTTGGAACAAACATATTTTAGTCACGTGTAAATACTTTTAACATTTTGGTTCAAAATGACACAAAATGTAAAAAATATTAGATACATCATCGACATGGATGGATTTTACATTACATATCCTCATAAACATTTTCAATGTAGAGAAATGGCTATTCTAGACGTAAAACTATCTAATAAAAATGATTCGTTTATCGATCATTATTTGTTTCGGCCAAGTTATCCTTTCAATTATTTGTCGCCAAAAGACAAAAAAACTGTTCGTTATTGTGAAATACACGTGCACGGCATTCCATATTTTGATGTGACCGAAGAATTAAAATGTGCCTACAAACAAGAGAACATCATTCCCATATTAAATTGGTATATTAGAAATTTGTGCAAAGACGAAGTGATCGCATACAAAGGTGGTTCAACAGAAAAACAATTTTTAAAAATGTTGACGACGAATGATAGAATTTTTAATATTGAAGAATACAAATGTCCAAAATACAATGATTTGGTACATGTCATAAATTTAAACAAACGTTATGTGTGTAATAATCATATATTTGCAAAAAATAATCACAAAATTTTACATTGTTCTTGTGACGAAGTGTGGGTTTTTTACAAGTGGTTATTACTTGAAAATAAAATTTTAAATTAATCATAAATTTTGTTTGATTTCCCAAAAACATTAGTTATAGTATACTATATAATACAAAATTGGTTCAACAGAAAAACAATTTTTAAAAATGTTGACGACGAATGATAGAATTTTTAATATTGAAGAATACAAATGTCCAAAATACAATGATTTGGTAAATGTCAAAAATTTAAACAAACGTTATCTGTGTAATAATCATATATTTGCAAAAAATAAACACAAAATTTTACATTGTTCTTGTGACGAAGTGTGGGTTTTTTACAAGTGGTTACTGCTTGAAAATAAAATTTTAAATTAATCATAAGTTTTGTTTGATTTCCCAAAAACATTAGTTATAGTATACCATATAATACAAAATTGGTTCAACAGAAAAACAATTTTTAAAAATGTTGACGACGAATGATAGAATTTTTAATATTGAAGAATACAAATGTCCAAAATACAATGATTTGGTAAATGTCATAAATTTAAACAAACGTTATGTGTGTAATAATCATATATTTGCAAAAAATAAACACAAAATTTTACATTGTTCTTGTGACGAAGTGTGGGTTTTTTACAAGTGGTTATTACTTGAAAATAAAATTTTAAATTAATCATAAATTTTTTTTGATTTCCCAAAAAAATTAGTAATAGTATACTATATAATACAAAATTGATTCAACAGAAAAACAATTTTTAAAAATGTTGACGACGAATGATAGAATTTTTAATATTGAAGAATACAAATGTCCAAAATACAATGATTTGGTAAATGTCAAAAATTTAAACAAACATCTGTGTAATAATCATATATTTGCAAAAAATAATCACAAAATTTTACATTGTTCTTGTGACGAAGTGTGGGTTTTTTACAAGTGGTTAGTGCTTGAAAATAAAATTTTAAATTAATCATAAATTTTGTTTGATTTCCCAAAAACATTAGTTATAGTATACCATATAATACAAAATTGATTCAACAGAAAAACAATTTTTAAAAATGTTGACGACGAATGATAGAATTTTTAATATTGAAGAATACAAATGTCCAAAATACAATGATTTGGTAAATGTCATAAATTTAAACAAACGTTATGTGTGTAATAATCATATATTTGCAAAAAATAATCACAAAATTTTACATTGTTCTTGTGACGAAGTGTGGGTTTTTTACAAGTGGTTATTGCTTGAAAATAAAATTTTAAATTATTCATAAATTTTGTTTGATTTCCCAAAAACATTAGTTATAGTATACTATATAATACAAAATTGGTTCAACAGAAAAACAATTTTTAAAAATGTTGACGACGAATGATAGAATTTTTAATATTGAAGAATACAAATGTCCAAAATACAATGATTTGGTAAATGTCATAAATTTAAACAAACGTTATGTGTGTAATAATCATATATTTGCAAAAAATAATCACAAAATTTTACATTGTTCTTGTGACGAAGTGTGGGTTTTTTACAAGTGGTTATTGCTTGAAAATAAAATTTTAAATTAATCGTAAATTTTGTTTGATTTCCCAAAAACATTAGTTATAGTATACTATATAATACAAAATTGGTTCAACAGAAAAACAATTTTTAAAAATGTTGACGACGAATGATAGAATTTTTAATATTGAAGAATACAAATGTCTAAAATACAATGATTTGGTAAATGTCATAAATTTAAACAAACGTTATGTGTGTAATAATCATATATTTGCAAAAAATAATCACAAAATTTTACATTGTTCTTGTGACGAAGTGTGGGTTTTTTACAAGTGGTTATTGCTTGAAAATAAAATTTTAAATTAATCATAAATTTTGTTTGATTTCCCAAAAACATTAGTTATAGTATACTATATAATACAAAATTGGTTCAACAGAAAAACAATTTTTAAAAATGTTGACGACGAATGATAGAATTTTTAATATTGAAGAATACAAATGTCCAAAATATAATGATTTGGTAAATGTCAAAAATTTAAACAAACGTTATGTGTGTAATAATCATATATTTGCAAAAAATAATCACAAAATTTTACATTGTTCTTGTGATGAAGTGTGGGTTTTTTACAAGTGGTTATTGCTTGAAAATAAAATTTTAAATTAATCATAAATTTTGTTTGATTTCCCAAAAACATTAGTTATAGTATACTATATAATACAAAATTGTTTCAACAGAAAAACAATTTTTAAATATGTTGACGACGAATGATAGAATTTTTAATATTGAAGAATACAAATTTCCAAAATACAATGGTTTGGTAAAGATTGATTTCCCAAAAACATTAGTTACAAAATTTATGATTAATTTAAAATTTTATTTTCAAGCAATAAACACTTGTAAGAAACCCACACTTCGTCACAAGAACAATGTAAAATTTTGTGATTATTTTGTGCAAATATATGATTAGTACCCGGTTGACCGAGCTTTGCTCGGTATTTTTCGCTCGATTTTTTTAATTCGTGTGTTTTGGAAATTATATTTAGATACAAATTACATACTGATGAATTATAAATAATATTTTTTGATCTTAGCGACATAACAGAAAAAACGGAACTGGTTATTTGAATAAAAAATCATGAGTGCAATTATTTTTATTTAAATTTTCGTGTTTTTAAAAAATACTAAAAAAAGGGCTCGAAAAAAATATATTTTCTCAAAAAAGAAAGAAACTTGAAAAAAAAAATAAAAAAGTCGGTCGGTCGGTCTGGGCTCGAACCGGGGTTTTACGATTTTGTGACCGCCCATTATACCAATAAGCTATTTATAATCATTACCAAACTGTCAAAATTTACCTTCTTATTCTAACTATATTGTAGCAGTTTTTAATTGCCTAAAAACACGGACAAAAAGACATTTTCTAAAAATAAATCTTAGCTAGATCGATTTATTATCCCCGAAACTCCCTGGACACTAAATTTTATGAAAATCGTTGGAGCCGTTTCCGAGATCCCGATTATATATATATATATATATACATATATACAAGAATTGCTCGTTTAAAGGTATAGGATACACACATAACGTTTGTTTAAATTTATGACATTTACCAAATCATTGTATTTTGGACATTTGTATTCTTCAATATTAAAAATTCTATCATTCGTCGTCAACATTTTTAAAAATTGTTTTTCTGTTGAACCAATTTTGTATTATATAGTATACTATAACTAATGTTTTTGGGAAATCAAACAAAATTTATGATTAATTAAAAATTTTATTTTCAAGTAATAACCACTTGTAAAAAACCCACACTTCGTCACAAGAACAATGTAAAATTTTGTGATTATTTTTTGCAAATATATGATTATTACACAGATAACGTTTGTTTTAATTTATGACATTTACCAAATCATTGTATTTTGGACATTTGTATTCTTCAATATTAAAAATTCTATCATTCGTCGTCAACATTTTTAAAAATTGTTTTTCTGTTGAACCAATTTTGTATTATATAGTATACTATAACTAATGTTTTTGGGAAAACAAACAAAATTTATGATTAATTTAAAATTTTATTTTCAAGCAATAACCACTTGTAAAAAACCCACACTTCGTCACAAGAACAATGTAAAATTTTGTGATTATTTTTTGCAAATATATGATTATTACACACATAACGTTTGTTTAAATTTATGACATTTACCAAATCATTGTATTTTAGACATTTGTATTCTTCAATATTAAAAATTCTATCATTCGTCGTCAACATTTTTAAAAATTGTTTTTCTGTTGAACCAATTTTGTATTATATAGTATACTATAACTAATGTTTTTGGGAAATCAAACAAAATTTATGATTAATTTAAAATTTTATTTTCAAGCAATAACCACTTGTAAAAAACCCACACTTCGTCACAAGAACAATGTAAAATTTTGTGATTATTTTTTGCAAATATATGATTATTACACACATAACGTTTGTTTAAATTTATGACATTTACCAAATCATTGTATTTTGGACATTTGTATTCTTCAATATTAAAAATTCTATCATTCGTCGTCAACATTTTTAAAAATTGTTTTTCTGTTGAACCAATTTTGTATTATATAGTATACTATAACTAATGTTTTTGGGAAATCAAACAAAATTTATGATTAATTTAAAATTTTATTTTCAAGTAATAACCACTTGTAAAAAACCCACACTTCGTCACAAGAACAATGTAAAATTTTGTGATTATTTTTTGCAAATATATGATTATTACACACATAACGTTTGTTTAAATTTATGACATTTACCAAATCATTGTATTTTGGACATTTGTATTCTTCAATATTAAAAATTCTATCATTCGTCGTCAACATTTTTAAAAATTGTTTTTCTGTTGAACCAATTTTGTATTATATAGTATACTATAACTAATGTTTTTGGGAAATCAAACAAAATTTATGATTAATTTAAAATTTTATTTTCAAGCAATAACCACTTGTAAAAAACCCACACTTCGTCACAAGAACAATGTAAAATTTTGTGATTATTTTTTGCAAATATATGATTATTACACACATAACGTTTGTTTAAATTTATGACATTTACCAAATCATTGTATTTTAGACATTTGTATTCTTCAATATTAAAAATTCTATCATTCGTCGTCAACATTTTTAAAAATTGTTTTTCTGTTGAACCAATTTTGTATTATATAGTATACTATAACTAATGTTTTTGGGAAATCAAACAAAATTTACGATTAATTTAAAATTTTATTTTCAAGCAATAACCACTTGTAAAAAACCCACACTTCGTCACAAGAACAATGTAAAATTTTGTGATTATTTTTTGCAAATATATGATTATTACACACATAACGTTTGTTTAAATTTATGACATTTACCAAATCATTGTATTTTGGACATTTGTATTCTTCAATATTAAAAATTCTATCATTCGTCGTCAACATTTTTAAAAATTGTTTTTCTGTTGAACCAATTTTGTATTATATAGTATACTATAACTAATGTTTTTGGGAAATCAAACAAAATTTATGATTAATTTAAAATTTTATTTTCAAGCAATAACCACTTGTAAAAAACCCACACTTCGTCACAAGAACAATGTAAAATTTTGTGATTATTTTTTGCAAATATATGATTATTACACACATAACGTTTGTTTAAATTTATGACATTTACCAAATCATTGTATTTTGGACATTTGTATTCTTCAATATTAAAAATTCTATCATTCGTCGTCAACATTTTTAAAAATTGTTTTTCTGTTGAACCACCTTTGTATGCGATCACTTCGTCTTTGCACAAATTTCTAATATACCAATTTAATATGGGAATGATGTTCTCTTGTTTGTAGGCACATTTTAGTTCTTCGGTCACATCAAAATATGGAATGCCGTGCACGTGTATTTCACAATAACGAACAGTTTTTTTGTCTTTTGGCGACAAATAATTGAAAGGATAACTTGGCCGAAACAAATAATGATCGATAAACGAATCATTTTTATTAGATAGTTTTACGTCTAGAATAGCCATTTCTCTACATTGAAAATGTTTATGAGGATATGTAATGTAAAATCCATCCATGTCGATGATGTATCTAATATTTTTTACATTTTGTGTCATTTTGAACCAAAATGTTAAAAGTATTTACACGTGACTAAAATATGTTTGTTCCAACAAACTTCACATAACAATTCATTCTCCATTACTTCCCATCATCCCATTTCTTCCTTCTGCTCTTTTCTTCCTGTAATTTAAGGAAACAGAATCACATTCACTAATGACCAACTAATGACTGTCATTGTTAAAAAAGTATTTTTTAACTTTTTACTTTCTGCTATTGTCTTTGTATTTATGGCTAGGAAATCTCCGCGGCGCGGTCTCAATGCGTGTTGGCGAACTTCACATGCCTTCGAAATTTTCTCAGACATGCAGGTTTCCTCACGATGTTTTCCTTCACCGCCGAGCACGTGGTAAATCAGCACTTAAAATTGCAATTAACAATTTAAGTGGTGTCGGCGGGGTTCGAACCTGGGTCGCGTACTGTGAAATTTACAGCTTGCGCTAACCATCTGAGCTACCACGGCTTAATCATATACAC
The DNA here is from genome assembly GCA_036936625.1 of Parnassius smintheus behrii. Lineage (NCBI taxonomy): Eukaryota > Metazoa > Arthropoda > Insecta > Lepidoptera > Papilionidae > Parnassius > Parnassius smintheus. The sequence goes on along the minus strand of JAUPFT010000005.1, from coordinate 31,976,773 downwards.
ACACAATATTTAAATATAATTTGTTAACACTAAATCATACACACGTAAGAAAATAACAGAAAGAAAAGTAAGTGTGTCAATAGAATAAACACTTAAAATTGCAATTAACAATTTAATTGGTGTCGGCGGGGATCGAACCCGCGTTACGTACTGTAAAATTTACAGCTTGCGCTAACCATCTGAGCTACCACGGCTTAATCATATACACACACAAAATATTTAAATATAATTTGTTAACACTAAATAATAATAATAATAATATTCCACAACTATCACACAACGCCATCTAGTCCCAAGCTAAGCAAGCTTGTGTTATGGGTACTAGACAACTGATAAACATACTTATATATTTCTAAATACATAAATATTATAGATAAATTACACCCAGACACAAAACAAATGATCGTGCTCATCACATAAACATTTGTCCTGGGTGGGAATCGAACCCACGACCTCCGGCATAACAGTCAGGGTCACTAACCACTAGACCAACAGGCCTGTCGTTCAAAATCATACACACGTAAAAAAATAACAGAAAGAAAAGTAAGTTTGTCAATAGATTAAACACTTACATCTATGGCCTTTGATGCGTTGAAGTAACACAAACGTAGTATTGATAGATCTACTGCGGTCAAACGACCATACACTAACTCCATGACTGCAGTTGCTTGGTCTTATATAGTACCAGTAAGTAATAATTCTAATCTAAAGAATTTCTACAGTAGAATTGATAATAACTTTATGCGTCAACAACCTTATCTCACATTCTTCGTGTTGCGTCTTATTCAGTGTATTGATGACTCAAATACGTTTTGTATAACAGAAAAAATGCAATTTAATATTTAGAAATCACATAATTGATCATTCCTATGTTAGTCATTGAGTAGATTGTACTGTAGTAATCTACTTACTTACTTACTTACTTATCGTCACGCACAATCCCTAACGGGGTAGCCAGAGAGAACAGATCGCCAAGTGTCACGATCCTTACATACCTCTTTCGCTTCTTTCAGGTTCATTAACTTCTTCATACATGCACGTCTAGGTATCCGAGTACTCTTGACCCTCCCCTCTTCGAGCAATTTGCTCACATGGTCTTCGAAAGTTAGTCTCGGTCTACCTCGACACCTTTTAATATTTACTTTCGCTCTATATATTTTCTTCACCATTCGGCCTTCACTCATTCGTTCAACGTGTCCAAACCATTGGAGTACGCCCCTATCAATTTTTGTGATAAGGTCATCTTTCAATCCTGCCATATTGCGAATCTCTTCGTTAGGCTATGGTAACGCCACACATTTTACGAAGAGATCGCATCACCACTGCATTCAACTTGCTTTTATGCTTCTTCTGGCATACCCAGGTTTCGCTGCCATATAACAAAGTCGGTACCAACACTGCGTTATGTATTGCAAGGCGTGCACTCTTCACCACGCCTTGCCTTTTTATTAATGCATTCAGGGCACCATTGACTTTGTTTCCGGCAGCGACACGCCTATCCACATCTAAATCACATCTTCCATCCCGGCTGAAAGCACTCCCCAAGTATACAATTTCATTTACCTGTTCTAGACATTCCTGATTTACCCATATTTCACATTTCGTTCTCTCTTCGTCCTTTTCAAATACCAGAACCTTAATTTTATTAGCATTCAAACGGAGACCTTTAATTTCACATTCCTCTTTCATACACGTGACTAATGCCTGCAGTTCTGCTTCTGATGGTGCAATAAGCACTGCATCATCAGCATACAGCAGACAATTAACTTTTATGTCACCCAATTTCACACCCAAACAGCTATCTTTCAGCTTCTGTAAACAGCTGTCGAGATACAGTATGAACAGCCAGGAAGACATGACACAACCCTGTTTTACGCCCGCTTGGACGCTAAACATGGGTGACAGGTCATGCCCTACCCGCACACAGGCTTTACAGTCATAGTAGAGTGACTGCACAGCCCTTAACAATCGACCATCCACACCATATCCCGGCAACAGTTCCCACATTTTCTTCCTTATAACCTTATCAAATGCTTTCTCCAGATCCACAAAAGCACAGAAAATCCTCTGGTTAACACTCAGAAGCTTCTCCGTGATCATGCGGAGAGAAAACATTTGATCCGTGCATCCTCTTCCAGGTCTAAATCCGCATTGTGCCTCCCATAAGAATCTTTCCGATTTCTCTTGCATCCTGCGTGTCAAAACCTTCGAATAAACTTTACTTGCTAAACTGGTCAAGCTGATCGCCCGATAGCTCCCGCAGTCAAAATGTGAACCTTTACCTTTATATAAAGGCACATTGACCGCGGATCGCCAATCATCCGGGACATCTCCCGTCCGCCAGCACAAATTGCACAGCAGATGAAAGCTGTCCCAGACGCGAGGCCCACCGTACTTGACCATTTCAGCAGTAACTCTGTCTAGTCCCGCAGCCTTACCACATTTCAAACTTCGAATCGCACGTTCAATCTCTTTCATGCTGATGACCTCAGTGTCATCGAGGTCCGTGTCTGGCGTGCCAGTCACGGCGTCACCCCCGGATCCTTCACTAAGATCATGACACGCATACAATTCTCTATAAAATTCACTCCATCGCTGCATGACGTCCGATTTTTCTGAGAGGACGTCATTGGTTCTCGAAAGCACTTTGTTCATTCTTAAAGCTGTCGCACCACTCCGGGACCTTCCAACCTCTTTCCAGAAGAGTTTGGAGTTTTCCCTAAAGTTGTGCGACAACCTCTCGTCCGCTTCTATTCTACACCTTTCACGTACTTCCTCAATCAATGTTTTCGCATGAACTTTCTGCAGCTTATATCTTTCTTTCATCTTCTCTCTCATATGCTCATCGTTACTAGAGGCTAAGTAGTCTAACCATGCTTTTTTCTTCTTTTTTACAGCTTCTTTCACTTCGTCATTCCACCATGCATCTCTTCTTTTACTACTACCTCTTTTTGTCGTACCACATACTTCTTCCGCTGCACTTACCATTCCATCCCTAAGGTTCTGCCATATTCTCTCCACACATTCTTTCCTGCCATCGATGGTGTCAAGCTTTTCGGCTACCCTCGTGTGATATTTGTCCCTAGTATCCGCTTCCTGAAGCTTCCAGCTTCGGATGCGACAGACCGACTGTGGTTCTGTTACTGTCGTCCGGTGGCGCCAACCCGCGAACAAACCCCTAAATCTAGTAATTACTAGATAATGATCCGTTCCCAGGTCAGCACCCCTGAACACTCGTGTATCCATCACCTGTTTTCGCAGTCGGTCATCCACCAGGAACAAATCAATCATACTTCTCTCATTCTTTCTTTCTCTAGTGTACATATGGATCTTCCTGTGATTAAACATAGTGTTTGTCACAAGAAGACCCTTTTCCTTGCATACAGCCAGTATAAGCTTGCCAGCATCATTAACCCTTTTATCTCCAAACTTTCCAAGCACCGACTCGTATCCTGGTCGAGCGATGCCTACCCATCCATTCAAATCACCACATACAACAGTTCTTTCGTTTCCCTTAACCAAATCTAGAACTTCTCTTACATTCTCCCAAAACTCCTCCAGCTCAGCCCTGGACGACGAAGCTACCGGCGCATAAACAGCCAAAAGGAATAACTTCGTCAGTCCCATTTTGAAGCGAACCCAGAGAAGTCTTGAGTTCACAACCTTGTATTCAGTCATAAGATCGACCAACCGGGACGACAACAGCACTCCCACTCCTTGGCAGGCGTTCTCGCTTTCCGGGACTCCGGACCATATAGCTAACGTCCCGCCAGGGAGCTCTTCAATACCACTGCCTTTCCGTTTGGTCTCCGACATACACACGACATCTAATTCTCTTTCTTTCATTATTTCGATCAACTCATTCGTCTTATCTCTCATGCCTCCTCTAACATTCCACGTGCCAACTCTGCACTCCGTCCTCCACCTTCCGCCGTGTCGGGCTGTGCGTGACGGGTGGCGGTCCCCATCGCCGCTTTGCGCGCTGCATTCCACACCAACGGGGACGAGCTGGTGTGCGTCGCCTTGGGGGGACGCCCTAACCCTCGTTCGCATGGGTGCGCAGCTGTGTAGAATTGCAGCCCTGAAAAGGGCTGGCAGGGGTCGCGACGAGCACGCTTCTACAATGACCCCCATCACCCCCAGTAATCTACTAATAGCAGTAATATCATGGATACACTAGATGTACAACAACATCTGAAAAAGATTCACCCCAGTCTGGAAAATAATGTTTATGCTGCTAACAGACTGCCCATGTACACCCACGTACCAACGTATATACCTAGTCAGGTCATAAGTATTGTCACACAGTAAAAACTTTTCTTTTAGAATGCTGGCCACAAAAAAGTTTATTGAATTCGAATTGTTCATGAAAATAAAACTGTATACTTTTTAGAATTTTACTCATTTTTACATATGGAGAGGACGCTTAAAAAAGACCGTGTTGCAGTTGCGATTACGCGCCAATTAAATTTTTTGATATACTGAAAAATTTGAATATAACCAAAGGATTCGTTTATCGTACCATCAAATGATACAATGAAGACTCTAGTGTAGATGACAGGTCAAGAAGTGGTCGCCCTCGATTTGTTAGGACTCCAGCAGTGATAAAAGCTGTAAAGGTGCGAATTCAAAGAAATCCCAAACGTAAGCAGAAACTGTTGGCCCTTCAGATGGGGTTAAGCAGAACCACGGCGTTAAATGAAGACTTAGGGCTTCGGGCATATCGAAGAAAAACAGGACATCGTTTGAATGCTCGTCTAATGGATCTGAGACCGAAGAGATGCCGCGCTTTGTTGAAGTGGTACGCTGGATAAAATATCGGGAAATTCTTTTTTCGGATGAAAAAATTTTTGCCGTAGAAGAGAGCTACAACAAACAAAATGATAAGGTGTACGCACACAGTAGTGAAGAAGCGAGCAACCGTATTCCGCGTGTCCAACGAGGTCATGAAGTGGTCGCACGCGGTCTGTTAGGACTCCAGCAGTGATAAAAGCTGTGAAGGCGCGAATTCAAAGAAATCCCAAACGTAAGCAGAAACTGTTGGCCCTTCAGATGGGGTTAAGCAGAACCACGGTGAAAAGGGTGTTAAATGAAGACTTAGGGCTTCGGGCATATCGAAGAAAAACAGAACATCGTTTGAATGTTCGTCTAATGGACCTGAGACTGAAGAGTTGCCGCGCTTTGTTGAAGCGGTACGCGGGAAAAAATATCGGGAAATTCTTTTTTCGGATGAAAAAATTTTTACCGTAGAAGAGAGCTACAACAAACAAAATGATAAGGTGTACGCACACAGTAGTGAAGAAGCGAGCAACCGTATTCCGCGTGTCCAACGAGGTCATGAAGTGGTCGCCCTCGATTTGTTAGGACTCCAGCAGTGATGAAAGCTGTGAAGGCGCGAATTCAAAGAAATCCCAAACGTAAGCAGAAACTGTTGGCCCTTCAGATGGGGTTAAGTAGAACCACGGTGAAAAGGGTGTTAAATGAAGACTTAGGGCTTCGGGCATATCGAAGAAAAACAGGACACCGTTTGAATGCTCGTCTAATGGACCTGAGACTGAAGAGATGCTGCGCTTTGTTGAAGCGGTACGCGGGAAAAAAATATCGGGAAATTCTTTTTTCGGATGAAAAAATTTTTACCGTAGAAGAGAGCTACAACAACCAAAATGATAAGGTGTAAGCACACAGTAGTGAAGAAGCGAGCAACCGTATTCCGCGTGTCCAACAAGGTCATTTTCCATCCTCGCTCATGGTATGGTTGGGAGTTTCTTATTGGGGCTTAACAGAGGTACATTTTTGTGAGAAAGGTTTAAAAACGAATGCAGTTGTGTATCAAAATACAGTCCTGACGAACCTTGTGTAACCTGTTTCTCATACCATGTTCAATAACATGCCCTGGGTATTCCAACAAGATTCGGCGTCAGCTCATAGAGCGAAGAGCGCACAAGACTGGCTGGCGGCGCGTGAAATCGACTTCATCCGACACGAAGACTAGCCCTCCTCCAGTCCAGATTTGAATCCGTTAGATTACAAGATATGGCAACACTTGGAGGAAAAGGCGTGCTCAAAGCCTCATCCCAATTTGGAGTCACTCAAGACATCCTTGATTAAGGCAGCCGCCGATATGACATGGACCTCGTTCGTGGTGCGATAGACGACTGGCCGCGCAGATTGAAGGCCTGTATTCAAAATTACGGAGGTCATTTTGAATAAACTATAGTGTCATAAGAATCTATGTTTTGTTAAGTTCATTTTGGTATATAAATGGTTACATAATGAATAAACTTGTTTCAATTATAAAGCTGTGAAGGCGCGAATTCAAAGAAATCCCAAACATAAGCAGAAACTGTTGGCCCTTCAGATGGGGTTAAGCAGAACCACGGTGAAAAGGGTGTTAAATGAAGACTTAGGGCTTCGGGCATATTGAAGAAAAACAGAACATCGTTTGAATGCTCGTCTAATGGACCTGAGACTGAAGAGATGCCGCGCTTTGTTGAAGCGGTACGCGGGAAAAAAATATCGGGAAATTCTTTTTTCGGATGAAAAAATTTTTACCGTAGAAGAGAGCTACAACAAACAAAATGATAAGGTGTACGCACACAGTAGCGAAGAAGCGAGCAACCGTATTCCGCGTGTCCAACGGGGTCATTTTCCATCCTCGCTCATGGTATGGTTGGGAGTTTCTTATTGGGGCTTAACAGAGGTACATTTTTGTGAGAAAGGTTAAAAACGAATGCAGTTGTGTATCAAAATACAGTCCTGACGAACCTTGTGTAACCTGTTTCTCATACCATGTTCAATAACAGGCACTGGGTATTCCAACAAGATTCGGCGTCAGCTCATAGAGCGAAGAGCACACAAGACTGGCTGGCGGCGCGTGAAATCGACTTCATCCGACACAAAGACTGGCCCTCCTCCAGTCCAGATTTGAATCCGTTAGATTACAAGATATGGCAACACTTGGAGGAAAAGGCGTGCTCAAAGCCTCATCCCAATTTGGAGTCACTCAAGATATCCTTGATTAAGGCAGCTGCCGATATTGACATGGACCTCGTTCGTGCTGCGATAGACGACTGGCCGCGCAGATTGAAGGCCTGTATTCAAAATCACGGAGGTTATTTTGAATAAACTATAGTGTCATAAGAATCTATGTTCTGTTAAGTTCATTTTGGTATATAAATGGTTACATAATGAATAAACTTGTTTCATTTATTTTATATTAAACATGTAATAGAATTTATGACCTGATTAGGTAATATGCAATTTGGGTACAGATGATAAACCAGGGTCACATTGGGTAGCTTTGTATATCGATACGAATGACGTCGGTCAATATTTTGATCCATACAGACGAGCATCTGTACGATATCATCTAGAGTTTTTAAAAAAGAATTGTAACAGATGGAACTGGAATGTTGATAGGATTCAGAATGAGTGGACTTCAGTTTGTGGCGAATATTGCTTAATGTATTTGCTATGTAAGTTTCAGGGATGTTCAATGCATAGTTTTACGAGTATATTTATAGGGAACACATTGTACAACGATATTTTAGTGGATGAGATGTTTCGCTCCTATTTTATAGATAATAAGTAATAAGATTTTGTATTTTATAAATAAAAATTTTAACAAAATTGGGTAATGTGTTTTATTAATGAGTCAGATTAGTGTAGATAGGAACAAAGGAGTATAATACAATAGCATCAGCCGACCCACACGCTGACGAATAATAGATAATGACGGTTTTCAATGAACAATAGATAAGTAGATAAGGACAATGGAGGCCTAATGACGGTTGAGGATATCAATTAGATAAGAGTTAATTGATCTGCACATCTCCGGAACCGTGCCTCCTACGCAAAAATGGACCGCAGATTCGTGATCAGAGCATGCCAAAACCTTCTTTTTTTTTTAGGATCGTGAGTTGACGAACGTCGTACTTGTACCACTTCTGTGTCAGTGCGCCAGAACTGGTACAACCTAACTACAAGTGCGCCAGAACTGGTACAACCTAACTACTGACAAGATTGGCTACATCTTGAGGCGAGCTTCTATTAGAACATTCTACAAGCCGCCGAAGAAGATTAGCCAGTTCTTACCATCCGTCAAGTTTCATATCTCTCTACAAGACGCAGGAGTCTACAAGCTTGATTGTAAATATGATCTCTCATATATAGGGCAAACAAAAAGATCAATTAGAACCCGTGCAAAAGAACATATAGCTATTGGAAGCATCAACGTTTCGAAAAGTGTGCAGTTTGTGATCATATCCTACACGAGCCCCGCCAATTACATCAGATTTCATAGACCACAAATCCTCGCGAAAGCACATCAATTCCTACCAAGGATGATAGGTGAGGCTATTGAAAATAAAAAAACATCCTAATTTCTATAGAGAAGGAGGCTGGGTATTACCACCTGCTTGAGATCCTGTAATTAATAAAATTAAAACTAAACCTAAGCATACCACTGCAAGACTCCAAGACACAGCAAGTTTTCTGCATAGATTGGACCCTAAGTAATAATTAAAAAGCAGATGGTACTCCGGGTTAACAAACATCGGAACGTCAGTCACCTCAGTCCCCGTGACCATGGGTGCTGGAAAGCACCTGAAACATTGGGAATTAAAAATCATGTAAATTAAAGGCAATAAACCCGTATAAGTAGTTTTAATCAATGTGTAGTGTTCGCGTAAATAAAAGAAATCATTAAGCATGTTATATGATTAGCACAATAATATTTAATATAAACAAACAACATGAAATATGAAATATACTTACATCATAAAAATGACTACTTACTGGCATCTAACTTCATTATGTATGTTGGTTTCTCAATCACAATATCACAGACATTATCAAAGATTGGTCTGTATGGAGTTTTTACAAAGTTTACCATTTCTGGCCCCCATGATTGTAAAGCACTCATATGTTCGGCTTCAAACTTAAGTCTTTCCTCATAAAAATTACAATATCCACCTGCAATTCGTTTTTATCATAATAAATTATACAATACATACATACACTCCTCAATATTACCAAGCATTACTTTTTTAAATAACATAATTCCAATTGTCATATGGTAACTTAAAGGAAGCCATCATTTCATTTCATCTTTCAGAACTTCATAGGCTCATAGGAGTAACTAATGGCAATGACAAAGACGTGTACTACTACTATTCAGTTGAGATGTTGACTATTTGCATTATTTCTTCTGGTTTTTTGGTGAATTGTTATTAATGGCATTTATTTAATTATGAGATACCCCTACAAGGCCTCGATCGCAAGTTATGTTATAGCAGCAATACGTATTTCATAAGGTTAACAGCATCTTGGATTATAATTAACCTAATTTATAATATAAAAAGGCTGTCTAGAACAGGTAAATGAAATTGTATACTGGGGAGTGCTTTCAGCCGGGATGGAAGATGTGACTTAGATGTGGATAGGCGTGTCGCTGCCGGAAACAAAGTCAATGGTGCCCTGAATGCATTAGTAAAAAGGCAAGGCGTGGTGAAGAGTGCACGCCTTGCAATACATAACGCAGTGTTGGTACCGACTTTGTTATATGGCAGCGAAACCTGGGTATGCCAGAAGAAGCATAAAAGCAAGTTGAATGCAGTGGAGTTAGTTACAGGAGTGGAGGAAGTTACAGCCAGTAAACAATCTACACGGCCCAATAACCAGCCCTAAAAATTTATCAGCACTTTTTAGTACTATAAGCTCATCCTTGTTACCCTATTTTTATTAATTTATTTATGTACACACAACAAGATACAGAAACAGTCAAATAGTAAATTCGTACAAAGGTTCTACTTATTCAACAAATTATCACAATTTTTTTTAAAAATATAAAAGTATAGTTACTGCCTATATATGTACCACTACTGGGTACTGAGCTAGGAGAGGGTAATGGAGCAATTAGTCCACCCTGCTGCAACACACACACTCACTTCACATCTTCGAAATGTTTTTATTCCTCAGACATGCTAGTTGCATTGCTTAGTACATTTTCTTTCACTACAAAGCACATGGTAAATCATACCAATCAAAATAACAATTAAGAAAATCATTGGAGCTGGTGGGTGTGGAACCTCGCTTACTATGAAATTCACTTAGGTAGCCCTTAGCCCCTTATCTACCATGGTTCCTTTCAATATGCTATATAATGTTTATATATAAGTTTTTTGCAAGATGTTGTCAGTTTTAGTTTGCAAAAGTGAGAATAAAATAAAGCAGTTTTGTAATTAACTAATAACCAAATTGTATTTGTACAGATATCAAAGGTCCATAAACAAAACAAATGTCATAAGTATGTATAATACGGCCGACGTATCTTGGCGAGTCCGACCTTCGCGCAGAAGGTTGCGCAATAGCTTTTTTAAGGAACAAAATGGTGGCATGAGGCGACGTACGGGGGGCGGTGGTCTAGGCTAGAGATTGACCATAAGTAAACACAATCGACCCTTTAGTCATAAAATATCGCAATCGATTAGTTTTATTTAGAAGTTATTGATTTTTGTTTATATAAGATATTAAACGAAATAGATTTACAAATATAGTGAATTTTGTTGATAATAAACAAGATTTCGACTTAAATAAAAAAAAAACTAAAAACATATTATTTTCTCAGCTGAAAGACATAATGTACTTAAATATCAATTATCTATTAACGTCTTCTTGAGTAACGACTATTTGAGAAAATTTAGAACCTCCTTATAAATTGCAAATAAATATATTTTTATGTCTTAATTTTAATCGATTTGAATAAAAATCGATTAAACAACACCCTCAGGCACGCGTGTTGGACATCCCTTTCTGGTTACTTCGTAAAGCTTCGTGCTTATTCGGCAATGCTCGGTACACGGTAATATTTCTCAGTCACACGTTAGCATTGGTGTCGTGTTCGTGTCGCTATCTCTGTCTTGAGCACAGTCGGTTACAAAAGTTTTCGTTGTTATTGTTGTTTGTTTTTATTAATAGTGTTAAGTTTGTTTTGTTTGTTTTATTTGTTTTATTTGCAAGTGTCAGTTAGCACTTATATTATTCGCCAAACATGCCACCAAAACATAACAGTGTGTTAAATCGCCAGGCGAGAAAAATTATTTACGATTTAACGCAATATATGAAAAAAGAAAAAGAAGAAGGCGTAAAAGATGTCGATAAAGTTTATTTAAGAGTTGCTAACGCAACTGGTGTGTCCCAACGCACAGTACAGCGGATCGCAACTGAAGGCAATATTTCGGGCTTACTTTCAGTATTCCGCACGCCTGGTAAAAAAAGGTCTAGATCAAAACCTATTACTGATATGGATAATTTTGACCAGGGAGTAGTAAAAAGATGCATACACAACTTCCACAAAACTGAAAAAGAAATGCCGACGATAAACAAATTACTAGCGAAACTCAAACGGGATATAAATTTTCAAGGTAGTAAAACGAGCTTAAAGACAATTATCAAAAACTTGGGTTTCAAGTGGCGAAAGACCGAAACCAATAGAATGGTTCTTATAGAGAAGACCGACATTCGCCTGAAAAGGATCTTGTACTTGAAGGCAATGAAAAAATACAGGGACGAAGGGCGACCAATTGTATTCACTGACGAGTCGTATGCCCACTCATCACATACAAAAGGTAAGGCGTGGTCAGATGGTTCCGCTCAAGGACTAAAGCGCCCGATATCAAAAGGTCAGCGGATAGTGATGGTACACGCTGGGTCAGAAGCAGGGTTTGTTCCGAACGCGCTACTAATGTTCAAATCTGGCAGCAAAACCGGAGACTATCATGATGACATGAATTTCAAAAATTATGAGAAATGGTTACGGACCCAACTGATTCCAAATTTGAGCCCTAACTCGGTGGTGGTTATCGATAATGCTCCGTACCACAACAAATTAATGGATCCTGCCCCTACATCTAATGACAAGAAGGCAAAAATGGAATCGTGGTTATTAGAAAAGGGTATACCATATGAAAAGGACATGCGTAAACCACAACTTTACGATCTAATAAAAAAAAACAAAGACGTGAATAAAAAATACGTAATAGATGAAATGTTTAAACAAAACAACCACGATGTCCTTCGTTTACCCCCATATCATCCCGATTTAAACCCCATCGAGATGGTGTGGGCTGCCATTAAAGGGCACGTAGCCGCTAAAAACGTCGACTGGAACGTAACCCGGACAATGGAGCTCATACAAGAAAAAGTAAATTTAATGGGTCAGAATGAATGGAGTGCTTTATGCAGAAAAGTGCAAGAGGTCGAACATGACTATAGGAAGAGCGACCATATTATTGACGAAATGACGGATCAATTATTCATCATTAATACAGCTTCAGATTCAGAAAGTGAGTCTGAAAGTGAGAGCGACGATTACGAAGATGAACCTATGCCAAGTACCTCACATGGTACACAAGGGGCCGACGACTTTATGTTAGGAATTTCCCCCCTCAGCGACAGTGATTAAATAATAATAAGTGTAAATAAATAAAAAGTATTAAATGTAAATAATATTGTATGTGTTTGTGATAAAATCTGCCCCTATCGAAAGGTGAGGTATCAAAATTGAATCTTTAATTTATAATGTCTCCAAAGTGTTTTGATATTTTTGGTCACTGTATTAGGGAAATTTTATTTGTACATTGGTATATATAAAAAAATGACAATAACAGTTTTCTTCACGAGTGTTCATGCGCTAAACTTCGCAGAGCCTATATTCAGACTCGCCAAGATACGTCGGCCGTATTGTAGGTTAGTGTATACTAAATCACAAGGCAAATCTAAACCCAAGTTAATAGCATAGGTCAAGTGTCTGCTATTTTACACTAGTATTCTGTAAGATGTAAAATGTTATGAAAAAATGTAAAAACAAAACTTTTTCATCTTACCTATTTGTCCTTTAGACAGAATATCCATTTTATAGCGCAAATTGTCTCCACGGCCAACTAATCCAGTAAAGTTGAGCATTAAATTTCTACCTCGACAGAACCTGAGAAAATTTTGTTCAGTTTGGGTAAAAATGTAATCATTGGAATGTTATTTAATAATTATTATCATTTTTATAACACCATACCTTAAATATTTTGAACATTCTAAAGAGCTATCATGTAGGTATGAAGCTTCACACATAACTTTTAATTCATTTATTTGTTCCTTAACGTAACCTAAAAAATTAAGAATATTATGAACAAATTAAATTTAAAATATTTTCATTGTAACAGAACCATATTAAAGTACTAATGTATTAATAACTAACAACTATATAAACTTATCAGATGTCAGAAATCATATCTGTTAACCACAAGCTCTGGGATTTAATTACAACCCAAGTTAACACATGTAAAGAGTCTCATGCTCTACCGACTAACTCCGCCATTGCCGGTCCCAAGCCCGGATAAGAAAGGAGGAGGGGACGGTTCCGCCGGAGAGAGTGGGTGTATCCGGTGGACTAACACACCCACCTGCGCTAGGACCTGCGCAGTCGAGCGCCGTATGCGGGGATGAAGGAGTCCTGGAGGGTTGAGCCGATCGTCGCTGGGGTATATAGTGGCGAGAGGCAACACGCCCTCTTTGGTCCGGATTTCAAGCTAAACGGTGGCCCTATCTGCTAGCCACAGATAGGGAAATGGCCAAGCGCCCCGTCAGAGGGTCGCAGGCGAGGGATGTGGGGGCTGCCTAGTTTTCCTGAAAAGGGGGCTGGGTGGTGGTAAAGGCCATGCCGACGGAGCAAGTGACAGTTTATTCGGGTGGTGGGGATGGGCCTTGTCAGCCCCATCTACCAGCTGGATCGAGCTCCCGACGTCACGCTGTGAGCCAACTTCGCGTCCCTATATTCTCCCGGTAATCATAACGCCTGAAATTCTTTTTTTTTAAGTAGGGCGTTCCCAAAGGTGCGGGCTCCATGGAGGGTGGGAAGCCGGGGGGATGAATTTTAAAGAACAAAAAATTATGGACAATTTAAGGCCCAATAAGAAAGAGGGAGAGGTGTCAGAGGTGCTTACCAGAGACAACAAAGAACAAGGGGGAACCGTCACTAAACCGACGGTTCCACGGACAGTACCGTCCAGCGTAGGTGCTCCCACCAAAAGGACAACTACCTCGCTGAACGTTTCCAAAACCAGTTCCAAGGAGCTGGACGAGAAAAGAGAACAAGAGCCCGCGAGTAACAAAACTGCGGAGCCACTACGAACTGACGACCTTTTCTCTGCTGCCTGGCAAGTGGTGAGCCGTAAAGGGAAAGGCAAGGCACCCAAAAAGGTGACTTGCCGACCTGACGGACCATCAGGAGGGTCTATCCCTGCAGGCAGTAGTGGAAAGGCCAAAAAGAAGAACTAGAAGCAGCGGGGAAAAAGGCCGAAGAGAACGAGCCGCATTGGCTGCTTCCGAAACGAAAACCAAGGCTGGGCAAGCTACTGCGACTGGGGTGCTTGGTGCTGGAACCAGTAGCCGCACTGAAGCTGGGAAGGATAAAAATCCAGCCCAAGTGGAAGTCGTGCCCGCGGGAACCAGCTCTAGGATATCCGCCAGGAAGCAGCGAGCGGCCAAGCGTCCTGGGAAGAAGGAAAGAGCAGTCAAAAGGATGCTGGAAGAGTCCACCTCGCCTAGAGGGGAACACAAAAAAGTGCGACTCGAACAGCAACCAAAGGCTGCAAGAACGAGCTACGCTTCCGCTGCTGGAGCAGATTTGGGTGTGGCCTTAACGTGTGCGCATTCAGGTCACATTACGAAGGAAGTAGCAGACGACATCCTCGTAGCAATACAGAGGAAGATGATCAGCGAGGCCTGGAGTAGCCAGGACCCTGATGCGTCGGGCCAAGTTTTTAGGGGCAAACCCGTTTATACGGAGGGTGTCCTGAAACTGTGGTGCGACGATCAGAAGGCTCTGGACTGGTTGAAGGGCGAATATTGCTACCCTCGATCTTAAATCCAACACCTTGCTGACAATAAAGAAACAGTCAGAGATACCACAAAGAGTCAAATGTGGTATCCTTATCCCTGATGCCCAAGGAGCCTGGAAAGACTCACGCGACATTGGTCGCGTGCTGGCGTACCAGAACCGCTGGGTTAACATCAGGGACTGTCTGTTACTCAAGGCTGATAAGCAGACGGACGGGTGGTTCCTCGTTGTTTCGGTGCCGGAGGATCATATCCCGACCCTGATGAAGGCCGGACGCCGTCTCGCATGTGTATGCGGGGCGGTATACGTAAAATTCCAGGGTCGTGGCGGTAAATTCTTTGATACTCCACCGAGCAAAGAGGTAGAAAACAACCCGGAAGTTATGGATACCGGAGCCACGGTTACCGGTACAGCGGAATCACTGGAGGCCAAGTCCAGTGAAAAAACGGCCTGCACAACTGAGCCGAAGCCCCCAGTGGAGATCGGGCTCAGCGGCAGCTCACTGAGTGACGAAGAGGACTGCATTTTGCCGACCACTTCCGACTCGGTGGCTGACGATGAGACCCGAGATCTTCTGGCAGGCCTATTTTTGGGCGGGGCCGGAGAGGACGCGATCAATGATGGCGTGCCCTTCTTCCAAAACCAGCCTAGTGCAGGCCAACCTCCACCACGGCGAAACTGCGTCGGCTCAATTACGCAAGTGGTTGGAGGTTCAAAGGACTGCCATAGCCTTAATCCAGGAGCCGTGGGTTGGGGCTGGTAAAATTAAAGGCCTAAACAACCTAAAAGGTAAGCTATTCTACAGCTCTGAACACGACAAGCCTAGAGCGTGTATTTACACTACTAAAGATATCTGTGCACAACCATTAACAGATTTCTGTTCTAGAGACATGTATGCCGTGACAATACAATACACACAGGAGAGAAGATTAGTCGTCGCCTCGGTCTACACGCCGGAGGAAGACACTCCTTCCCCTCATGACCTCGGCAGGCTGGTGAACTTCTGCGAGAGGACTGGACTAGAGGTTGTGATCGGGACGGACTCCAACGCACATCATCCCCTTTGGGGAATGGAAAAACCAAATGAACGAGGTAAGGTTTTAGTTGAATATTTATTTAGTACTAACCTAACCATTTTAAACATAGGTTCTGAACCTACTTTCATAAACAAACGCTGTCGCACTATAATCGACCTCACACTTGCAACAGAAGGAGCAGCCAAACTAATTACGGGATGGCATGTGTCGAAAGAGGCCTCATGCTCAGACCATAGATGGATCTGCTTCGCACTACAGGTCGATATCCCCTCTACACCACCATGGCGAAATCCACGCAAGACGGATAAAACAAAATACCTAAATAGGCTGATGTCTTCGCTCGCGGGTTTTGAGGGGATAAATACTATAGCAGATCAGTCGCTCCTAGAAGAACAGATAGCAGCTGTTACTAAGGCCATGATAGATAGCTACCATGAATCATGTCCAGAAATCACTCCACCAAGGCATGCCGATTTAAAGCAACAGTGGTGGGGTGAAGAACTCGATAGGAAACGTAAGAAGGTAAGAAAAGCCCTAAATAGGGCCATGAATACCTCAATGGATGAAGAGTGGCTACTATATAAGAAAGCTAAGTCTGAATACAAAAAATGTATCAGGTATCGACACTCGACTGGGTGGCGTAAATTCTGTGGCAACATAGAAACCTGCGAACAAGCAAATAGGATAAGGAATATTCTAGCTAAACAGAACACGTCTCTAAAGAAGATCCATGTCTCTAAAGAAACCCGACGGTAGCTACTCAACATCGCCGGATGAAGTCCAACGCATCCTAATTGAAACGCACTTCCCAGGTTGCTGCGTAACCCAGGAGGCAAACCAGCATGACGACATACTGACACGAACAGTAGAAGACTGGAATTTAGCACAGAGAGTGGTAACGATAGACAAAATCCATCGGGCCATTCACAGTTTCCTCCCCTATAAGGCGGCAGAACCTGACGGCATATTCCCGGCACTCCTACAGTGGAGGGGGGGGGGGGGTAAAGCCCTAATAGACTTGTTGCCATAATGAGAGCCTGTCTGGCTCTTAAATATGTTCCTAGGGGATGGAGGGAAGTGAAAGTCACATTTATACCCAAACCAGGTAAGAGCGATTACACTGACCCTAAATCCTACAGGTCCATTAGCCTCACATCCTTTCTCCTAAAGACGATGGAGAGGATGTGTGAAAGGGAATTAAGGGAGTCGGCGCTAATGAACTTACCACTACACGACAAGCAACACGCCTACAGTCGAGGCAAATCAACAGAATCGGCACTTCATCAGGTAATTACAAAGATTGAAGAGGCCATCCAAAACAAAGAAATATGTCTAGGTTCCTTCATAGATATAGAAGGTGCTTTTGACAGAACGAACTTCTCCAGCATAAAAGGTGCACTCAGTAGACATAAAGTTGAACCGGCACTGATCGACTGGATAGTTTGCATGCTCAGTACACGAATAATAAAGATTGCTGGTGAATCTCAACCAATCCAAATTAAGAAAGGCTGCCCGCAGGGTGGGGTTCTCTCACCTCTCCTGTGGAATATGGTCATTAATGAACTCATCAGCAAATTAAATACTAATCACTTCTATACAGTAGGTTATGCTGATGACCTGACAATACTGGTCTCGGGAAAGACAGCAAGCATAGTGTGCGACCTGACCCAAGCGGCTCTCCGTATAGTGGAGAGATGGTGCAGGGAATACAACTTAACCGTCAATCCAAATAAAACGGTTTTAGTAATGTTCACACAAAAACGAATGCTGAATAACTATCATCTTCCAAGTCTTTTCAGCACAAAACTCCAGCTATCCTCTGAGGTAAAATATTTAGGTCTTACCTTAGACAGCAAACTTAACTGGAATAAACACATAGAAAACAAAATCAACAAAGCTAGTACAACTTTCTGGCAATGCAGAAACATGATTGGCAAAAGATGCGGACTGACGCCAAAAATCATACTGTGGCTTTACAAAACTGTAATTCGGCCCATGATCACATACGGCGCTCTGGTATGGTGGACCAAGACAAATGAAGCCACCACAATTAAGAAGCTTCAGCGCTACCAGAGACTGGCATGTATGGCTGCCACAGGCTGCATAAGAACTACGCCAACAGCAGCCTTGGAAGCGATGCTGGAGCTAACTCCGCTTCATCAACATATACAACAAGAAGCGACTTTAGCTGCCATCAGACTCAAGACCCTAAATCTTTGGAGTAAGAATAGTGTCCCTCATACAGGCATAATTGATAGAATTCACTCAGAAATTCCTATCCTACAAGCCAAATACGATAGGATTCCTAAACAATTTGTTTTCGATAAGAAAAACAAGATACAATTAAATGAAAACAGCCAGCCGGAAGGATTAAGCCCAAAAGAGCTTAGAGTTTTCACCGATGGTTCTAAAACAAATGAAGGTGTAGGTTCTGGAGCTTTCTCTAAAGACCTCAATATTCACGTATGCACACCGCTGGGTACCTATAACACGGTCTTTCAGGCGAAATGTATGGGTATCATTCAAGCGGCCATAGCAATAGATGCTAGGAAGGTTAATGACTTCCCCATCAGAATACTGACCGACAGTAGGGCGGTACTACAAGCTCTGAGTTGCAATGGGGTGAACTCGGGACTAATATATGAATGCCATCAACGATTAAATGAGGTATGTAAAAACAACAATGTGACTCTGTAATGGATAAAGGGACACAGTGGATCCAGAGGCAATGATGCAGCGGACGAACTGGCCAGAAGAGGATCGGCTCTGGCCACTATAGGGCCGGAACCAATCATACCAATCCCCTTTGGTAACGTTCGTTCACTGGTACGTAGACACTTAACTAATCAACACGCTCAGCTTTGGAAAAATCTAGTAGACTGTAGACAAGCTAGGGAGGCCCTACCTGAAATAAACAGTCGCTTAACCAAAGTTTTAATGAGACTGAACAAGCCGCAGATCAGGATAGTAACAAGTGCTATCACAGGACACGGCACCTTAAGGAAACATTTATTTACTATAGGTGTTACAGATAGTCCCCTGTGCAGGGCATGTATGGGGGAGGAAGAATCGGCGGCCCACGTGCTACTGAAATGTCCGGAGGTCGCTACGTACAGGGCTAAACATCTCGGCACGCCGGGATCACTCCCCGAAGTTGCATGCAACATCAAGGGACTGTTGAGCTTCTTCGGGGAGATCTCATGGCTCGAATAATCACATTATTCCTGCCCACACGCAAAATACGCGCGGAGTTGCGGAAAACAGCCCATCGCAAACTAAACTAAACACATGTAAAAACATAGATTGGTTATATTTTGAGTCTGGTTGTGTTGTGCTCTTTACAGTGTCTCTTATACTATACTCTATTTAACCTAACTTTGATCCCTGGTCACAATGGTATCTACGGAAATGAAATAGCTCATGTACTTGCTAAAAATGTAATTACGAATGACATTGTATTAAATTTAATTTCTTTTCATGACCTATATTTTCTTATAAGAGGGGGCAAACGAATATGCTGCTCACAAGATGGCGACTACTGCCGCCCATGAACAACTGCAACACCAGGGGAATTAAAGCAGCATTGCCAGCTTTTTATATAAGAGTAGGTTCTTTTCTTGAAGGTCCCTATGTCGTATCAGTCTGGAAAAATCGCTGGTGATAGTCGATTCCACAAGGAAATTGTGTTAGGAAGAAAACTTATTGTAAATCGCATAGTGGTGGACTGCCCATCATCCAGATGTATCGGAGTTTTGTTTCGATGTGTAATAGTGAAATTGAGTGGCTGGAATAAGTCAGAACAATTTCTCTGAGCACTTCCCATGGTAGATGCAATAAAAAACACAGAGATGCAACATCTCTTCGCAGCGCCAGTGAATCTGATCAGAAAAAACTAGGTCGCCGATGATTTTAACTGCTGTGCGGTGGTTGCAACCAAGTGGAAAGAGCTGGCACTGGAGTGCCCCTGCAAAGTTGCAAGTGGTGTGCCAGCATTAAATACTGTCCTGATCTACAAAGCACGCCAAGCTTTTTGAGGTCAATTTGGCATTGCCTTCAAAGTGACGGCAATACTGAACATCATTCAATATGTTGATGCCGAGGATTCCGATGCTAGATGAGGCAACAAGGGTAATTTCTTTGAAACAGAGGAGATACAACAAAGGGGTACTTTTTAGCAGTAAAGACACAAACTTGTATCTTCTTGGGATTGAACAGGACTAGATTTACTCGCCCCCAATCCGAGACTTTGTTCAACAAAGACTCTTAGACTTTATTCTTGCAAGCAACACAAGTATATTCTGGCTCTCGACAACATGTTTTCCAAAAAATTATTAGCATCTAATTTTACTAGCTAAAAGGAGATGAATGAAATTGGACCAAATTGTGGAAAGTATTCAAAAATGTTAAAGTTAAGTACTATACTACCATCCAAGAGATCATTCCTCCCAAGCCTTGGTTTTTTAAAGTTAACAAAGCATTTAAATGCTTGTACAGATGTGCTTCCGGTAAAAATCAGAGTTAGGAGTAAGCTCATTGTGTGGATGTGGCTTAGATGTGGTTTGATGAGTTCAACAAACCATATTTTTTTCAACTGTCCCAAACTATCCTCCTCTCTTTATGATTACCTTCCTCCTTATATTCCTTGTCCTATATAAAATATATTAAAATATTTTAACATAAAATACTACTTTTGTGTATATTTTATGTGATTTTATTAATATAATAACATAAACTTTAAATCTTTGTCACTTTTAACATACTAATAAGATTCTAACACCTGTATTTATCATTTGCTATAGCTGATTCAACAGATAGATTTGTCTAAATTCTAGGAGGTAAAATAAGGGTGCTACCATCTGCTTGGGATCCTATAATTATCAAAATTAAACCCAAACCCAAGCATACCACTGTAAGAATTCAAGATACTGTAAACTCATTCTGCATAGATCGGAACAAAAATTAATATTCAAAAACTGAAGGTAGCCAGGCTATGACATTGGAACTTCAAACATCTCAGTCCTCCCCGTGACCATGGGTGCTGTAAAGCACCCAAAACTAAAATATGTTAAAATAGTTAATTAAATGTGATAAAATCCATATACATGATTAAAACTACTTTTACGGATTTTATCGCGTTTATTTTTACTTTTTATTTTTAATTCCCGACGTTTCGGGAGCTTTCCAGCACCCATGGTCACGGGGGACTCCATGGGTGCTGGAAAGCGCCCGAAACGTCGGGAATTAAAAATAAAAAGTAAAAATAAACGCGATAAAATCCGTAAAAGTAGTTTTAATCATGTGTAGTGTTCGCGTAAATATAAGAAATCATTATAAAATCCATATAGTTTTATTCAATGCATAGTGTTCGCACAAATTTAAGAAATCATTAGGTAAAATAAATTCTTGCATTATCACTCTTATTTTAGTTAAACTCATCAGCCTTCATTTATTCGTCTAGCGAATTTTACCAAACCACCACAAAAAATGATCTTCAGGGTATAAACTATGACCTATCTATGTTTACTTACACTTCCAAAATTACACATTAATTTTACTGCTCCTTTAAAAGTGACAAGAATAGAAGATTCACTTACTTTATAACTATATCTGTAGCTTAATTCTAAAGAAATATGGCTAGCATAGAATGATACAATGCTCATTTCTCCATCAGAAAGTTAGTTTTGTACTTGTAGTAAGGTCACACCAGCTTAATAACTCATTTACCAAGTACAATGGAGATATTCAAAATAATATGGAAGTTAGTTTCTGACATACACAAGTGGAAATGTTCTTAAGAACTAGATACTTTTTGTTGCACAAAAGATAACTTAAAAAAGTAATTACCAAAGTCAGCTTGTGTATAAAATGTATCATACTGAGCCTCTTTCGTTTTAACCCAACCTCGATGATCACCAGGGCATCTGGGTCTCACATGGTAAGAAATATTTTTGTAACAATGAGTCTCGTATCCCCAACAAACATTATTGTCGATAACATTTTTATATGGACAACTAAAATCAGCCTTACAATTATCAGCTAAACTTGGAAATGAGTTTAGAATATAACCCATATGCTCAGCTGGCACATTAAAATCCTTAATTTCTATTAGATAAACATATCTTATTGAAAGTGAAAAAGTAAATAGATTTAAAAACTTCATTTTCGACACAAACTGGAACTGTATTAAGTTTAAGTCTAATAATAATCTTTAAAAAACATATATTTCGGGTATAGATGTGCGCGCAATTTGTTTATAAAGTATAAACTATAAATTTTTGGTTAGAAAAGAAAATTGAAAATGTAAAGGTACTCTGTGAGAAAATGTCAGTGTCACGTAGTGATGACACTCGAGCCGTGTTCACTCGAGTAGCTTTTATTTTACTTGCACTCGAGTAATATTTATGACAACTCGAATTACGAGTGACTCGAGTCAACCCAAATGACTCGGACCACTCGAGTGGTCTGGGCCGACTCAAGTAAGAAATTCAAGTTAAGACAGGTTTTGTTATGTAGCCGATGTATCTTCCATTTGAAATTAAGTACGAGTGAATTACGTCAACTGCAGCCGAGGAACCCAAAAAAAAAAACCGATACTAATTTAAAATGCTTTATTATAATACAAACATTACAATATAATTATTACAAATAAAAAAGAAGTGAAACAGATCGATGCTAGATCTAGAATGAGTTATAATTATTACAATAAAATAGCGTAAAAAAATATTGCAGAGCTCCGATTGCATCCGTTGACGTCAATGCTCACGTTCTGCTGAGTTGCACCTCGTGCCGCTGCAATGTATCGGGGTCGTTGCTGTGTAGGCTCTTTACCTATGAGGCTATGCTATAACTCCTCTACCCTCAAATCAGCAACTATTTTAGAACATTCAGAGAAAAAGTTGCTGGTAATGTCTTTTCGACTTTTGATTCTTCGGGGTTTTCATAGCTATGTTGGGTGTTATTCTGGGTCTGTTCTTGCTTCCTAGTCTTGTAGTAGCAACGAAATAAGATTATGATAGCGAATACCTAGGCTTGATAACACGGCGTAAAAGGGAATAGTAGTGTGATATATGGTTAGGAGATGCATCTCTCGCAGATGAAGTGGTGGTTGCATCATGAGTTGGTCCTGGGCTGCGTGGAGTCCTTTCAGGTTGATTGTATTAAGGCTGATTCGTGGTACTGCTGGGGTATCGTTTGCTCTTGTATCCATTGGTATTTTCATTAGTTTCAGGGGATTGCCTTCTACTTGATCGTTAATATTAGTGATGGTAAAAATTCTTGTGTTCGCAGGAAGCAAATAATTGGTACTGTGGCTAAGTAGCTGCCCCGTAATGTAGTAATGTCTGCACGCCCGAATACTGTGTGGACCTTAGTTAGGGAAGGAGATGGTGTAGTGCTTGTCGTCAAAACGTTACATGGCTTCTTTTGGTAGTGTGACGTCGGTTATCTTCCAGGATTTTGCTATAGACTGATTGATGATGAGGTTCTGGATACAATCGGATTGTGTTTGAATTTGGGTGTTCGTTTCCTTTTCGCATAGGTACCGGTTACTCAACTTCGGACATTCTGTCTTTCTTCTGTTGTGTTGTTGTGGTTTGTTGTGGTGTGATTGTTGTGGTGGCACGTTAGGCCTAAAAGTTTGTTGCTGTGGTACACATTGAGGTCACTGTAAATTGGGCATTGGCATCGGTGCAGGAAAACTGAATGGCTTTTGCAAAGGTAAGGTCATATGACTAGGTTGGAGAGGCTTAGCTGCTCGAGGTTTCCTGTCAGCGAAAGATTCACCACGTTGTTGCAGATACATGACATTTAGTTCTTCCTGTACAAACTTCAAGGCTTTTTCAACGGTATTTGGATGCATATAACGTATTTGTGAGCCAAGTAGCTCCTTTAAACTGCGTACGAAAGCTCGCTTTGTAAATTTTTTATATAATACACATTTAGTTTCTATTGTAGCAGACAAGGTTTCATGAAGCGTAACATACGTAATGATAGTGCTAAATAGTGTGACATCGTGCATAAAATTCTTGGGGAGAGCTGTTTCCCTAAGGAGCTAACGAGAGGTCGTTGTAGAGAGCCGTTTCATCTATTTGATCAGAAAAGTTATTGATTAATGCTGTACGTATGCCATGCCAGCTTTCAGTAATACCATTTGAATTTAAAGTGGTTGCAGCGGGTCCAGTTATTTTATTCAATATCCCGTTAAGCAGGTATAAGTTCGATAGTTCACCGCTAGGTTCATTATTTAGGTATGCAGCACATATTTGGTCACAAAAATTTAGTGCAGCTTGCGCTTTTAAGAGGTCGTGTTTGATAAAGTACAATTCTTAAACTATTTAATTTACAATTAAGATTTTTATATTTTTGGTTAGGAAATGTTCTGATCTATCTGATTAACAATTACGAAAGAAGTTTTCACTTCAAAAAGATAACCTAAAATTAATACACATTATATGTAACAAAACTGATTATGTTTTTAAGTAAATCTTAGTACAATGTATGTATTGTACTGAGTCAATCCGAGGCAAAGCAATTGATTAAATAACGATAAGGTAGCGTTTGGAATCTTTACTAATTCATTCCTATACTCGCACTTACCACTTAACAGTGACCATTTACACATCTACTAATCTAATAAAATAAATCTATAAACTAATCACTTATCACCTGCAACTGCTACATAATAGAGTATAAATCAGCAACTAAGCAGTAAAACACAGGCGTTAAGATTGTCATCTAATTGTTTGTTTAACTTTTTTGATTGTTTATAAAATAATAATATTTAATTCATTATTTTCATCATCATTATCATTACAGCCCTTCACAAGTTCACTGCTGAACATAGGCCTGCCCCAAGGTATGCGACAAAGCACGGTCCTGAGCCACCTGCATCCATTGACTTCCTACATGTCTTACCAGGTCGTCACTCCATCTAGTGGTGGGTTGCCCTACACTTACTACTTACCGGTACGAGGCTGCCACTCGAGAACTGCTGGCCGTATGAGGACGCTCAAAGTCGCTCAGCAAGCTATGGAGAGGGCTATGCTCGGGTTTTCTCTGCGTGATAAACTTAGAAATGAGGATATCCGCAGTAGAACCAGAGTGACCGACGTAGCCCATCGGATTAGTAAGCTGAAGTGGCAATGGGCCGGCCATATAGCTCGAAGAACCGACAACCGTCAGTACATTGATAAAGCGGTGAATAGTGATGCGCCAAGATTGACCCCTATGCGTTATTGTACTTAAGTTATAAGTTTAAATTAGAGACCTAAGTATTTAGTAAATAACAAGTTGTTGTATATTATGAGGTAGGTTTAAAAAAATCAATAAAACACGGGTACAAATTTATGAAACGATGTTTATTAATCCAACACAACAATCCAATGATATTTTACCCCTTAAAAAGGGTTAACTTATTACATAATTGTCGTTTTGATAGCTTGATCGCAATTTTACGTATAAAATTTCTATAATATAATTTAATGATATTATAGAAACAAACGAAGCCCCTGATGTTGGGCTCCCTTGAAAAATGGTGCTTTTTTATTGTTAACATCCATGTATTTTCCAATTCGCGGCTTTTACAGTTTTTACTTCAATATACCAATAGTCAACTTGGTACCATTGAACGAACTGTAGTACCGCCCAAATTTAGACGAAATGCTAGTCCACACACGCAAGACAAAGTGGCAGATTGTACTCTTCAGTCATCTGTACAATTTGCTGAAGGGTATGTATGTGGTCTATGGTATTAAAGCCTTTTCAAAAACCGGCTTGTTCGGGAGACTGGAAGTCGTCGAGTCTGCGTGAGAGACGATTCGTAATGACTCTTGAAAACAGCACGTAGACGCGGCTCAGAAGGAAAATCGATTTGTTGTTCTTCAAGGGAGCGTTGGCGCCTTTCTTGAAAAACATTATCAACGCACATCTGTTCCACGTCTCGGGAGGAGTCTCACTAAGGAGGATGGAATTAAAGAGTTTCTGAAGGACTTCAAGTACTGGTTTTTCACCGCTTCCAGAAGCTTCGCTGTAATTCCATTTTCGTTTGTAATTCGAAGTTCCAGCTTGCAGTTTTTAAGGTGCTGGAGGGCCATTCTAATCTCGAAGACTGACGTCTGGGATATCATCAGAACAGTATCGGATAAGACTTGCTCTTGGATCGTTATTCACACTTGCGTGTGGCTCCAACAATGACGTGTACAACTACCTATAGAAGCTCTCAATCTCACTCAAAATTTCAAGTGTTCCGAAAACGGTGCTGCCACACTCGGTCTTCAGCTTCGACATTTGGCTCTTTCTGACAAACAGATCTCTGGAAAGATTTTGCAGCCCTGGTTCCGCTTGATCGCTTCTTCAATACGAGCTGTATTGAAGTTGCATAAGCCACGCCGCATGAGTTTTTTATGTCTCCGAATTTCCCTCCCTTCAGTTCACCGTTCTCTCTTGTGTCCCATTAACACTGTATAGTGGGTTTTGGAGGAATGCATGGCTTTAGAAATATCCTCATATATTTCCTCCACCTCCTTATCGGGATCGTTGGAATGGAAACCTATATGACCTTCAACGAATAACGCTTGGTGAGACTTAGTATAAGCTATACAACCCTAGTCGATACTCACAATATTTACAACGTTGTCAACACAGAGACTTGTAGATGATAAATTCGACACCTCCTTGGGACAGATGGTCACCCTCTTGGATTACCGTGCCCTCCCCCTGCTTTCAGAACTCGGATAATCCTATGATATCCCAGCGCAACTAGTCTATCTTTTTTTCCAGATCCAGGATCTTCTCATCAGTCCTTAGGGTGCGTGCGTTGTATGTTGCCAGGTCGAATCGTCTTAAGTGGCAAACGAACCTCCACCGCAGATATTTAGCACTCCCTGCCCAGCCGTTACCATGGTCACCACCGTAGTCAAGAATAGCGGGGTCACCGGCGCCTGGGTGCCGTATCTTCGTAATTCTCATCATGGGGGGATGTTTGCCACAGTTGCCACTCTTGGCGAGTAGTTTGGCAACCACAGTTATTATTGTTGTTATCAGGAAATTGCTGCTGCCCATCTCCTGTTCTCTCTGCTCATCTGCCTGTTTCCCTTTGTTGCCTCTTAGGACACACACGGTAAGATATGGCGTAGTGTATATTCTTAACCGCCAATACACGGCTACTGATACTATAATTACATTATAATTATTATATATATATATATATATATATATATATATATATATATATATATATATATATATATATATATATATATATATATATATATATATATATATATATATATATATATATATATATATATATATATATTATTAATTATTAAAAATATTTAAGTGATACGTAGCACAGCATCAATTCTAAATCCTGAAAACCCAAAGCGCTAGGTGCCGGGCACGTACTGTGTCACCCCGGCAACGTGCCTCCCACTATATCTTTTAACATTGTAAGGAATTTTGTAAAAATTAATGTTTTCTTATAGAAAAATTACATACTGATAAAAAGAAATGTCATTGTTCTTCTTAATTTTTTTCGGTGAACTATTCTTACAGCTTGGCATTGTACATTTGATCATGGCAGCTTAAAATTCAAATATATTGCGTCGCGAGAAGCAATTAAACGCGTAAACCTTTTTGACCAATAAAACGTCCACACCCGTAGACGCCCTCCACCTCAGGGCCCTCCTCGGCCCCTTATGAGCCTTCCGCTCTCTCAGCCAGCGCCGCTTCCAATAAACCCCTGGTTCCAAAAGGAATCAAATATCCCGCGGCCCTCCGCCGACCTAAAAAAACAGACAGACTCTGTAGTAGAGTCTCTAAACCTAGTGTATAACACACTCAATAGGATCAATTTAGACGAAATCATTATTCTTGCGGATAAACTGAGCGCAGCTCAGTCCCCTCAGGGTCGTCTCCTTGCTCTTACTGAGCACATCAACCTTCTAAGGTCCTTGTAATTAAAATCAAAACTATGCCGGAGCCCTCTGCTCCCGCAATATCTCACGGTCGTATCAAACCAAAGGGTTTGTCGCTTGTTTCATTCAATATCCGCGGTCTGCGAAATAACCTCCCAGAGCTTAGGCTTTTTCTACGAGATCGCGAAGCCGATCTCCTACTCCTACAGGAGACCCATCTCAGCCCCAAGGTCTCTAAAGGCCTTACTATTAAAAATTATTCACTTATACGTAACGATAGACCCGACCGCAAAGGCGGTGGCACTGCCATCTATCACAAAAAGTCCCTTCATTGCTCCCACATATCTACTCCATCGCTTACCAGTATGGAAGCTACTATCACCAGACTAGCCATGACTGGACACCAGTCAATCATTATAGCCTCTTGCTATATCCCTAGCGGAACCCTCCCCGTCAAGAGTGACTTCGAATCCTTGCATTAGGCGACTCAGTCATTATGTTTGGAGAATTTAACTCCAAGCATACTGAATGGGCCTGCCGCACTACTACCAGTAGTGGCAGGGTGCTGCTCAGTATCACTCAGTCTCTCGACCTAACTGTCTACAGCCCCCTCACTGCCACCCACTATCCCGACATTGTTACCTACGCTCCTGATGTGCTAGATTTTGCTCTAGTTAAAGGAGTTTCCCTTAACCTTAGAGCAATCGAGCCTCTCGACGATCTAGGATCCGACCACCGTCCTGTATCCCTCCTTCTTGGCCATCAGCCGTCTCCAACTCCCACTTCCAAAATCTACACTGACTGGAAGGGCTTCAAGAAGTCTCTAGCCTCGGCTATAGACTCTCCGGACCCTCCCATAACCCTTTCTTCCGACGCCCTCGACAGTGCGGGGAAAATAGACACCGCGGTCGAAAATCTCACCTCACTTATAACATCCTCTCTTAAAGAGAATGAAAAAGTTGTCCCGGTTGCTAAAACTAGTCTTCCCCTAGATATTAGCTACCTGTTAAAAGCCAAAAAAGCAGCCCTCCGTAGAGCTGCACGCTATCCCACTCCCGAATATAGACTCGCGGCCCACCGCCTTCAACGCAAACTGCGTTACCGCCTCCAAGACTACAGAGACCACGAAAAGGGCAATCTCATGGAGAAAATCTCTCCCTCTCACACAGCGTACTACCGGATGGCGAGAGCCCTCCGGATAGACGCTATAACCCATACTCCCCCTCTGTCTCGTCCCGACGGCTCCATTGCCTTCGAAGACGAAGAAAAGGCTGAGTGCTTCGCGGACAGCGTTGCCGCTCAATGCTCTCCCAGCTCACAACCCACTGACCCCTTACACATCCAACAAGTGGAGGACGAGGTCCGACGAGGAACTCGCCCCCTACCGCCTCTGACCCTATCACTGTGTCCAAAGATGAGATTTCATCTACCATCAAAGGACTTAAGCCAAAAAAGCACCGGGTGCGGATGGTATCTCCAACCAAGCCCTCAAACACTTCCCGGAGCAGGTAATCGCCTTACTGGCCATTATCTTTAACGCCTGCTTCGAATTCAGTTACTTTCCCACCTCTTGGAAAGAGGCAACTGTCATTGGCATTCCCAAGCCAGGCAAACCTCTCCACCTCCCCTCCAATCACCGTTCCATCAGCCTCCTCAAGGCCATGGGCAAACTTTTCGAACGAGTCATTCTCGTGCGCTTGAGGCGCCATTTGTTTCCCACAGACGGCGACCCTCTTGTCATCCCACAACAATTCGGGTTTCGAGCCAAACACTCGTGCCCCCAACAAGTTCACCGCATAGTGGAATACATCCTCAGCGGTTTTTACCCTCGCCGTCAAAAAACCATCGCGGTCTTCTTTGACATTGCCAAGGCATTCGACAGAGTCTGGCACGAGGGCCTTATCTACAAACTGTACGACTTAGGCCTCCCAGATCGTCTCGTTCGCCTTGTAGCCTCCTATCTGAAGGATCGTACCTTTCGTTTTAGACACGAAGGCACGCTATCCTCTACCCGTCAAATAAAAGCCGGTGTCCCTCAAGGCTCTGTGCTTGCTCCCCTCCTATACATACTATTCACCAACGACATCCCTATCCCGTCGAATGGTGTCAAACTAGCCCTCTTTGCAGATGACAGCCCTTTACTCCAAAGGCAACTCACTACCACAGATTCGGAACAAGATTCAAAAGTCAGTAAGCGACTTAGGAGCTTGGTTCCAAAAATGGCGTATCGACGTAAACCCGGAGAAAAGCTCCGCCGTTTGCTTCGAATATAAACGACGTCGTCTCACCACCACTCCGCCAATCAGGATGTTAGGAACCCCTGTCCCATGGCAAACTAAAGCCAAATACCTAGGCGTCACCCTTGATGCAAGGCTCACTTTCGAGCCCCATATCAAGAAGGTTACTCGCACCGCACGTTTTTACATGGGTAGGCTCAACAGCATGTTGGGCAGACACAGTAAAATGTCCCTCCGCAACAAGCGAACCCTATATAAGGTCTGCATACGACCTGTCATGACCTACGCGGCCCCCATTTTTGCACATGCTAAGCCCAAAGCTATAAATGAACTTCAAATAGTTCAAAATCTGTTCTGTCGTAGGGCTACTAACTCGCCCTATTATGTCCGTAATGCCGACCTACATCGAGACTTAGAGCTCCCAACAATCCAACAGTTTCTTAAATCACTCTCTGAGAGATTTTTCAAAGCCTCAGAGTCCCACCCAAATCATCTCATTCGTGAGACAGCTGCCTATGCAGCCCCTATTCACACTCGCTATAGTGTGCGCAGACCGAGAAACTCTCTCTCGGACCCCCCCAACAAGCTTTCGGCTGACCTGAACTGCCTCCTGGCGGCTCAGGCCGAGCCTCCATAACACATCCATTAATCTGCCTTAGTTAGGCACTCTTCTAAGCGGCTTTTCGCCGCTTGCGCCCGCCTTTCTGCCAAAGAGGGTCGCGTTCGTATACGGCTTAGAGATCTCTAGTCAGATCGTTAAGCCATTTCCTAAAAGGCGGTGTTTAGTGGGTAAAAGTCTCCACATAACACCACTGGCGGGTGTGGATAGTGTTGATGTAATAATACGAAAAAATACCGCATCTTTGCTAAACAGAGTGCGCGGCAGCGGCCACAGTGTACTGAGTGAGATTGCCAACAGTGGGGACTGTCCACTGATCAAAAAAATGATTTCCAGGACCATGTTCTGCTTAATAATTAAATATTAAAATAAAAATAAAAATATATAAATTATATTACTAACATAGATGTAAGTTTTTCTCTACTAACAATTCCTATGGATTTCAAGTTGTCCGAAATAAACAATTTTTATTTATTTATTTATTTATATTGTATGGTATAGCCAGTTTTTTTTTTTGCGCCCGAAGCAAATATGGGCAACCCTCCGGAAAGCGGGGGAGGGAGGCGGTGAATGCTCATAGCATACCACGCAGCTGCGTGGTACACTATCCACACCCGCCAGTGCAAACATCGCAGACGCGCTACAGTAGCGCGGCAGCCGCAACAGCGCCCTGAATGCCTTGTTGTATTGAGTATGTAGGGCACTATAAGTCTTTTTGGTGTAGTTGGTCCATAGACTGCAAGAATAAAATGACGCACAATATGTTTTGAAAAGCGTGATCTTGACAGCGTCAGTGCAGCGACCAAATCTATGCACCAACATATTCGCCCTGACCGACAGTGCCCTACGTTCTCTTTCAATGTCTTCATCGTCTTTAAGGCTGTCAGTCACAATATGTCCAAGATATTTAAAACTATAGACCCTTTCTAGCGGTTCATTATAAAGCTTTATAGGTGGTACCACACTAGGACATTTACTGCCAGCCTTAAATACCATGAAATGCGACTTTTCGGTATTGTATAGTAAACCATGTGAGACAGCGAATTTTTCACAAACACCGAGTAGAGCTCTCATCGCACTAACTGAGGGTGCCAGCAGAACCATATCGTCCGCGTAGCTGATATTGTTCACACACACCTTGCCGATATGGCAGCCGACGCGCATGCTGCTGAGCTCTCGAATCAGTGCGTCCATATACAGGTTGAAGAGCCTCGGTGATGTCAGCCCCCTTTGCCTAACCCCGCACTCCATCTTGTACGGCTCAGAATACTCATTCGCCCATCTCACATAGTTCACTTGGTTACTATACCAATACTTGAGTAAATTGGTGTAGCCACAAGGTAAACAACTAACTTACGCCATAAGATGTCGTACGAGACAAGATCGAAAGCTTTACTCAGATCTAGGAAACAGGCATACACTGGGGTGCGCCTGTCCGTGTAGTATTTGACAGTATGCTTTAAACTCATTATTGCTGTTTCTGTTGATAGACCACGCGAGAAGCCGTGCTGGCCATCATGTAGCATACAGTGGTTTTCTAGAATAGAGTTAAGCATACTGTCAAATATCTTGGCTATTGTCGTTGCCAAGGATATTGGTCTATAGTTCGATCTCTCTGATACGTCACCAGTACGGTTTTTTACAATGGGGACAACTGAAGTCCTCATTAAGTCGGCAGGCAAGTAGGTATGCGAGACACAAACATTAAATAATAGTGCCAAAACTCTAGGTAAGTGCACACCTGCATATTTAAAGTGCTCAATACTGAGACCATCGTGACCGGGTGACTTACCTGCAACCATAGTTCTAATAACTCGTGCTATCATTTTGTCACTTGCTACCGTTTTGAGTTCACGCTTGGTTTCAGCATTGGACACGGGGTGTGACGACGGCCCTAAGGGTGACGTGACCATAAAATGATCCCTGAAGAGATCTGCAATTTGCTTCATGTCACTGACCCCATTTACTGCTTCAGGAAGACTAGGTCCAACGTTGAGCTTATTCGTGGATTTCCAAAACTTCTTAAAATCTTGTTTTGAATGATAAGTAGCCAATTTATCCATTTTTAGTTGATTTTGGTGGTTTTGGCACCACTTCAATCTACTCTTGAAAACACGGCGGCTGTTAACCATCTCATCATAGACAAAACCCTGCCTCGGTCGACCATACCATACCCACATCATAAATTTGGACCTAGCCTCCCTGTGTGCCTCACTGACATGCTTATTCCACCCTATTAGCACACGTTTTTTCTTTTTACACATATTTCCTTGGTGAGTTTTGATTGCTGCACATGATAAAACAGACACTATGTTTTTATATAAATTGTCTATGACACTCCTATGACTCATATCGTCACAAAAACCATAGCTACATTTTATAAATTCTGATGGAAAATGTATTGACTTAAGGTTGTTGTTACATAATTTCGTATAATGAGTTATTTGTTCATCATTTCTGCAGCCCCATTTTATTTTATTGCACGCGATTATTTTCGGAACAGCCTTAGGTATAACATAGTTCAACCTACATTCAATGAAGAGTGGGAAGTGGTCAGACCAGTACACATCATATAAAATCTTCGTGTTATTTATTAACTTATACGCCGACTCAGTGACTATTCAGTGATCTAAGAAGCCTATACCAACATGTTTGGCTGTATATTACTGAGTTTTGATAAACAATAAAATTCAATAGGGTTGTCGAGTTTCTTGCCTATAATACTTATCGATGTTTTTTCCTACCAATATCTGTTAATAAACAAAGTCGCCAACAACAGATTATTATCAAATATTTATTAATTAACAGGTTTCCAATTGAACATGCCATTGCCATAAGCTTCAAGAAGATTTAAACAGGTTGGACCATTATTACAAATATAATCGAATCACAGTTAATGTCAAGAAATGCCAAACTTGCACATTTACACGCAAAACTAAACCGGTTGAATATGCATACAAATTGAACGGCTCAATAATTCAAAAAACAGAGGTAATCCGAGATCTTGGTATCTTATTGGATTCCAAGCTTACATTTAGTAATCATATTGACTACATCACAAATAAAGCATATAGAAACTTAGGCTTCTTAATACGTACATGCCAATCTTTCAATAACTTACCCTGTATTAAAGTATTATATTATGCCTACGTTCGCAGTATATTAGAGTATGGTAGCAACATATGGTGTCCACAATACTATACGTATATTAACAAAATAGAAGTATTGCAAAAAAAAATTTTTGAAGTTTATGGACTACAAAATTAAAGAACAACATCAAACATACAAAGAAAGATGTATATTCTATAAATTCCTTTCGTTAGCAGACAGAAGAAAATTGCTTGATCAAATGACATTATATGATCTCATTCACGGCCGCCTAGATAATTCGCATTTACTTGGACTTGTCAATTTCTCCACACCCAAATATCGTACTAGACACACTAAATTATTTTTCATCTCTCACTCTCATACGAAATATACCAAAAACTCACCAATAAACCGGATGTGTTGCACCTATAATAATTTTTTTGACAATATTGATATTTTTACGAAAAAGAGAGAAAACTATAAAACTGAAGTATGCAAAAATCTCTTCAATAGTTATTCATGATTAAGGTATTAACTCAGATCAAATATATGAGCACAGACACACACACACACACACACACACACACACACACGCACGCACGCACACACGCACACACACACACACACACACACACACACACACACACACACACACACACACACACACACACACACACACACACACACACACACACACACACACACACACACACATTATGTTGTTGTATATACAATGTTCATAGTAGTACCGCTGATAGTTCTTTATACCGATAAGGAATCGTCGCTCATTCTTTTAAATTGTGTTTAGATAATATAGGGAAACCTGTAATAAGGTTTATGTTAATATAATCCGATCTGTTGTAAATTTTAATAGTTTAAAGCTGTTGGTTTTCTAAATTTTTAAAAAAAAAAAACATAAACTCAAATTATGGCTTAAAAAGCATAAATATTGTGAATTGGCGTCCGAAACAAAATGATCATATTTGTTCCAAACATTTCACAGACGACTGTTTTATTAGACATGAGAACTGCAGCACTTTGAAAAAGTGGTGCAGTTCTCATGTACCACAAAATACCGACAATATTTTGTGGTAGTACCAGTACCAGTAAGTATAAAAGTATTAGATTATTATTTAGAATATTTTTTATTTCTTCTTTCCTAATTTTCCACCAAACTCAAGGGCCATAGCCAAGTGTTGAAAGGTCACCTGATGATATCGAGCCACGTTGGATGTGTGTTAGCTGGCTGCGGCTAGAGGAGATTCCTCTCCCTGTATCGCTGTAGTTGAGGTGGAGTCGTCAGGGGAGAGGAGTGTTGGTATGGCGATTGGTGATGCGATGCTACTCGACTATCCTTCGCGACTTTAGTGAGGCTGCACCACTTGATGCTTCCAAGTGCTCGTTTTCTTCTGGCTCCATTCACATATCGGGCTCTGGAAGTCCGTAGTGCATGCAGGTGGAGTCGTGAAGTGAAGAGGCCGCAAAGGGCAGTGTGCCTTGTGTTTCTGGTGCGCCTTATCTGAGAAGAAAAATGGGGGGGGGGATAATTCAGCAGCTAACGAGGGGCTGCCATTGGGCGGCTGGCGCCGGTGGGGCTGCGGGTGTGCATGAAAGCATTTCCGTGGCTCTGTCAATTTGCGGTGGAGGTAGAACACCATGGGGTTTCAGTAAGTGCGAGTCTAGAGATTTAATTCTCTCTCGAGTCTCAAGATTTAATTTGTGCTTTAACTTCGTAGTGACCGTACTTCAGTTTATTTCTTATTTACAAATTCTCAATACCGCTGTAGTCGATGTGGAGTAGTAAGGGAAAAGGAGTGTTGGTATGGCAATTGGCGATGCGCCACTCGACTATCTTTTGCGACTTTGGTGAGACTACACCACTTGATGCTTCCAAGTGCTCGTTTTTCCCTAGCTCCATTCACATATTGGGCTCGGGAGCCCGTAGTGCAGGTGGAGTTAGAGGTCGCGAAAGGCAGTGTAGCTTGTGTTTCTGGTGCGCCTTATCTGAGAATGAAATCGGGGAGGAGAAGTCAGCAACTAAGGAGGGGCTGTCATTGGGCGGCTGACGCCATAGGGGCCGCGGGTGTGCATGAAAGCGTTTCCGTGGCCCTGCCAATTTGCGGTGGAGGTAGAAGAACACCATGGGGTTTTAGTAAGTGCAATCTAGAGGCTTAATTCTCTCTAAATTGCAGGCATGTAATACATACCTGCAATTGAGAGAGATATATAGAGAGATGGAGTACATATTTGTGCTATTTGCTGTAGAGACTATTGGTCCGTAGGGTGCACGTGCGGTGTATTTCCTAAAAAACTGTATTTGCGACGGATCATCGCTGCTGGTAATAAGAAGTTTTTTAGTTTGTTGTTTCCTCGCTTGAAGGCTAAGTATAGCCATTCAGAGATGACACGTAGCCAGCATTCTTGGGACGATACCACGGAAAGTAGGACTGTGTAATAATTTCAGTAATTTTTTTTTAATATTGTAATTTTAATTTCGAAAATGACGCTGTAAATAACTGATAACTATGTAATTCAAAGTTTATATATGATTATTATTTTTTTATGGAAAAGGGGGCAAACGAGCATGCGGCTCACCTGATGTTAAGTGACTACCGCCGCCCATGATCAACCGCAACACCAGGAGAATTGCGGGTGCGTTGCCGGCCAAAAATAAAATTAATTAATTAATTAAATAAAATTAATTTAATATTATCTAGATCGTACCCGGCGCATTGCTGCCTCAGAAGAAATAATTGTGAAAATATCGTTAAAAATGTGGAAGAAATGTATTCTATAATTAGGAATGATAATACAATCATTGAAGTAGAATGATATATAACTTTCTATAACTTTCAAATAAATAGTCAGTATAATACGCACGCCACCTAGTGTCAGTTAATTATACCATGCGTATAACCTCCGTACAAGTGCAACCAATAGGTTGACTAAGTTTTACCGCAATCTGATAAACAGTATGGTAAGTACGAACGAACATAAATTTTTATATAGTAGAAAATATTTTACTTTTTTTTTTTTTATAGGATAGGGTGACAAACGAGCACACAGTCCACCTGATGATAAGTGGTTGCTGTTGCCCATAGACATCTACATCTATCCTCGATTACGAATCAAAATGCAGATGCGTTGTCACCCGTGAGGACTAAGATGGAATGCCTCGTTTCCAGTAAAGAGGGTCTCCGGTTCTCTACACTCACCATACGAAATACAGCAGCATTAAGCTACTATTTCACGCTGGTATTCTGTGAGAGCGTGGTCCTTCCCCGGTCGAGCCGACCCATTCGTGCTACAACTATACTACTAATATAACTGCAGCATGGCTCTACCACGTATAAACTAAATACTGTCTATAGACAAACCTGTAGTTGATTAGAATAAGCGTAATTATAGCAGCTGATTTGTTTTTCTTTATAATACTAGAACTAAATGAACGGTTGACAATAAATTATTTTAGAAACTATGTTTTTTTTATTTTGTGTAGATAGTTTAATCTTAATAATTTTTTTTTGAATGGTCTAAGGGCCTCGATGCCTATCCGAGTACAGAACCAGAGTACAAAACTAATCCAACTATAGAGATGTGTAAGACATGGTGACGTGATATCCCTGAAATATTTTACTGCTGTATTGGAAGACGTCTTAAAGTTACTGGACTGGGAAGGACACGGTATTAACGTCAATGGCGTGTACGTCACTCACCTTCGATTTGTCGACAATATAGTCAAGCGTAATTATAGCAGCTGATTTGTTTTTCTTTATAATACTAGAACTAAATGAACGGTTGACAATAAATTATTTTAGAAACTATGTTTTTTTTATTTTGTGTAGATAGTTTAATCTTAATAATTTTTTTTTGAATGGTCTAAGGGCCTCGATGCCTATCCGAGTACAGAACCAGAGTACAAAACTAATCCAACTATAGAGATGTGTAAGACATGGTGACGTGATATCCCTGAAATATTTTACTGCTGTATTGGAAGACGTCTTAAAGTTACTGGACTGGGAAGGACACGGTATTAACGTCAATGGCGTGTACGTCACTCACCTTCGATTTGTCGACAATATAGTCATTATGGCAGAATCGCTGGAGGACCTACACACACTATATTCAATGACCTCAATAGTGTCTCCCAACGGATAGGTCTTAAGATGAACATGGACAAAACAAAAATCATGTGTAATATCCATGTCACACCTATGCCGGTGGTTTTTGGGAGCACTTAGCTGAAGTTGTTGACTAGTATTTTTCTCGGGACAAATAGTCCGACTAGATAAGTTCAACTTCGACCGAAAGGTCAATCGACGGATTCAACTCGGCTGGGCAGCGTTCGGGAGATTACAACACATCCTCTCGTCAGGAATACCTCAAAACTAGATTGTACAACAAGTCCGTGTTGCCAGTGATGACTTATGGATTTGAGACGAGGTCTTTCAGTGCTGTTCGTATGAGGAAGCTTGAAGTCGCTCAGCGAGCTATGAAAAGGACTATGCTCAGGAGTTCAAACTTAGGAATGAGGATATCTGCAGTAGAACCAGAGTGATCGACATCGACCAATTGATTAGTAAGCTGAAGTGGCAATTGACCGGCCATATAGCTCGAAGAACCGAATACCGATGGGGAAAAAAGAAAAAAGGGAGTGGCAGCTTCGTATCGGCAGGTGAAGTGTAGGACGTCCCCCCACTAGATGGAGTCAAAACCTGGTAAGACATGCAGGAAGTTGATGGATGCAGGTAACTCAGGACCGTGCTTTGTGGCATTCCAAGACATGCAGGAAGTTGATGGATGCAGGTAACTCAGGACCGTGCTTTGTGGCATTCCAAGACATGCAGGAAGTTGATGGATGCAGGTAACTCAGGACCGTGCTTTGTGGCATTCCTTTGGGGAGGCTTATGTTCGGCAGTGGACTTGTGAAGGGTTTTAATGATGATGAATGATAATTGCATATATATAAGTACATAAGTAGAATGGATGTTACGGGTAGAGTTCATCTATCCATAGAGTCCATTCTATTTATTTAGGTATTGGTAGGTTATAGAATTTTTATCGATATAATTTGGTACACTGTCTTATCCCTATTATTAGTTCCGTGGACGTGCTCTTCTGCTGTCAGCGCCAAAATGGCGGAAATCAAATCGCTTCATCATGTCACGGTGTATAGCCAGTCCAGCGTACTTGTATATATAGAGGTCAGTGACACAAACTAATAAGAGTAGGTACTAACGTGAACGAAATGAAATTTATAGAATATAAATGAAACGAAACGAATGAGTATATATCTATGGCTGAAATCATAGACCATCATAGACGTTGACTAAATTTAACTTTGCTTTACGGCAGATGTCACTGTTCTCATCTCATCTGCAGTTTCGCGCCTTTTCCGGAAATAAATTCCGGCGCGGGTTTCTGGTTTTGGAAATATACACGTGAACAGGCGTCATCCAATCAGCTGGTAAAATTTGAGACCGGTGGCGGTCATCATTGACTTTCTTCAAGTGCTTGTTTATTATTTATCTTAGTAGTGACTGGATTATTAAAGTGATTTTATTTTGTCAAAGGGCACAAGAAGCTTTAAAAAATTAGGTGGTTTATTTTATAGAACGTTCATCATTGCAATTTTTGACCTTCAAACATATCCTAAATATGTTGTCGCCATTTTGACCATGCAAGTTAAATTGAAATAGTTTATTTTTGTTATTTCATTTCTTTAGAGTTGCTTTTGTGTGATATGTAAATGGATACCTATTGGGAAAACTATGAAGAAAATGTCCCAGACAGCTAGTATAGTAAATTTCCTTATTCATGACGCCAATGGTTAGTAAGTAGTAACGTTAGATTTCGTCGATTTTGTAATTTTTCATAAGATTTTAACGAATATTTCAACAATTATTTAATCCTGAATGAGTTCGATAATAAAAGCAAACTAGGCGTCAAAAATCACCCCTGGGATGATATGTGGACAGTCATAATATGCTTTAAGTATTTCAATGTATCCCCGTTTGTTTATGTTTCCTTTGTAGGTCTTAGTTTTGACTTTTCCGTGAAAGAAATATCTGTTATATAGAAATTACTATTTTAGGACAGCCGCAAATGGTGAAAGTTGTTCAAAATACAAACAATCAAATAAAGGTCAAGCCAAATCCTGTAAATGTATATAAGCTTCCCGCGAATGCAGAAGGACAAATAAACCCACAGGTTTGTTGAATTTACTTGTTATTAGTAAGCTAAAAAGAAATCAAATTAAATTAGGTATTATAAAATTAAAGATTACATATTTTGTAAATTTTATTATAGAACTTACCCGCATTGGGGGCATACCTAGTTTATAATATGTTTAAAACTTGGTGGCTTATGGCGAGGCAAAAAACAGATGGTCAATAATGACTTAAAATTAAAGAATGTTCAATCACTTGCAGTTACAATTTTGTTATTCAATTTCTATCACAGTCATCTGGGTAGATATCTCTCACTTAATTCTTCTATTAATCTGCTGCTCTTCTAGTTTGAAGGATAAGGGGAGCAGTTTGGTGTGATAAGATCAGCAGCCTTCTTTACTTAAATGTATGTGTCTATGGGCTGCAGTCGACGCCGTCTTAGGCTATACGGGGGCCATGGCACACATGAATTTGGGGCCCTGTTGAAAAGTAAAAAAAAGCAAAGGACAAAAACATTTTTCTGCTATGATTTCATTATAGTTATTTGGTAAAAATCAAAAAATATGTCAGTACTCAATACAATGAGGTAAAATATTTGACAGATTTCATGGCAGGGACTATGGAGTGTAGAGGTACCTAATAATGTTTTTTTCCTAAAGTTTCTTTCAAAAAAGGAAAATATTCTATAACAGCATAAATACATGTATTCTTTTTATTTCTTACATTAAAATTTAGGCTTCACTTATCTAAAAATAAGGATCATACCAATTATTTATTATAAAATCTATACTTGTAGTTGAAAATTATTGTATTAAATAAATCGCTTGTCGTTAAATCTTTCAAAGTGTTATTTTTATTAAACACTAGAGAACTCGTAGATTATAAATACATAGATGCCGAAAATTAAAAAAATTGAAGCTATAGTAAATGCGGAACTACATACATATTTTCTACCTAACAAATCTGTCTATGCCACTTTTTCTGGCAATGTGTGGCTTGTCACTGCTCAGGATTGTCAGAAAGTAACTAACAATGCCCTCATTTACTCTATACATTTTTTGTCTGGTAATATTTTCGTAAAATA
Organism: Parnassius smintheus behrii; assembly: GCA_036936625.1. Classification (NCBI taxonomy): domain Eukaryota; kingdom Metazoa; phylum Arthropoda; class Insecta; order Lepidoptera; family Papilionidae; genus Parnassius; species Parnassius smintheus. Next base: position 31,935,728 of record JAUPFT010000005.1, on the reverse strand, counting down.
GAAAAAGGATTGTATAGCGTAAGCGAATAAGGCCAATGCCTTTCGTCACAGGGGGCCCCTATGATGATATGCTGCCCCCTGGGCACGGGCTCCATGTGCCCTTATGGTAAAGACGGTACTGGCTGTAGTAATTTGTAGTTTAAGTGTTGTATCAAAAAGTTATATTTAACAACAAGGTTATGTTTTAATAATTTTTCCTCTTTTATCATCATGTTTACATAATTGCTTATTACATTACAATTAGAATTTATATTAGAATTTTATATTTATTATAATTAATAGAATCAGGTGTTACTTTGCGGAAATCCATTATAATGAAGATATTAATAGTTACTTTGCAACCATCCACTGAACAAGATAAAATGATGTGTCTTACCTAGTTTGAAGGGCACCTCCTGCCCTCCCTCAATTGCGTGCACCAATCCCAGCACCACTACTCAAAGCACCACTATTTTAGGAAAGACACACCATCTACGATAATACAACTTAGCTTAGCGATCAGCCGCCCTAGAGTCTTCATCACCTGAAGATTCCTTGTGTAGAGGCGAAACATGTGTCATATTATCGTCGATGGTGGGTCTTTCCTAGAATAGAATAGTGGTGTTGGCAGTAGTGGTTATAGGATTAGTGCACGCCATTGAGGGCAGGAGGTGCCCTTCAAACTAGGTAAGACACATCATTTTATTTTATTCAGGGTATGGTTGCAAAGTAACTATTAATATCTTTATTAAACCAAAGTAAATACACAAATAGTTTAAATGAAACATACTTATTCAATCATTTATCTTTATTTTTTTTTAAATGTAGGTAATCATTTTATTGTTCTGTGAAAGTCTGGAGAAAGTTTGTACAGTTGATGCTGATTACATATATGCAATTATAGTCTCTTCTTTCTGTATTTATTATACAATCATTATGATTAATATATCTACAAATATTTTTAAGCAGATACAAGTTGAGTAGATCATAGCTATTATACAAGTATGTTAGGAGTTACAGAAATTTGACAAAAGATTAGCATTAATAGACTTACATCATAAAAGGTTTAACCAGTATACTAGTATTTTAAAATGTTTAGTGGTCAGTAACAGTGCTACTGTTGTGATTCATCACAGCTTCGTATCAAACTTGATGAGCATTACTACAGATGTGTACAACAGCACTTAATATTTTTTAGTCGTTACTAGATAGATGCTGCTGCTCATATCCTGGTTTGTTGCCCTCTGCTGCGCCCCTCCGACTCCCACGGGATGATATAGTAGATATGTTAGTGAATATATATTTTAAAATTGGTAAGACTTACATTATAACAGGTATAACAGTATACAAGTATTTTAAAATTGATTTGAAGAGATACTTTCAGTTATTATTTTTTACAATATTTACCCAGTCTTGATTAGATTGTTATCTGCAAATGAGAGAACTTAAATAAAGGATTACACTAACGGCGGCTATACACGTTGGCCAACACGGTGGCGAATTTATTGGCCAAGAGTTTGCGATGGCATCCACACATTGGAAGGTCGTTCAGTTTGCTTCGGTTCAGGCCAATGTGCAGACGAATTTATTTTATTTTCGACGACGGCTCCGTGGCGCGGTGGCTTAGCAATGAGTGGTTGCGTCGGGGGCCGCGGGTTTGAATCCCGCATAGAACAAGTATTTGTATGCCCTACAAATAATTGTTCCGAGTCTGGATGTGCCTCCGCGATACGGGAAAAAATCCTAGTGTGTGGTTAACGTTTTTATAAAAGAATTATAATAGAATAGTGAATATTAATGAGGCTGTAAATAGATCAAATTATTTATTTAGCTTTATTTATTCCTTACATGCATCATAAACTGGAATCAATACCATTAATTAGAACTTAGGTTATTTTAAAGTTAAAGGAGTTATAATCAATTCATCTATGTTTTAAAATTTGGTTTTGATTTTAAAATTTAGCAAAAGATGTACTTGCTTTTTTATCAGTCATTCGATGTATATAAAAAACACCTTATAATTTATTTTGTAATATAATAATTTTTTGAGAAAGACAAAAACAAGCAATAAATATAATTAACACTGACTTAATAATAGGTACTACTTATAACATAAATGAAAAACTCATGACAAGGAAAGTGGCACAGGATCAGGACCATGCTTTGCGGCAGTCTGTGGAAGAAGATGTTCAGTCGTGGATTTTTTTTATTCTTGTTTTATTTAGGGATTTTTTAGTTAACATTTCAATCCCATTAAAGCTAACTTAAAATCTATACATTTGTTATTAATCTGCACATACTTAATGCAATATCCAAGTTGGGGGCATGTGGGGCAGGGCAAGATGGTGGACTTGAAGGGCTGTAATGATGACAATGATTCGAAAACTTGCACGGTAAAATTATAAGAAATCAACGTTTTTTCTTTTATAGGATAGGGTCACAAACGAGCACACAGTTCACCTGATGGGAAGTGGTTGCTGTGGCCAACAGACATCTACATCTATCCTCGATTACGAATCAAAATGCAGATGCGTTGTCACCCGTGAGGACTAAGATGGAATGCATAGTTTCCAGTAAAAAGGGTCTCCGGTTCTCTACACTCACCATACGAAACACAGCAGCATTAAGCTATTATTTTACGCTGGTGTTCTGTGTGACCGTGGTCCTTCCCCGGTCGAGCCGACCCATTCGTGCTACAACTACACTTCTTATATAACTGCAGCATAGCTCTTCCACGTATAAACGACGTGCTTCATTTTTTTTTTCATTTTAAAATTGTTCTCGTAATAATATGATTGTAAAAAAATTTCCTTTTTTTTTTTTATAAATAGCTTATCCATTAAAAATGTTTAAAAATAATTAAATCGCGCTAATTAAAGTAGTAGGAATGTTTAAAGTTGAAATTGGCACTAAAAGGTTGGTAATAGGGGCGGGATATCCACCCTACAAAGCGTGAATATAAAATTTAAATCAGGTGTGTGTAATCACTCTGGGAGCTTGTAGCAAACTAACCGACACCACACGGATCTCCCGCCAACTTGTGGGCTATCGTTTCAATACGTACCAATGAAGCCCAAACACCCGCTCTACACGATGGCCAATGCTATTGGCCACTACATTCGCCACTGTGTTGGCCAACGTGTAGAGCCGCCGTATAGCAAATTTAGAGACATGTGTGTACAGTAACGGCGCCTCTACACGTTGGCCAACACAGTGGCGAAGATATTGGCCGAGAGCTTGTGACGGCATCCACACGTTGGAAGATCGTTCAGTTTGCTTCTTTAAATTAATTATCATTTCGTCCATAGCGTCGTCGAGTATTCGATCGTGTTGACAGTACTCATCTTCAATTTTCTGGACGTGTGTGTCACATGCTACCCATTTTTCTACTGGAAATTCACTAAATAATTTCTCTAGTGCAGTTTTCTCCTTGTCTAAATTACTGTCAAGTTCGTTTCTCGAAAGTCCCTTGATATCCCTCCAAACCAGCTTTATGGGGTTCAAGTCTGGGTGATACGGCGGAAGTCTTAATACTTCGTGGCCTGCAGCTTTTAGCACTTCATCAATCTTGTAAACATTTTCAGATCCATGTTGTTTGATCAACTTGAGCAGGTCACATTTTCTCAAGGAACTGTCAAATTCCACATTATGTCTTTACAGCCAAGCCTGCATCGAAGATTTTGTATTTGTCATCGTTGGTTTTTTGTCTTCCTGGACTGAATGATACACGGCGTTATCCATAACAATTACAGATCTTGGAGGTAAATTTGGCAATAATTTTTCTTTTGTCCATTTATTGAAATTTACAAAATTCTAGAGTTGGACCGATTAGTACTTTGGCCGATTGGCTGATTAATCGGTTAAGAAATGGCCGATTAGTCGGCCATTTCTTAACTTTATTCAGGAATTGTTTTATTTTTTTATGCAAAATGAGAGACTTAAAATTAGTTTTTTTTTTAAGTTTAAAGTTACAGTTTAGTTTCGTGTAACAAATTATTGTAAGAATCCAATAATTATTGTACATTTCCCAACACTGCTCGAGCTCCCTGCCGCGCGCCCCCGCACTTCACCTCGAAACTCCCTAAAATCCCTCCGCGCCCACCAACATCTTGCCCCGCGGGCGATCCGCCAGTTGTGCGGTTTACTAATGCGGTCGGGCCGCGCGTGCGAGCGAGAAAGCATGTTGCGACTCTTCACGGCGGCGCGCCGGCGCGGCGCTCATATCTACTATGAGAGGTGTTCTGAGGAATTTTTCGGATTAGTTCCAGCCGGCAAATTTCACGAACCAAAACGTCAAAATTTACGATACTATCCTCACCATCTGGATGCTTGGTGCGTTTTACAAGGGGTTTTCTTTCGGCGTTTTTTACAACCGGCTACTTTTCCGGACCTTTCGAAAATGCCGGCAACGCACTACTTCCCCTGGTGTTGCGGTTATTCATGTTCATGGGCGGCGGTACGGAAGTCACTTATCATCAGATGAGCCGCACGCTCGTTTGTCCCGTCTTCTATAAAAAAATGAGTAAATACTCCATGGAGATAAATTTTCTAAGGAGCACGAAAATGTTTGCCTATTTTGCTATTTGACAATGAGGATAAATAAAAGTATTATCTACATATTTCTTTATATGATTTTCTTTATTGAGTTACAAAGAATACTAGATTTATTTTAACTTAGGTACCTCTTATAAATTACTTAATCTAAATAATTTTATTTATTGTTTCTGTTTTTCAATCATTTATTATTCCTTTTAATAATGAGATAATTTCAAAAAAAAAAGTGGCACACACTTTGTAAACACCAGGAACAAACATAATTTAGTGATGCCAGCTCCACATCAATTCTTTCGTGGAGCAATGCACACTTACTATGTTTACACTATTACAATAAATTCTCAGAAATTATACGAGTTATGTATTACCAAGTTTAAACATTTTATTAAACAAAAACTTTATAAAAAGGGTTATTATGATATAAATGAATACACGGTTAATAATAACCTCTGAGAATGAGGTGGTCGTTTCCAAGCTGTATCTAAAATAATTTTTGTAGTTTGTACAACCTTTCATATTGTAGATTTTATTTTTAAAGTCCTGCTAGATTTCTTGTTGGTTCTTCCCAGGACAGGCTGTTTTGCGAATGATTGATTTTAAAGTATTAAAATGACTCAATAAGAATGGTGTACTAGTAATCTATATTGAATAAAAATTATTCTATTCTAAAGATACATATCAATTTTATTTAGATACTCTATCAGGGATTGATTATTGCTGGTATTTCTCAAGTACACTCTCAGTATAAATAACCATATTTATAACCTTGTTGTAAACACTATTGTTTAAATAATATAAGTGGATCCAAACTAAAATTAAACATGTGACGCGCGCCCAGAGATCTGCTTTTTGTAGTATTTTCTTTGTGGGGTGCTTACTCATGTGATACTATTCTATATTTGTCTTGTTGATTAAGGTATTCATTAAATGTAATAAGCTTCTTTTATTCTTAGGGCACGTTAATTAAACATAGATTGGTTTTTCTTTTCAGCCACCAGTCCTTCGCCCAATTAAAGTAACTGGTATTAAATGTGCATCAAGTAAGTAAATTTTTTATTACAAATATGCATTTACATGTACATTATACCTAAATTTTTAACATCCATTTCGCACCATTATTAAAAAATAGCTATTGAAATATATTTTACTACTATTCGGTGCATAGTTCACCTGATGTTAAGTGGGAAATGCAGTCCAAAACAAAGCTTCGAATGTGTAATCGTAAGTGTTATGACTTGTTCTAATGTGTTATGGCGTGTTTACTACTCGCAGCATTCCAAGGCGTAATAGGTAGGTACGATACAATACGATACGATACGACGGTATTACCGCTAAACCTTGTAGTATATTAACTGCGAATTGACTACCTGCTAACATAAACGTATTTACGACCGCTAGGCCAACGTGCCAGTAAAACTTAGCAGTCGCATTTACAACCGCTATAATTATTATGTGGTCCTGAGTTCAAATCCCGGGTCGGGCCTAAAATCAATTAGCATACTATTATTGTCTCGCGTGAGTGATTCAATACATCTGAGGAAAATACATTTTTATGTCTAGCAGTCTTATTTGTAATCATACTGATTGCAGACTACAGTGAATATTGTCATCGGGCACTGTTAGATTGTAGTTTTGTTTTAACTACCTATGTATAACGTCGCTCTCGAAAGAAATTTCAAAACAATTAGCTCGTTGACAACTATCGTAGTATTTTGTAAATATTATTTATAGTTTGTACAATTTGGCGCCACAAGAACCATGAACTTCCTTTCCGAGGTCACATTGAAACCGAAAATTCTAAAATTTACTAAAATTCAAACAATTAATTCTATATTTTTCGATTTAAAAAAGTTTGTCCCAAAGCCAAGGAGAATAACCGAATAAAAAAAATACGGATGCCTGTAACGACATTTTTGAGATTTCCGAGCTTTTTGATTTTTATGCGGTTTGCGGCAATCGACGCAGTTTTATGAGCTTAACAAAAACATTTATTACAAAAAAAAATCAAGTTATTTTGAAAAAACACTTAGATTTCTTTCGGCAACGATATCTCTCGAACGAATCAACCGATTTTGATGCGGTTCACGGCAATCTGCGTCGCTGATTAAATTATAGAATTGATCAAAACAAGGGTGTCGAAGTAATTCCAAAATAAAGAATTTTTGAGATTTTCTCAGAATCTACCGTGCCGATTCGGTCTAAATTCACATAATATCTAAGTTCAGCGAGGCCTTTTCAGATCCTGGAACCGCTTTTCGATCGGACACTCCGTTACAAAGTTATGAGATGTGTATGTAAACACCTCACACATGCACATACAGACATACGGATATCATCGCAAAAATAGCCAGAACAGATTCCTAGGATCTCGAAACGTCGCGATCTGATGAGAATTGAGAACCCTATTTTCAAAAACCGGGGTCAAAACAATAAATTCCTGATTTTTGAAAATCATTGATTTTCATAGCGGGAAGTTAAAAATGAGATTGCAATTTCATCTAGTGGCATAGTTTTGTTTTTGATGTGTCATCTAACTATGGTCAAAATCAGTCCTAGATCTAATGATGAAGTTTAAAGAGACTTCCCGTGAGTAAATACCTATTATAAGTGGTAAATGAAAAAATTGACTTTCAATAAGTACTTTTTATAATCTACATTGAAAAAGTTTCTGTTTCTGTTTCTATTGATAGGAGAAATTGCATTTACTTTTTTGCAATACAAATTTAAAATAACTAAGAAATACATAACAAGTGGGCATAATCTTCAGATGCTATAATTAGTAGTACCTGGTTGAGTATTTTTCGCTCGATATTTTTTAATTCGTGTGTTTTGGAAATTATATTTAGATACAAATTACATACTGATGAAATATAAATAATATGTTTTGATCCTAGCGACATAACAGAAAAAACATAACTGGTTATTTGAATAAAAAATCATGAGTGCAATTATTTTAATTTAAATTTTCGTGTTTTTAAAAAATACTAAAAAAAGGGCTCGAAAAATTAGATTTTCTCAATAAAGAAAGGAACATGAAAAAAAGTTAAAAAAAGTCGGTCGGTCGGTCTGGGCTCGAACCGGGGTTTTAAGATTCTGTGACCGACCATTATAACAATTAAGCTATTTATAATCACTAAAAATCCGTCAAAATTTACCTTCTTATTCTAACGATATTGTAGCAGTTTTTCATTGCCTAAAATAACGGACAAAAAGACATTTTCTAAAAATAAATCCTAGCTAGCTAGAAAAAGGGTGATAAACATGCATGGTACACCTGATGGTAAATGGATACTGTGGCCCATTGACATCTACATTACCCTCTAATAAGAATCAAAAAGCAGATGTGTTATCATCCTTGAGGACTAAAATGGAATGCCTTGTTTCCAGTAAGAAGGGTCTCCAGTTTTCTACACCCACCATACAAACACAACAGCTTTAAGCTGCTATTTTACGCTGGTATTCTGTGAGAGCACGGTTCAAGTCGACCCATTCATGCTATTAATAATATAGCTGCACTGTGTGTAAAAATGTTGCAATTTTTACAAAACATTTCAATTTATATAAATGAAATATGTTACCGGCTATTTGACTTTTTGAAATTTGTCACATCATATAATTTTTTATTTCAGAATTGGTGCAAGTACCTGTTGAAGCATTAGCTCAATTGCAGAAAGTAGAACCCAAAGTAGAACAAGAAGTTAAGCCACAGGTATTTGTTCAATTGTGCTACTTAACTCTACGTCTGATTTTATGACACATACAGAATGAGATGGAATGATGGACTTAATTCCAAATTAATATAAGATTGCTCAATTGTTATGGTGTGGGCAATGCAAGATTCTCTGTATCATAAAATCCATAAGGTAGTAGTAACCTGAAGTATGTGGTAACAGCTCGAAAAACCTGTATAGCCTGTGGTGAAAAAGTTCTTAAGGTAATGTTATGTCAAGCTCAGTTTAAAAAACCCTCACTAGATGAAATGTTGACCTGGTTAGATGTTTAGCGAGGAGATGGGTGTAATTGACGATCCTGATCATTGTTTGACATAGACCTATGTTCAGCTGTGGACTTATGATAGATTGCAATGATGAAGAAGCAATTGTTACTGCTGTTATGGATGTATAAGAAAATGAAATAGTTCAAAGTAATTGTTGATTTTGTTCATATGCTTTTGTATTAGTAGTAGGACCATACTGTGTGGTAGTAATGGCGATATATAGTAGTGGAATAGTCATGGGCAGCAATGATGATTTTCATCACTTCTCAGCTTGTCAATGTCCATTGCGGGGGACATTTACGTGGTAGAGCCATGCTGCAGCTATATTAATTGTATAATTGCAGCACGAATGCGTCGGCTCGACCGGGGAAGGACCACGCTCTCATAGAATACCAGCGTCAAATAACTGCTTAATGCTGATGTGTTTCGTATGGTGAGTGTAGAGAACCGGAGACCCTTTTCACTGGGAAAGAGGCATTCCATCTTAGTGCTCAAGGCTGACAACGCATCCGCATTTTGATTCGCAAATGAGAATAGATGTAGATGTCTATGGACCACCGCAACCACTTACCGTCAGGTGGACTGTGTGCTTGCTGGTCACCCATTTCCTATATAAAAAAAAAACATAGGCCCTCTTCCATTGTACAATAAAAGAATCAAAAGAGAAAGTTGATAATAATGATTAAATAAGTTTTGAATTGTTTATTACTGTAATATGAAATTAACAGAACTATTATGAAGAGCTCTCTCTTATGTGTTTTCTAGGAACCTGTTCTGGAACAAATATCAGATTACCATATTATACAGTCGGTGCCAAAGCTTGTGCCTATTCTGCCCAAACCTGAAACTCCTTTAAAAAAACTCAAAAATTCTAGTGATTTATCTCCGACAATGTCACACGCATCTAGAAGGAGACATGATTCTGATAATGATCCACCTGCAGAATAGTAAGTTGTTTATTAATGTTTTCTTGGCCTTTTATGTGGCTTTGTGTTCATCATGTTCTTTTTACATTATTGAACAGCAGCAGCAAGATACCCTTTCGGGTGTCAAGAACTTTACTTATATGAGCTGAAGTAACAGCTTGCCTTTGCTAGACTATTGCCACAGTTTAAAAGACAGTCTAACAGTTGGAAAACGAAAGTGCTTGTGTGGAGCAACGACGGTGGACCTTGAGCCGGCGTACTCCACTAATTTTGCAGTTCAATATACATGCTGTTGACGCAAGCTTGTTTTATAGTATTTATTTAATTAATTTTAAGTGCCGTTTTCAAAAATATATTATCTATAATGCTGAATTTCTATTATACATATATGAAGTCACTTAGTAAAGTTGAATTCAAATGACGGCTATGGTTACGTTTTCCTCCTTTTTTATAACAAAATTGTTTATCCGAACGCGAACACACATATTAAATTTAACAATCAAAAACTGAAAAAATCTATAAAAAGAAAGTGTCACGAAAACATTTGGCAGTGCAACACTGGTAATTTTTTTTATAGAAATATAAAATAACTTGTTCAATAAATGTTTTGACTTATAAATAAACACATAATGATAGTAAATGATAATAAGTATTATAGTATCTAAAATTATTTTATTCCCAATTTCGTGACAACCCCTAACATACACGCCGCCCGTGTAAATACCTACGCGGGCGGCGGCATCGCCTGACATCAAAGGCGTTTCACAACTGTTAGGCTATCTTCAAACTACGCTGTTGCTTACTTATTACTCATCAAAACTTAACTAATTACCTAAAATAAGCACATTTATTATTTTCCATTCTTATGTCTTACCTCCTTTACAGCACAACAAAAAGGCGTAAGCACGCCGATAAAGTGGGCAAAGGATTGCGACACTTCTCCATGAAAGTTTGTGAAAAAGTCAGAAATAAGGGTTTCACGTCATACAACGAAGTTGCTGACGAGTTAGTACTAGAGTTTGCTGCTGGAATGCATGGCTCTGCAGATAGTCAAGTCAGTATTCATAAAATTAATCCAAAAACCTAATTCTTGTGCATATAAATAAAACTACACTTGTATTTAAAACTAAAACTTAAGTTAAAATGAAACATGATAAAATCTGTAGAATTAGAAGCTTCAACTTTGTTGCTCAATTACAATTTTAGGAAGGGTCTTCAATGTATCCTGAGTATTAGCGTCATTAGCTAACGACACTATCTGAGGGTATAAATATAAAAATTTGGCTTGATAACTTGATTACTTCTTGTTAACCTTAACCTTTAGTCATAGACGACGGGATTGACTGACTGGACAAAGTTGAAAAAATCGAACACCGTGCGGTAATTAAATACCTTATTATACCTGTAAACACTCACGCCTGTCACCCAGAGGGGTAGGCAGAGACTACGGACTTCCATTTGGCACGATCCTGACATACCTCTTTCGCCTCCTTTACATACATATATCTACACATACATGCTCGTCGGTTAAAGGTACTTCTAACGTGGCCCATTTTCAAAACATCGCCAATTTGGTCGATAAACTTTTTTCTAGGGCGTTCCTTCCCGACTCGGCCGTTCACATCTACCATATAAATTTGCTTTGTCACTCTTTCCTCATTCATTCTTTCTACGTGACCAAACCACCGAAGCATTCCTTTCTTAATCCTGGTCACACCATCATCTTGCATACCACATTTATCTCTTATCACGCAATTTCTCACCCTGTCATTCAGATTCAACCCTAGCATATTCCTTAAAGACCGCATTTCTACACCATTTATTCTACTTTCGTGCTTCTTCTGCCACACCCAGCTTTCACTACCATACATTAAAGTAGGGACTAACACATCATTATGAATTACCATACGTGCCTGTTTTGACACATTCTGGTTCTTCATAATAGAGTGTAGTGCCCCATTCACTCTATTCTACATTAAAGTAGGGACTAACACAGCATTATGAATTACTATACGTGCCTGTTTTGACACAGTCTGGTTCTTCATAATAGAGTGTAGTGCCCCATTCACTCTATTCCCTGCATTTACTCGTCGTTCTATATCCCTATCATATCTACCATCCCTGCTAAATACACATCCCAAATACACAAACTCATCCACTTGCTCAATTAACTCTCCTTCTATTCTTATTTCACATACCATTTTGCTTTCTTCTCTTTCAAAAACCATCACTTTCGTCTTACTTGCGTTCACTTTCATTCCCCTTTCTTTTAATTCCCAGTTCATTAATGTAACCATCATTTGCAACTCAGCCGCCGGTGACGCAAATATGACTTGATCATCGGCATACAAAAGGCATTTGACGGTTAACTCGCCCATTCTTAACCCACATTCTTCATCTTTCAAAGTTTGCAAACACCGGTCCATAAATAGGTTGAACAGCCAAGGGGAAGCTACACAGCCCTGTCTGACACCTTTTTGGATGCCAAACCAGTCCGAGTCGACCCCATTGATCCTGACACAAGCACTAGAGTCCCTATAAAGAGACCTTAATGCCTGTATCAAACCAGCGCTCAACCCATATGAGTTCAGTGTTTGCCATAACACATTCCTGTCCACTCTGTCATAAGCCTTTTCCAAGTCCATGAATGCACAAAAAACTTTCTGATTTTGGCCAAAAACTTCTCCGCAATCATGCGCATGGAAAAGACTTGATCTGTGCACCCCATTCCCTTTCTAAAACCCGCTTGCACATCCCAAATTTTTCCATCAGTTTCTTTCATAACTCTTTCAATTAACACCTTAGCATACAGTTTACCCACAATACTAAGCAAGCTGATACCGCGGTAGTTTTTGCAGTGCTGCTGTGACCCTTTTCCTTTATATATTGATACTATAACTGCTTTACACCAGTCATCCGGTACCCGTTTTAATTCCCAACATAAATTAAACAAGGTGTACAGCAGGCCTGCCACCACTCCCTCTCCAGCCCTTAGCATCTCGAGTGATACTCTATCATATCCAGCTGCCTTACCTGCTTTCATGCTTTTCATTGCTTTCATTATTTCATCTACACTTATCTCCATACCCCTTTCCACTTCTTTCGGAATTTCTAGTTCATTTAATTCAGATGACTCTTCACTCATAAACACGCTTTCAAAGTATTCCTTCCATCTGTTTAAATTCGAAACTTCATCATTCAGAATACATCAATTCTTGTCTCTTATAGCATTTATTATAGGCTGTTTTGTATTTCCCCTGGCAGTTCTTACGAGTTTCCAGAACATTTTTATGTTAGCCTGGAAATTATTAGATATCCTTCTATCATTCTTATCCGTTCTCTCTTTCTTAATCCTTTCAACAACTTCTTTTACTCTCTTATTTAGACGTCTAAATTCTGCCTTTTTCCTTTCAATCTCATCATCCATACCAGAAGAATTACCAGCTTTGGTTGCTAGTAAATCTAACCATGCTTTCTTCTTTGATTCAACTTCCACCTGTACCTCATCATCCCACCATAACGTATTACTTTTCCTTTCATTTGTTCTCTTACTTACACCACATACTTCGGTGACGGTATCCACCAAACCTTTCTTAATATTATCCCACACAGTATTCAACTCTAAATCATTCATACACAACTCATTCAAACATCTAATATTTTCTCTCAGTCTACATTTATACTTCTCTATCACATCTTCATCTTGTAACTTCTCTATTCTTATACGCTTTAACGCAGTGGTAGACACAGATGTCCGATGCCGCCAACGCTTGAAAAGACCATTAATTCGACTTAAGCCCAAGTAATGATCCGTCCCTACGTTGGACCCCCGGTAAACTCTTGTATCTACGACTGCGCTCCTCATTCTTTCATCTACAATTACGAAATCTATCATGCTTCTATCATCACCTCTTTCCCATGTATACATGTGAATCTTCTTATGACGAAAAAAAGTATTCGTCACAAAAAGATTCTTTTCCGCACATACGGTGAGGAGGTCTTTACCATTCTCATTTATACTTTCATCACCAAATGTTCCCAATATCCTTTCATAACCAGACCTCTTCACCCCAACCCTTCCATTAAAGTCTCCTAACATAATAATATTTTCATTTTCCTTACATTTTGTCAACACCATCCTTACCATGTCCCAAAACTGCTCTCGGATGTAAGTGGGCTTAGACATGTCTGGGGCGTACACCCCTAGCAGGAACAGCTTCTTTAAGCTCACTTTCATTCGTATCCATAGCAGCCTCGGGCTTACACATTCATACTCTTTCACACATTGACCCATTCTTTCTGAAAGGATGAAACCGACTCCCTGGCATGCCCGTTCGGTCTCTCCTACACCAGACCAATACGCGGTATACGTGCCATGTGCAGTGGTATCCTTTCCCTTTCGTTTCGTCTCATTCACACATAACACATCTATTCCTCTGTCATTCATCATTTCGCATACTTCATCCATCTTATCGTTCATTCCTCCACATACATTCAGCGTAGCCAGACGGGTTTCCGCAATCCACTTTTCGCCCCTCCGGGAGACAGAACGTGACGGGTGGCGAACCTCGTCGCCGGTTTTTCTCCCGGAGATTCTTCGCACCCCTGCCCCATTTAAGGGGCGCCGGGAACTCGGGGCCATTTTTTTATTTCCTGAGTCATGATGCGAACAAGGGGTGGTGGTAGATTTTACGCCGCTACCATACGGCGAGGAGCCGAGTCTATTTTTTTCGGCTTTGTCGCTCGTTTAGCACCACCCGGGGGACACGTGTAGGGTGGGCCTAAGGTTAGGTGGTCGGAGCCTACGGACGCGAGCGACTCATCCCCCAAATAAAAATAAATACCTTACTAAACAAGGAAATACTTTAAAAAAAATCATCCATGAAGAAATGGTGGGCGTATCCAAGAATGCTCCTTCAATGTCGACTATACAGAAGTGGTCAAGTGAATTAAAAAGAGGCAGAGAACGCGTCGAAGATGACCCCCGCCCCAGTAGTTCAATCACAGTGGCTACAGAAAAAAATATGAAAATGATTGAAAAACATGTATTACTAGATACATGAGTAAGAAATAAAATGTTAGCAGAAATGACTAACCTATCCATTACCATACACACCATATTGCATGACTATCTCAACCTTACAAAAGTCAGTGCAAGATGGGTGCTGCAAATGCTCACTGCGCTACAAAAGTAGTGGGTTGACTGTTGTAGGGAGTTTTTGGAGCTGTGTGGTGACGACCCAACAAATGTTTTCGATATGATAGTTACAGGAGATGAAACATGGGTTAACCATTATGGTCCTGAGAGTAAACAGAAGTCTATGTAATGGCATAAAAAGGGATCAGAGAGGTTCAAAGTCACTCAATCAATATGTCGGGAAAATCATGGCCACAGTGTTTTGGGGTTCCAAAGGAATACTATTGATTGAGTACACAAAAAATGTGAAACCATCAAAGCAGACAAATACTCAGCCATTTTACGCCATTGAGGAGAAGCAATAAATGAAAAGAGAAGAGGAAAGCTGACCAAGGAAGTGTTGCTTCATGACAACGCGCCGGTTCACAAGATGCGGCTCTCCAAGGCTGCTACTGCTATACGAGACAGTGGGCTTGAGGAAATTAACCATCCGGCATACAGCCCTGATTTAGCCCCTAGTGACTACTTTTTATCCCCAAACTAAAAAAAGACCTTCAGGAAAAGTGTTTTGCTGACGATAATGAGCTCAAGTCTAGTTAGTAGTAGTCAATAATAGTTTTTCAAGGGAATACGAAGCTTTTTTCATGAACAAGTAAATGCATTGATATCATGGGAGACTATATTGATAAATAAAAAATATTTAATGATTTTATCTCTTTTCCAACATATTATATCGAGAATACATTGCATGCCCCTAGTAAATATGTAACTTCAACTAATCATTCTTCGCATTGAAATCAATATCTTCTAGTAGAACATTATAAAATTCTTTGCTATCATTACTTTACATGATTACTTTTACCACTTATTAATTAGATTTTCTTTCAAGTATATTTTAATAACTTTGATTAGGATTTCTGTAATCTATAGTGTTGTGTGATTTTATTTCAGCAATATGACCAGAAAAATATTCGCCGAAGGGTATATGATGCTTTAAACGTTTTGATGGCAATGAATATTATATCGAAAGAAAAGAAAGAAATTAGATGGTTAGGCCTTCCAACAAACTCAATACAGGAGTGCACAGCACTAGAGAAAGAAAAACAAACCAAATTAGAACAAATACAGAAGAAAACTCAACAATTACAAGAGCTTATTCTGCAGGTACTATTTATTTTCATATTTCTAACTACAATCGGTTGTAATGGCGGTTGCACACTCACTAGAGTGCTCTCGCAAGCTCTCGCTCAATCGGACGAAAAGCTTGTTTTCGAGTGTGACCATCGTAAAGTGCAAGGAGTAGAGGATATACGAAAGTCGATGCTACCATTGCTCAGTAAGCATCTAATAAGGGCCGGGTTTTTGGAAATCCTTATATATCAATTTTGGGAAGTGTTAATTTTTAAGACATCGTGATCAAATAAACTGTTTTTATTTGAAGAGACACTATTGTGCAAAAAAAGTTCTTTAAAAGCTTGTCTATGGTCCTTATTGAGTACTATAACTATAATGATTTCTTAAATTTACGCGAACACTACACATTGAATAAAACTATTATTTACGGATTTTATCGCGTTTAATTACTTTTAATTTATTTTTATTATTATCCCGACGTTTCGGGTGCTTTACAGCGCCCATGGTCACGGGGGGGACTGAGATGTTTGACGTCCCAATGTCATAGTTAGTCCGGCTACCTTCAGTTTTTTAATATTAATTTTTGGTCCGATTTACGCAAAACGAGCTTATAGTATCATGAAGTCTTGCAGTGGTATGCTTGGGTTTGGGTTTAATTTTGTTAATTATAGGATCCCAAGCAGATGGTAGCACCCAACCATCTTCTCTATTGAAATTGGGATGTTTTTTAATTTCAATAGCCTTGCGTATCATCCTTGGTAGGAATCGGTGTTCTTTTGCGAGAATTTGTGGTTTATCAAATCTAATATAATGGTGGGGACGATCTTGAACATGTTCGCAGACTGCAGACTTCCCGGAGCGTCGGTGCTTCACATCAGCTATACCCGCGTGAAGGAACATATAGCTGATGTGAAGCACCGACGCTCCGGGAAGTCTGCAGTCTGCGAACATGTTCAAGATCGTCCCCACCATTATATTAGATTTGATAAACCACAAATTCTCGCAAAAGAACACCGATTCCTACCAAGGATGATACGCGAGGCTATTGAAATTAAAAAACATCCCAATTTCAATAGAGAAGATGGTTGGGTGCTACCATCTGCTTGGGATCCTATAATTAACAAAATTAAACCCAAACCCAAGCATACCACTGCAAGACTTCATGATACTATAAGCTCGTTTTGCGTAAATCGGACCAAAAATTAATATTAAAAAACTGAAGGTAGCCGGACTAACTATGACATTGGGACGTCAAACATCTCAGTCCCCCCCGTGACCATGGGCGCTGTAAAGCACCCGAAACGTCGGGATAATAATAAAAATAAATTAAAAGTAATTAAACGCGATAAAATCCGTAAATAATAGTTTTATTCAATACTATAACTATAACTTATAGGGCTCTAAATAAGGTCCATAAATTAACTGCAAGGTTTTAGGCGTTGTATACCAGAAAAATCACATCTTTAGATACCAATGGCTTTAACCTACTATTAACTTCATGGCTTTCGAATAATGAAATGGTAATTTATATAAATTAGTATCGTTGCCTTTATTAGGTCTTAGGAAATGTATATATAACCAATCTATTTTCTAGTTGTAAATGAAGCAAATCGTAGTTTTGTGCTGATTTTTATTAACTCTAGTACACAAAATGTTACTAATCAGTCACTTTGTCAGTCTTAGTCCTTATTAGGTATTACACTTCTGTAATCATAGTCTGGACCTTTTTTTATAGAAGGAGGCAAACAAGCATACGGTTCACCTGATGTTAAGAAACTACCGGAGCCCATGAACAACCACAACTCCAAGGGAATGCAGGTGCGTTACTGGCCCTTCAGAAAGCAGTAAGCTCTTCTTGAAGGTCTCCAAGTCGTATCGTGGTAAATTATTCCACAGAGAGGTTGTACTCGGAAGAAAACTCCTAGTGAAATGTACAGTGGTGGACCACCAAGCATCCAGATGGTGTGGATGGTATCGCAAGTTTTGTCGCGATGTGCGTTTATAATTGTACGTCTGAAATTAGTCCGAACAATTCTACAGAGCACTCCCCGTGGTAAATGCGATAAAATACGCAAAGAGATGCAACATCTCTTCGCAGCGCCAGTGAATCAAGCTGATCGGAAAGCACTCGGTCATCGACGATTCGAGCCGCTCTGCGCTGGATGCGGTCAAGTGGTAGGAGCCCCAGCCCAGAGATGGGAACAGTATTCCATGTGCGGCCGAACCTGCGCCTTGTAAAGTTGCAGGCGGTGTGCCGGCATGAAATACTGTCCCGCTCTGCTGAGCACGCCAAACTTTTTAGAGGCCAATTTTGTTGTGTCAACGCCGAGGATTCCGATACTGGCTGAGGTGACAAGGGGTGTGCCTTAAAACTGAACAACGACAAAGGGGTTCTTTTTAGCGGTTAACGTGCAAACTTGTGTCTTCTGAGGGTTAAACTGGACTAGATTTAGTCGCCCCCAATCCGAGACTCGACTTCAGACACAAGTTTGTCCCGGTACTCGGAGACATTTTCCCAAGAAATTTTGTCACGGCCGGTGTACAGAGCATCACCAGTGCTGTCATCTGCATAGCAATGAATGTTACGAGTTTGCAACATCCTCTGACTTGGAAAACAGGCAAGTAAAGCCGAGAAATACCGAGGCGAAGCGAAAGCTTCCATTTACATTCACGTCTTGTGTTGTCTTACCGAGAGTACATCCGCCATAAGGATAATGATGTTGATGATATTTTACTTTTAAGAATTACTTATCTTCACGCACAATCCCTAACGGGGTAGCCAGAGAGAACAGATCGACAAGTATTACGATCCTTACATACCTCTTTCGCTTCTTTCAGGTTCATTATCTTCTTCATACATGCACGTCTAGGTATCCGAGTACTCTTGACCCTCCCCTCTTCGAGCAATTTGCTCACATGGTCTTCGAAAGTTAGTCTCGGTCTGCCTCGACACCTTTTAATATTTACTTTCGCTCTATATATTTTCTTCACCATTCGGTCTTCACTCATTCGTTCAACGTGCCCAAACCATTAGAGTACGCCCCTATCAATTTTTGTGATAAGGTCATCTTTCAATCCTGCCATATTGCGAATCTCTTCGTTTCGCTTTCGGTCGGCTATGGTAACGCCACACATTTTACGAAGAGATCGCATCTCCACTGCATTCAACTTGCTTTTATGCTTCTGGCATACTCAGGTTTCGCTGCCATATAACAAAGTCGGTACCAACACTGCGTTATGTATTGCAAGGCGTGCACTCTTCACCACGCCTTGCCTTTTTACTAATGCATTCAGGACACCATTGACTTTGTTTCCGGCAGCGACACGCCTATCCACATCTAAATCACATCTTCCATCCCGGCTGAAAGCACTACTTTTAAGAAATTATACAAAATTAGCTTTATAATAGATTTTGAGATCTTACTTTTTTTCAAAGAAGCTTGTTTAATCTTTCAGCATATATCATTCAAAAGTTTAATAGAAAGAAATAAAGAAACAGAAAAAAAGGGTGTGAAACCATCACCATCATCAGCCATTCACTTACCATTCATAGTTGTAAATACAAGTGATAAAGCATTGATAGACTGTAGTATATCTAATGACAAGTAAGTTATATTTATAATATATTTAGTTATTAAGCCTTTACTACAGGTAAATTACTGTTGTCATAAAGCTAGTTTTTAGTTTGATATCTTGCATTGAAAATTAAAATGAATGACATATAAAACTCAGACATTGCTTTCAGTACGAGTTCTATCATAGTATTAATGATGCACAAATAGCATGCTATATGCAATTTTTGATTGTATGACGTTTCTACATTGTTTGTTCTAATTCTGTTACATATTAGTCATCTTTATTAATAAATTTTATCAAAAACATAATATTAAGTTCAAATTTTCAGGACAGAATATATGTTTAACTTTAACAAGAGGTTCCAGATACATGATGACATAGATATATTAAAAAGGATGGGTCTTCTGTTTGGTGAGTTATAAACATATATATAATTTCTAGTCAATAACTATAGAATTATATTGTTGATCAGGGTTTCGTCCAAAAATAAAGATAAATCCCTTCTACACTGAGGTCAGACTGCCTATATACGGGGTGGGCCAGAAAGGAGTACGATTTTAAAAACACTCTTGCGTTTGAAGCTTTAGAGAGGGGACTGCGCGGGTGGTGGGGTTAAGTAGCTCGGTTCTCGGAAATTTAGTCGCGATGGATCACTTCACGGGAGCGCAACGTGCTTTCTGCGTTAAACATTATTATAAAAATCACGATTCGTGCGCTATTGTTCGGCGTTTATTTCGACGTGAGTTTGGATTACATGACCTAAATCAGTGTCCGAAGGAAAGCGTGATTCGATCGTGGGTCAGAAAGTTCGAAACTACTGGTTCGACTCTCAAACGGAAGCCTGCGGGTCGCATAAGGTCAACAAGAACGAAAGACACAATTGAACAAGTTAGAGCTTCAGTTCAACGTAATCCTGTTCTATCGACTCGAAAGCGTTCAGCCGAACTTGTGGTGTCCAGAACATCTTTGCGTCGCATTTTGTTGAAAGATCTGAAATTGCATCCGTATAAAATTCAACTTGTGCAGGAATTACAGCCAAATGATCCAATTTTATGGAGAGCTTTTGTTGAAACGATGCTGGAACGCTTTCGGAGTTTCAACAATATTCTGTTCTCCGACGAAGCCCATTTTCACATAAATGGGCAGGTGAATAAACAGAATTGCCGTTACTGGGCTGCAGAGAACCCACGTGCAAAACATCAAAAGCCTCTACATTCGCCGAAAGTAACCGTTTGGGCGGCCATGTCAGCGCACGGAATTATCGGACCCCACTTCTTCGAAAATCGACAAGGCCAATCTGTCACTGTAAATTCTGACCGATACATAGCCATGTTAAGGGATTTTTTCTTTCCACAACTGCACCAATTTGAAGCCTATAATCGTGCGACATGGTTTCAACAAGATGGCGAGACATGCCACACAGCTAATGCCTCTTTGACGGTCGTAAACGAGATGTTTGGTGAGAAACTGATATCGCGCCGAGGTGACATTGAATGGCTTCCTAGAAGTCCGGATCTTACACCACTGGACTTTTTTTGTGGGGATACCTAAAAAGTAGAGTCTACTCCAATAACCCAGCCACAATTGACCAGTTGAAGACCAAAATCCGGAAAGAAATGGCAGATATTCCCCGTGCAATGTGCCAGCGAGTTTTTACCAATTTGAGGTTCAGATTCGAAGAATGTCTGCAGCGCGATGGTGCACATCTGGATGATGTTATTTTTAAGAAATGAATTTCCCAGATGTAAATTTTTGTAGAAATAAAAATTTGTATGTGAATTGTACTTAGTTTTTTTTAATGATTTTTTCAAATTCGCAATTCTTTCTGGCCCACCCTGTAGATACTTGTATATCTAATATTTAAGGCAATATGCTTCTTGTTCTCTTTAAAACATAGAAATTACTGGCACAATAATATAAACAATAATTACTAAGTTTGTAACGATGGCTACATGCCTCCAATCAACGACTTCACAGCCCGAAAAACGCCACATGCAAGGCGAACACTTTCTGTCAACACGTTAGACGAATACGTCTGACTTAAGAAAATGATCCGAACGTCTACATCCTTGACCCGTGAACATCTTGCTTGTGACTCGTGAATTTTCGACAAAATAAAATACAACAGACGCTGTACAATAAAATAGTGCAGAAATAGTAGCCAAATGTGTAATTTCAAAAAAAAGGCCTCACTTGTCATAGATAAGTAAATTTTAATTTCCAAATTCATTAATTAAAATTAAATCAGAGCTCAACCAATATTTGTCACAAGCAACTCGCGTTGATTTGTTCGGACATCTTCGGATATTTTCGGATTATGCATCCCTTTCTTTTCGATGCAGTTCATTGTTGCTATACTTTTCTTTAATTACCGGCACGTGTAACTAGTGCTGTACCAGTTAAACTATAATATTGGTACAAGTAAATATAAGCATGTTATTGTGAATGTTTTACAGACTTATATATTGTATAAGTGACATAGGTGTAAGCTGAATTTTTTTTTGTGAATGTACGTTAATCCATATTTGAATTAATTGATTTAATAATAAAATCAAATTATTCAAAACTTCTTAATAAAATTGTTATAATTTTTAATAGACGGCACTCCGCTCTCTTTACTGCTAAGACGCCATGTCAAGACGAGTAGGAAACGGAAGTGAACTTGACAATTTAAATAACTGTGGCTATTTTATTTATAGTATTCTATTATTATTTCCGTATTGTAAAGAAAGCTTGTTTTATTAAAAATATTCTTTAAAACAAAAAATTATAGGTATTTTACTTAAATAAAACTTTTTTTGTATTTTTTATTTTATTTTGTACTAATTTATAGTAGAATATAATTCTGGTGCTGATTAAGTAGACTTGGTACAAAATTTATTAATTAAAGTTCCCATCACTATTTGCTTCGCAACCTTGATTTTAAACATTTAGCGTGCATTTCAACCCGCCTCCCCTGTACCGCTTACCTCAGACTTTTGACAGACAGGTTTGGATGCAGAAGTACCTACATTAGGCGTTTATTCGGGCTGTGTAGTCGTTGCCTCCAATCAACTTGATGGCTGTGTTATTTATTAATAACTGTTATTATAAACTGTTTAAAAATGATAAACAATTGAAATATTCTAAATTTATAATTTTCTTTTGATTTATTATAAGCCATTGTACGACTACAATCCATAGTGATGAAGTCATAGAAAGTTCTGGAGCCCTAAATTGCACTGTTAGACACCATACTACACTACATATAGCATAACAAAGACCAATTCAATCTTGCCTTAAATACATCCAGATTATATTCGGACGGAAAGACACCGCTGGCAAATTATTCCACTCCTTTGCTGTACACATTGTGAAAGACGAAGCTAACCATTTGGATCTAATGAAAACATCGACAACAAAGTCTGATCGTCTGGTTGTCTGATGGCAGAAAGGGAAGGAATGAATTAAACCATCTAATTTCTGTGCACACTGTTGAACAATGTGAGGCTGGTTACTCTGTGCCTGTGCTCTAAGCAGACAAGATTAATTTCAACTAACTTTCTTTATAAGCCTCTTAACACGCATTCATTGAGTCAAATGCTGCGAGGTGACATTTTTAGTACCACCCCACATGTGGCAACAGTAATCCACGCATGATCCGACTTGCACTTTATCTGGGGGTAAGATGCTGTCCTGACATGAAGTACTGCTGCTCCTTTTCAACGAAAAATAGTTGCCCTATAATGTACTACTTTTTCATATCTACATAGAACATTGAGCTGTCAAATATACAATATTTTTTTTACAGGGTTAGACAAGGGAGAGTGTACTGAAGACGATCTAAATAAAGTTAAAAATATGGTACCAAAATCACTGGAAGTATATGTGGAACGTAAGTAACTGATGTTAAGCTATCCTTTTCTACAGTTCCTTAGAAAATAATGTTTTTTTATTTGTGTTCATGCAGTGGAGATCAATAGTTAAGATCAATCTATTATTAAAATGCTACAAATATGTTTTACTGAATTAGGGTTGTTGGCACAATCACTAAAAGAATCATGTCCAGTCTTGACCTGAAAATTTTCTAACATGTCCAGTGATGTAAAATATCTTATAAAATTGCATATTTCTTGCTTATTTCGTATCCCATAATTAAATTTTCTAATAAAGCCAAGAAAAAAGTAATGTTACTATGTTTATCATTCTAAATAGACTTTTGGAGACGTGTTTTACTATGGATCAAAGACCCAGAAGCCATGCCGAAATATATAAAAAAACGTGTTTTACACATTCCGTTTCAGACTACACAAAAACTTGTTCATTCGTCATGTGTTGTATGATGAATGTTCAAAATAACCAATTGCTTTTTTTTATAACTTGTTAATTTATGATTAGATACGATTTTTTATGGTTTTGTACTATGGTGTGGAAAGAAAAATAAGTGTACAGACCTAATCTGACAGCTGTTATAACCTCCAAAACCTCAGAAATCCATTATAATAAATATATTAATGGTTACTTTGCAACCATCCGCTCAATTAAATACAATGATGCGCCTTACCTAGACTGAAGAGCACCTCCCGCCCTCCCCCATTTGCGTGCATTAATTCCGTCACCACTACTATTTATTTGATTGATTGGATTAACGATGTAGTCTATATGAGCGTACTCAAAGGCAACCCGGTGCGACGCGACTACGTTTTCCTTCATAAGCGGAGACAATGTCGTGACCGCGAATATCATGAACAGACAAGGAGTTTTAATAGAAAAATCGGTATCTTAAAGATGTAAAATGTTAGGGATGAATCAGATACCGATACACATATAACTGAGATATTTATGATTTACTGATATTTCGATATAGGTTAGGTAACTTTATAACCTTAACATGATTACTTAGCGTCTAAAACCAAACAATGTTTCGGAACTTCAACATTTTCAGTTACTTGATAATAAGTTTTCCAGGGATGGATGAATTAAGGACATCATAATACGATAGGTAGTTCTCAACACAGCTGGTACTGTATGAAAGCTCCAGTAGCTTAAATTCTGTATTTTTAACTGGCTTAAAAAATCTTTGTATGTTTGAGATTGCCTTAACATCTGCTGAACCTATTTTTCAGTTATGTCATATACATTTTTAGAAATATATATTTATTATATATAATTAGAAATAAAGATATATTTTTAGAAAAATTTGGTATTTATATAACTCATTAGGATATCGATATTATTAAAATTAATATAATATAAAAACACGCTTTATAACAATTATGATACTAACCAAATAAGTATATATTAATAGAAATCGGGCAAAAAAATATTTTCCATAAAAATATATTTTTTTCTTTTTTTACTCATCTGAAATGTTGTAATGATTCAAAAAAATCAAACAAAGCTAAAAACTTATTTGAAATTTTCTAAATTCATTGAGGTAACGAATTTTCTATATAGTGTTAAATGTAAAAATGTTTATATTGTGTAAAATGGGCGGCGCTACACATCGAATATAAACACGACGGGTTCAAAGCACAGAGACTGGAGGTATTTGATAGCTTCGGCTTACGGGAAACCCTCGTCTTAAAGCAAATCCTCCTACAATGGCGAATGGCCATCTCCAGCTGTGTACTTTTACAGGCTCATGAAGGAGATCTTATACCTATAGTGGACAAAATCGAATAAACACATAATTTTCTTACAGAAATGGGAAGAGGTGATAGCACTCTTAGTAACTTATTAGAAGAGGAAGAAATTGAAGAAGCTGAAAACGACGATGAAACTTTAGATGAAACAGATGTAAAAGAAGAGCAGGAAGAAGATGAGCGTAACGAATACAGCGAAGACAGTAGCGATGTGGACGTCTAGCGACCACAGCTCGCGCTTCACGGCGCGAAGCAAACACCGCACGGTTTATAAGAAATGGATGTTACTAGCTATTACTGATTATCTGAGCATGATATGTGTCATTACTTGAATTACTTCGACGCAAATGTATTGCAATGCGCACACAGACATGACACTTGATTGAATTTCTTATATGTAAAGTATATTTGTAATTGTAGTATACGTAAATATATGATTACATTGTTATAATCATCATATTTTTCATATTATTGTAATGACACATCTCATTAGCTTCGGATTATTGTTGCTGAATTGGTGTTATTTATAATAGGTTGCTTCACTATTCCTGTTTCATGTTTGAGTTATGTATTTTGCTTTAAGTCTATTTGATATCGTACAACAGGCAACATGATAATAAATAACACATTTTATGTGAATTACAAAATTAATGTATAATTGAAGTGTATTCAGATGTTATAGAGAGCTTAAATAGCCCTAATCCAATCAAGCAGTGGACGGCATAGGATGCTGATGGATATAGTCTTTTATGGAAAATATTGCTACTTGATTTGTCGTAATATATGTCTATTTTTAGTAAATATTATTTATAATATTGATTTAGAATTGTTTTAAAGAGGAGAAAATAAATTTCTCAAGACATAAAAATATTTATTTTTATTTATAAAAAAATGCTTATCATCAACTACATTTTCATATCACTTTAAATCATCGTCGTCAAACAAATCTTCGAAATCTGAAACAAAAACATTTGTTTATTAGCAATTCCACCGTTATGAAGCTTTACCTTATGTACAAAGAACATTAAGTAGGCACATGTCAGACAGTTTGTTTTTAGATTAGGAAGACTCCACCGCGTTGCTTTAATGTGTGTCGGCGAATCTCACAAATACTTAGGCATAATGCAGGTTTTACTACCAGTGAGAATCATTATCTTTATTCGAAATTAAAGACTAGATCTTATTTTATTACATAATGTACAAGTAAATATACTTAAATGTTCACGTAAACCTACCCATATTCGATGTAACAATGTAATGCTACGCCAGTAATGCTCACCACTGCGAGCTAGACTTCTGGTGTGAAATTTACATCTTATTGTATCAGATCAGATATATCAATTTCACTGCTGAACCAGCTCCAGACTGCTAAAAACAAATATTGTAATGCCTTAATGGGACACAGCTCGTTTTTTGTGGAAAAAATACAGCTTATCTAGTAAACCTTTAATTTACATAAGGTGGAATACCAACATCTTACTGTTCACAATATTAAATTTGGTAAGCATTAATAAAAACGAATATATAACACATTCTCAGATATAACGGCACAGCACAGGTATTCATTGAAATCCCCAAGGAACCAGAAGCATACCGAAGGCATATTTCGGTCTGTGATTGACCCACGCCGAAGGGTTTATCCCGGCTTAAAGAATAGTCCTAAATCCTAATTACTTGTTTGGACATGTAGTGGCATGCCGAAACCTGCTAAAGAAGTATCCATATGACAATATCAAAGATATACTAGTGTTAAAGGTAACAAAATGAGAATCTGAAATTCAAATTTACTAAAATCTGTACTGATTAGTGAGCGTCGACCATAACTTAAAAAGTAAACTTCCATCCACTTCCATCTATCTATACTACACTTCGATCCATGGTCTCGATAAACAAATGCCTTATGTGCTATCAGTCAAGTCGTTCAGAAGTTACACGATCACTATGAGGTGCAGCAACGGTTATTAATATAAAAATATATTATTTAACTTTATTTTTCATATTACCGATTAAATCTTATTTTTAATTCATTGCTATGTAAAGCCGGCTATACATGTTAACCGCGCGAAAGGGAACACCAACATATAGACAGCCCATTTGTCCAGCCTCGACATTGCTCGTCGAAGCTCGCCTAGCTAGCAGAGTGAAGGCGAGCGCCAACGTGTATACGGTTTGTTTGGCGTGTTTGCCGCCACTCGGGATCGCTCGCTACAACTCGTCCACTTCGGAACAGTGTCGGTTTTTCTACACAAATCAAAAGCGCTCGCCTGCACTCGGCAAGTCGCGTCCACACTCCACATGTTAGTCGGCCATGTGAGTTACAGCTTGGCGCCCGTCCCGGTGAGATGTACCGGTTAGATATTGATTTAATTAAGACAACTTTAAATAATTTCGACAATGTCACTATACTAACGAGGACATCTTTGAGTTTTTTAACTTTACTGCAGAGTACATTGACATAATAATTATATGCACTCATTAAATAAATAGCAGAAGCTGCAGTAACTTTTACGTCGTCCATATCGTAAAAATTCTCAATGACGACTAACTACGGCCGACATGTGGATAGCTCCACAAAAACTCGTGAACATAGGCCTTGGCATTGGCTTTTTTCGAACCAATGTGTAGACTGTAGCACTCGCCTTGTATCAATTTGCCTACGCTCGCGTTGGCTGAGGCTTGGCCAACGTGTATTTCAGGGGTAATAAATATACAATATTTATTACCCCGGCAATAAGAAAGCGTGCCCGTGGCCCCCATGCGACGAAGGTGGGACACCATAGGGTTTTAGTAGTCGGTGCGAGTCCGACATAACCCGTCCTCGCCCTCGCGAGGCGAGTATGTATATGCGATGCGGAGGCATTTCCCAAAGTAAAAAAAAAAGATAGACCGCTTAAATGTATAATATCTGTAGTTAGAACCACTATTATTTTTGAAAAACATGAAATACCTAGTTACAATTTGAAACAAAGTGGGCTACTTTTGTAGCAGACAACAGTGTTCTTCGATCACTTATAATGTATTAATAAATAAATAAATGTATTATTTACAGCAAACACTACATAACCAACGTGTAATACTAAACTAGGACGCGCGCGATGAATAGCGCGCTGCTATATCAAATTTGCTAGCCAGCAGCCAGGCGCCAGCACCGCTGCTAGAGCTAGTACCCGCGCGCGTTCGCGCGATATTCATAGCGCCATAGCGGCTACGTACATAGCACGCGCTAACTTCCCATAGCGCACATGCTAACCACCACTAATTAAAACCACCCACAGTGAGAGCTCATGTAAACATCGCTGTTTTGTAGTATTGTATATATGATACCACTATTGGATCAAAATTTGTGTCTGAGGGGTGTTCACTCATGTGGTGTAAAGGAGACTCACTGAAGATAATGAGTATATTAACCTGAAAACAATTTATTAAATATCGTCATATTTTATTCACACGTACCATTAAAAAAATCTGCATGAACAGCTTTTTCATTAGCAGCCAAGTCCATTAAAAGGTTAGATGGTCCACCTGCCTGGAAAAATAAATTGTATGTAATTGTTTCTTATTCACAAGCCTTACTTAAAGAACAAGATGTACATACACAACATATATTTGCTGTAGGGCTTATATTCTACAGATTTTTGATGATTCAAAACTCTATGGAACTTAAAATTTACTTCGATTAATTCTACAATGGATAACTTGGTGTAATATCCTAGTGGCCAATTTTCAAGCAAGACAACTTTTGAATAATTTCAACTATACCGGAGAAATTCATGGTGCCACAAGAGCACACAGAAATAGACACTTATTCACCTTAACGTATGCATGAAAGTTAAGATGCAGAGTTGGAGAATTATAATTCGATCAAAAAAAAATTGTTGATCGAATTATAACTATCCCTGTAAACTGGCATGGTTGTAATTCGATTGTACCGAATTACAACCATGCCAGTTTACAGGGATAGTTATAATTCGATCAACAATTTTTTTTGATGTACATGTGGGTCAAACTTCCATCAATAATGAGTTAATGATATTGCACGTAACATTAAATATATCTTATGACCATCATTTTCTTATCACAGCCCTTCAAAAGACCCCTACTGAACATAAGCCTCCCCCGAGGAATGCCACAAAGCACATTTCTGAACTACCTGTATCTGTTGGACTTCTTGCAAGTCTTACCAAGTCATAACTCCATCTAGTGAAGGAACACCCTACACTTTGTCTACTAGTACGAGGTTGCCTCTCATGAACCTTTCTTCTATTATTTGATTTCATCAGATTATTTGTCCCAGGTAAACAGACTCATTAAAAACTTTGAGCTTAGTGCTCCCAACAACCACCGGCATAAGTGTGACATGGACATTACACATGACTAGGGCCCGGATTAATATGTAAATCCATATTTTTAATTGAAGTGGTTTTAGTTCTTAAATATATTTTGTACATAAATTATATTTTGATCAAGAAAATGCAATTTCTATTTTCCATATTTCAAGTATAGATCCTTGCCTAGACATTAAATAAATTTATCTATGTCTTCATTTTTTATGTTAGACGGATCAGCAGCTCTTCTCTGCTTCTGCTTCTTCTCTAAGAATGAGTTTTGCGACAAGACGACATGCAAACGATCACGAGTAATCACGACCTCGCGTCCTCGTCACCCGCGCTGCCAGCCCTACACCGCCTTTCCTCACCTGGACCTGACTCGTGCTCGTGCGCTTCGTGCCCCACAGTTTGTGACGATCGTAATTGCTTGCCTTGTCGATTTGTTGCATGTGATTTCATTTTTTTTACTTACTCGCATTGCAAAAATGCCTAAGGAAAATCAACCATTGCGGTTCAAATTAGAAAAGTATATCGAAGATTTCCCAAACCAATCCTTAACTACAGATGGAAAAGTACTATTTGGTAATGCTTGTGAAAATCTATATCCACCGAGCAACGTTTTATGATATCGCAACACGTGTCTTCTGGTAAACACAAGCGAAATATTACAAGAAAAAATAAATTTAAACAATTTTTTACTGATGCAGTCGCAAGCAGCTGCCAAAGTTCTACTTTCTCGAAAGAATTATGTGAAGCAATGATATGTGCAGATATACCCTTAAGGAAATTGAATAATCCTACTTTGAAAGATCATTCAGCCAGTACAAAGCATTATTTCGTCCAAACAGAAACGGTTTTAATTTTGAAAATTTAAGGAAACACTAATTCTATTCAAATAATAATGAAACAGAAGCTAAGTGAAATTGTATTTTTTTTTTTGGATTTCTTAATAAAGAATCGTTTTAATGTACAACGTCATTATCTTTTATTACACATATTTTTCCCATATTTTAGGATTTTCAGTCCATATTATACGTACATATTTTGATATTTTCTATACATATTAATCCGGGCCCTACACATGACTTTCGTTTTGTCCATGTTTATCTTAAGACCTATCCATGGGAGGCACTATTGTGGTCATTCAGCATAGTGCTTAGGTCCTCCAGCGATTCTGCCATAAGACTATATCATCAGCAAATCAAAGGTGAGTGATGTACTCGCCATTGATGTTAATACCATATCCTTTCCAGTGCTTTTAGCTTGAGAACGTCTTCCAACACAGCAGTGAAGAGTTTTGGGGATATAACATCACCCAACCTGCATTTAGATAGGTTTCATATACTCTGGTTCTGTACTCGGATAGCCATCATAGCCCTGTTGTACAATATAAATAAAACATAAGATAGTTGATAAGAGACACTTTATTGCAATTTGCATTGCAAAATATAATACGTAGGTATAAGATAGAGACACTTTAATGCACGACAAAAAACATAAATATTGTTACGAGCTTGAGGTTCGTGACAATAAAAATTGCCGATAAAATTACCTAAATTAACACTTTAATTTACTTTATACAAATTAAAGTTAAAAAACACTAATAATTAAACACACTAATTCACTTAATTTCGCTCCGAAGCTTCGCTTGTGTCGCCGAGTTAAACTCTGTCTCGATCGCATCTTGCGCCACCTATTTATTCAAATCAGCAAAACATCCGGAATGTTCAAGTAAACACGCGCAAGGTACCGAGAAATCGAGTATAGATTTTCTAGAAACTTAGTTCTTCGGGCGGCGCTGTCGGTCGAGAGATCGGTGATGTCATTCTCTGCAAAGCTCCCCTCGCTCTCGTTCCTGACACTAGATGGCGCGAGTATATCGTCGACTTGAGTGCGTTACACTGCCCCCTCCTAAGACATGCTCGTCCCGAGCATCATCGGCCCCATAATAACGCGCCAAGCGATCCACATGGACGATCTTAGGAGTCCCTCTTGCGCCTTTCTGTAACGGCTCCGCAATGTCAAGGGATGTCCTATCCCGTGGTGCACCAACATTGTACAATTTCGACGCTCCTCTACTCCGTGCCTGAGGTCCCCTCACAGCCGCACAACTTGTACATGTACGGCACCAATCCTCGACATCGTCGCGATAATGTACCCAGTAAAATTGTTCTCGGACCTTCAGTAGAGTTCGTTTACCTCCCAGATGGACTCTTGAACGACCATTATGGCACAGCTGTAGAACATTCGGCACTTTAGCTTTAGGGACAACCATTTGAAAACGACAGCTGTCTCCACGACCATTGTCCCATTTACGGCACAGGACTCCATCCTGAAGCAGCAAGCTGTCCCACTGGGCCCAAGCTTTTCGTGGTTGAACTCATCGCTGAGACGTCCCTCCACTTAGGCTTGGTAGCACGGGCCTTCATCCATCCTAGAATCGGCTTGATGTCCGGATCTTCCTGCTGTGCATGTCGTAGGCTGTCCTTCCAACCGTTGCTGAGGTGGTCTGTCCTGAGCATCCTCACGGATACCACTTCCTTACTCTCTTGCCTAGTACAATGTTTGCAATCTTCAGGACAAGGTCTTCTTGACAATGCATCTGCGTTGCCATGAGATTTCCCGCTGCGATGTTCGATCTCAAAGTCGTATTCCTGCTTCTGCTGGGCGGTGCTGTTAGCCACACTTCCTTTCTGAGACCGTTCACCTTCCCTTCCTAGGGTGTGCTTAGGGCAGCTGGACCGAAGATGGCCCTTTTCCCCACAGCCATAGCACCTAGGGCTGTATCCTTTATTGTGGTCGCGAACCGTAACTGCTGCAACCTCCCTAGCGTGAGGTGAACGATGATCCTGTCGCCGCCAGGCAGTGCCGTTAGCTGCACTACCCTCCTGATATCGTTCACTTTCCCTTTCTGCGGTTCGCTTAGGGCAGCTGGATCGATCGATCGATAGCTTTTCGTGGTTGAACTCATCGCTGAGACGTCCCTCCACTTAGGCTTGGTAGCACGGGCCTTCATCCATCCCAGAATCGGCTTGATGTCCGGATCTTCCTGCTGTGCATGTCGTAGGCTGTCCTTCCAACCGTTGCTGAGGTGGTCTGTCCTGAGCATCCTCACGGATACCACTTCCTTACTCTCTTGCCTAGTACAATGTTTGCAATCTTCAGGACAAGGTCTTCTTGACAATGCATCTGCGTTGCCATGAGATTTCCCGCTGCGATGTTCGATCTCAAAGTCGTATTCCTGCTGCTGCTGGGCGGTGCTGTTAGCCGCACTTCCTTTCTGAGACCGTTCACCTTCCCTTTCTAGGGTGTGCTTAGGGCAGCTGGACCGAAGATGGCCCCTTTCCCCACAGCCATAGCACCTAGGGCTGTATCCTTTATTGTGGTCGCGAACCGTAACTGCTGCAACCTCCCTAGCGTGAGGTGAACGATGATCCTGTCGCCGCCAGGCAGTGCCGTTAGCTGCACTACCCTCCTGATATCGTTCACTTTCCCTTTCTGCGGTTCGCTTAGGGCAGCTGGATCGAAGGTGGCCCTTTTCCCCACAGCCATAGCACCTAGGGCTGTATCCTTTGTTGCGGTCGCGAACTGTAGCTGCTGCAACCTCCCTGACGCGATGGGAACGATGATCCTGCCGCACGGCTTCTACCTCCAGTGCATGGGCCAAGGCGTCCTTAAGCGTCTCGTGGTGCCCGAGCCTCACAGCAGCTCTGACTTCCAGGTCGCGGATGCCGTCGATGAATGTTTGCACCAGGTTCCCTCCAATGAGCGCAGGTACAGACTGGTATGCTTTACGAACCATCTTCTCCACCTCAAGGGCCCACTGCTGCAGGTTTTCGTTGCTGCGTTGCACGCGATCTTTAAGCTGCGCGCGAAAGACGTGTTCCAGGTGAGCGTCACCATATCTCGCCTCCAAGGCCTCAAGAAGCTGCTCATAGGTCACTTTCTTACCGAGAGCTTCCAACACAGTTAAGGCTTGGTCGCGCAGGCCTAGGGTGAGTGCAGTCATGGCCTGACTTTTATTCCAGCCGTTCGCCTTCATAACAGCCTCGAACTGGATTTTGTAGGCTGACCAGGAAGAGGTACCGTCGAACGGTGGCACCTTGAACCCGCGTAGCGAAGGTGTTGTAGCTACTACGGGAGCTGTAGCTCCATCCCCAAGTTTGAGGTCGTTTAGCGTTTTCTTCACGTCAGCCATCACGTTGTCAACCCGATTGTTCACATGGTTGATT
The DNA here is from genome assembly GCA_036936625.1 of Parnassius smintheus behrii. Taxonomy (NCBI): domain Eukaryota; kingdom Metazoa; phylum Arthropoda; class Insecta; order Lepidoptera; family Papilionidae; genus Parnassius; species Parnassius smintheus. Next base: position 31,902,241 of record JAUPFT010000005.1, on the reverse strand, counting down.
CGGGTTTCATGTTCTTCGATTCGGGTTTCAGCTTCCGACAGGCGGTTGTCGTGTTGAGCAACCCTATCCTTCACCTGCCTTATCTCTTTCCCAAAGGTAGCGTGAAGGTCCTTCATGAGGAGCATCTGCTCTTCCGACCGACGAGCATGTTCCGCCTGCTGACGGGCCTGTTCCTCCTGTCGGCGAGCCTGTTCCTCCTGTCGGCGAGCCTGTTCCTCCTGTCCGCCCCGCAGCAGCTCTTCCAACCGACGAACCTGTTCCTCCTGTCGGCGAGCCTGCTCCTGCAGCATCACCATCAGAGCACCTAAGTCAGGTGCCACAGACGTAGAAGCTGCTGACGGACCGGCTTCCGTGGCCGGCGGCTGGCCCTCAGACATCTGCGGCGTTGCACCACCAAATCTCCTCTGGTCCGTCTCCTGCTGGCGTTGACTTCGGGTACGGACACCCTCCGTTTCCTCCTTAGGTAAAATCGGCATTATTTTATCCCACTTCTGACACCAATTGTTACGAGCTTGAGGTTCGTGACAATAAAAATTGCCGATAAAATTACCTAAATTAACACTTTAATTTACTTTATACAAATTAAAGTTAAAAAACACTAATAATTAAACACACTAATTCACTTAATTTCGCTCCGAAGCTTCGCTTGTGTCGCCGAGTTAAACTCTGTCTCGATCGCATCTTGCGCCACCTATTTATTCAAATCAGCAAAACATCCGGAATGTTCAAGTAAACACGCGCAAGGTACCGAGAAATCGAGTATAGATTTTCTAGAAACTTAGTTCTTCGGGCGGCGCTGTCGGTCGAGAGATCGGTGATGTCATTCTCTGCAAAGCTCCCCTCGCTCTCGTTCCTGACACTAGATGGCGCGAGTATATCGTCGACTTGAGTGCGTTACAATATAAACAAAAAAAGGAGAAAAGGATATGTGATACAATAGGTGGTCTTATCACTAAGAGCAATCTCTTCCAGACAACCTCGGGATGGACAGGATTGCATGAAAATAATAAAAACGTATGTGGTTTGGCGACAAAAATAAAATTATTTTTATTATAAGCCATAAAATAAAGATACATAAGATAGAATTGGACATAGATTAGATAAATACATATATACATATATATATATATATATATATATATATATATATATATATATATATATATATATAGTGTGTCCCGTCACCGACTAGAGATATTCTAGGTACTTATAATACAGCTATTTTAATACAAAAATACACTACACACTGAGGTCTGATTCCCTCCGCCTCTATGTGGCGGCCATTTTGTTTTTTTCTGGAGATATTCTCTACGTGTGTACAAAAAAACTCATATCTCTCAAAGTTTTGGTCTTACTTAGATAAAAATTGACTCATTCGAATGACAACAATATTGTCTATCGTTTCCGTTACCAAAAAATTGTTCACAAACTCGTAACTTTAAAGAAAAAATTTTTTACTTCAAATAAATATCAAAAAATTATACTAATCGGCAAGTTATTATAAATTACTGCAAAAACAAAGCCGTTTACCCTTTTTATTTTATTATTAGATCGACAGATTTTGAGCTAAGTTACAATAAAACATAATGTTTACAGCTGTATGTTTATTATTATAAGAATTATTGTTGTTTGAACATGGCGTACGCGTAAACACAAAAGGCCTTTGTTTAGTGACAACTGGCATTGCTTAAATTACTTATTATAGTTTATATTTAATTGTTTTACAAAATTGACCTACAATTAAAATATCTAAAGAAGTTGCTCAAAGTGGCCACCTCCAGCTTGTAGACAAGCTAAAGCCCTATGTGCTACCTGAGTTGATGAGCGCCTAATCATTTCTAAATCAGATCTTATAGTGCCAGTTGTCACTAAACGAAGGCCTTTTATGTTTGCGCATACACTATGTTCAAACAACAATAATTCTTAAAGTAATAAACATACAGCTGTAAACTTTATGTTTTATTTTAGCTTAACTCAAACATACATAAACACTCACGCCTGTCACCCAGAGGGGTAGGTAGAGACTACAGACTTCCATTTAGCACGATCCTGACATACATCTCTCGCCTCTTTCACATCCATATACGTCTACGCATACATGCTCGTCGGTTAAGGGTGCTCTTAATTTGGCCCATTTTTAGTATATCGCCAATTTGGTCAACAAAACTGAAAAGTATATCGACCCATAACCGCTATATATTGATATTAACTCAAAATCCGTCAATTTGGTAAAAAAATAAAAAGGGTAAAAGGGTTGTTTTGCAGTAATTTAAAATAATTTGCCGATTAGCATAATTTCTTGATATTTATGTGAAGTAATTTTTTTTTCTTCCAAGTTACGAGTAAGTATGTGAAAATTTTTGGTAATGGAAACGATAGACAATAGTGTTGTCCTTCGAATGAGCCAATTTTTATCTCAGTAAGACCAAAACTTTGAAAGATATGAATATTTTTGTAAACACGTATGTCAGTCATCTCAATATGTCAAGGAAAAAACAAGATGGATGCCACATAGAGGGGGAGGGGATAAGACCTCAGTGTGTATTGTATTTTTGTATTAAAATAGCTTTATTATAAGTACCTAGAATATCGCTAGTCCGTGACCGGACACACTGTATATACAATATGTAACGTAATTAACGCATACCCTCTGACACCCCAATTAGTATATTATGTTATAACCATAATTCATACACTGAATTTTTAGTTAAACATTTTTATGCACTGATTATTTATCAAATTAGTTATACTAATTCGGAAGAATGTTGTGGTCACAATACAAATCCACGAACGCACACTTTAACGTGCTTGAATTAAAATTCATTTTTCTATATTTTATTGAATGACAATTCTGTCATAATACAAATAAAACTGCACTCTTAAAAGTCTTATTGCCTTAAGTTACGGTCCATTTCAGTTTGTTTTGACTGTACAGATTTCGTGTGACTGTAATTTACGTAGTTTTAATAATTTTTGGGATAAAAAATTACCAATTTTTTTTTTTCAATTTATTGGGTAAACAAACAACATCACAATAACAAATGGTTATAATAGTGTTAACCTATACATTATTGACAATTGTGACATCCACACCGTTTACCACGAGCATGATGAACAAATTGTTTTTACAGGTTGAGAGTTTTATTCATCTGTACATTTTTCACTGTTGTGTGTAGTATACAGTGTCATGCAGTTCCTTAATTACTAAGTTTCTGTAAACGCTTACACTATTTACAAAAATATCAATATGACTGAGGCTGCGGTTATAAGAATTTAGTATACGACGAATAGGTGCACGCATACCTGTGTTAGTGCGTGTTCGTGTGACAAATAGGTGTTTCGAACGACAGGCTCGCATGTACGATTTAGTAGGCACTCTATAGTTAATATTATTGACAATATCTGAGCAGTCGTACCTATTATGGCAAATGTCATACAAAAGCATGGCTTGCATTTGTATTCTCCTAGACTTCAAGTCTTAGAGTTTATATCTTTGCAATAGCTGGTGGTATGACTGATAGTTATGACAACATTTATAGTGCAAACAACGTAGAAATTTCTTTTGCACTCTTTCTAAGCTATCTGAGTATTTTATATACAAAGGATCCCAAATACAAACAGCATATTCTAATTGTGAACGGATTAAGGTCTTATAAATATGTAAATATGTATTAGGACGTACGAAGTCATTACTGGCTCGGAGTACAAAACCATACATTTTATAAGCCCTACTACATATGTTATCAACATGTGCATCAAGTGTTAACTTAGTATCCAATGTGACTCCAAGATCGCGAATAGTTTGTACTCTGGGAAGATTGTGGCCGCCTATGGAATAATTATGTGTACTCCACGCTCGTTTTTTAGTAAATGTAATAACTTTACATTTATCGAGACTTAGTTGTAGTTTGTTAATGCAACAGTAATTGTTAAATCTATTCAGGTCCTCCTGGAACTCGAAGTGATCATTAGAATTATGTATAGTTCGATAAATTTTTAGGTCATCTGCATATAATAAGAAATTACAATGCTGAAAGCAATTGTTTATATCGTTAATAAACAGAATGAATAATAGGGGGCCAAGAATAGATCCTTGTGGCACACCAGACGTTATAATAACCGTACTTGATTCATATCCATTGATGACCACTTTTTGTGTTCTGTTTCTTATACACGACTTAAACCACCTCCAAAGATTTCCGCGAATCCCGTTGAAAGCAAGTTTTTCTAGCAGTATTCTATGATCCACTCGGTCAAACGCTTTCCGAAAATCTGTATAGAGACTATCGGTTTGCGTATTAGCGTCTATATTGTCAAACAATTCAGAAGTATAAACAATAAGAATAGTGATAGTAGATCGTTTACGAACAAACCCATGTTGTTGTGGAAGGATGGTCTTATGCAATAGTGGATAGATATTATTGTGCACCAGCCTCTCCATAAGTTTAGATAAAGTGGGAAAGATTGAAATTGGACGATAATTGACTACATCTCTTTTTATGCCTTCTTTATGTATTGGTGTTATCCTGGCTGATTTCCACATAGCTGGAAATATACCCTCTGTAAGACATTTATTATATAATATAACCAACGGTTTACATATGGTTACGGCAGTATTTTTAATGAAAATAGGAGGAATGTTATCAAGGCCTGCACCTTTAGTAATATCTAGTGCCTTTAGTTCCTTTAAGACATCTGCTTCTGATAGCTGTATGTCACTAATAATGGTGTCATTGAGCATACCATTGTCTATATCATCTATATGGTCAATACAGAAGGAGTCAGATACATTAGTAGGCTGGAAAACTGAATGAAAGAAGGAAGAAAACAGGTTACAAATGCTCTCAGGACTATCCGCCTCTGTTCCGTCATAGTGAACACTATTTGGAATATCTGATTGATTTTGACGATTTTTTATGTATATCCAAAAGTATTTAATATTTTTAGGAATACTGTCTTCTACTGATTTCATATATTTGTTATAACAAATCAATGATTCTTTCCTAAACCTATCCCGATACATTGAAAATGTAGAATAATCAGATTTGTTTTTATATACTTTCCACTTAATCCAAGCTTTGTTTTTATTCTTAAATATGTGTATCAATTCAGGGGTAAACCATACTGGAAATTTTGAGTTGGAATCCCGTTTAGAGGGAACGTGTTTACGTATAAGATCAAATATATTTTCATAGAAAACGTTAACACTTTCTTCGGCAGTTTTATTTTGAAATAGTTCACACCAATTAATTTTTAATATATCGTTATTGATTTGTTTATAATTAGCATTCTTGTAACAATATCTTAAACGTGGATTCGTTGGCATGGGTTTGGATAAATTATTATCAATTGGTATTAAGAGGTAATAAGGAGGATGATGTACGTCAGGTGGGACTAGAGTGATAGGCGCAGAAAAGGTTTTACTGTTGTGTACGTTAGTTAGGCATAAATCGAGTAAACTATTCATATTATTTTTAATAATATTCACTTGTATACAGTCCATGACGGACATGAAATTTACTAAGTGAGAATATGGTGGCGTAATATTGCTTAAACCTAGAAGTTTTGCTTGAGTTCCATCTAGATACCAGTCAAGACAAGGCAAATTGAAATCGCCAATTAAATAATATATAAATTTGACTGGCCTGTTGGTCTAGTGGTTAGTGACCCTGACTGCTATGCCGGAGGTCGTGGGTTCGATTCCCACCCAGGACAAATGTTTGTGTGATGAGCACGATCATTTGTTCTATGTCTGGGTGTAATTTATCTATATTTATGTATTTAGAAATATATAAGTATGTGTATCAGTTGTCTCTAGTACCCATAACACAAGCTCTGCTTAGCTCAGTTTCAAGGCACTCCCCTTGTTGCCTCAGCCAGTATCGGAATCCTCGGCGTCGACATATCGAGTGACGTGCAGTTTCGTGGTCACTTGGAAGGGAAGGCCAAATTGGCCTCTAAAAAGCTTGGCGTGCTCAGCAGAGCGGGACAGTATTTCATGCCGGCACACCGCCTGCAACTTTACAAGGCGCAGGTTCGGCCGCACATGGAATACTGTTCCCATCTCTGGGCTGGGGCTCCCCAGTACCAGCTCCTTCCACTTGACCGCATCCAGCGCAGAGCGGCTCGAATCGTCGACGACCGAGTGCTTTCCGATCGGCTCGATTCACTGGCGCTGCGAAGAGATGTTGCATCTCTTTGCGTATTTTATCGCATCTATCACGGGGAGTGCTCTGAGGAATTGTTCGGATTAATCCCAGCCGCCAAATTTCGTGGACGCACTACACGGCAAACGTCCCGATACCATCCACACCATCTGGATGCTTGGCGGTCCACCACTGTACGTTTCACAAGGAGTTTTCTTCCACGTACAACCTCTCTGTGGAATAGTTTACCACCGGCGATTTTTCCGGACCGATACGACCTGGGGACCTTCAAGAAAAGAGCTTACTCCTTTCTAAAGGGCCGGCAACGCACCCGCAATTCTCCTGGTGTTGCGGTTGATCATGGGCGGCGGTAGTCACTTAACATCAGGTGAGCCGCATGCTCGTTTGCCCCCTCTTCTATAAAAAAAAAAAAAAAAAAAGCTTGGGACTAGATGGCGTTGTGTGATAGTTGTGAAATATTATTATTATTAATAGTTATCATATCCATTTAACTGTATAATCTCTTGTAGTCTGTTAAAATAAGTAAAATATATATAAGAATCTAGACCGGGTGGTATGTAATTCGCGCTTAATAAATAATGGGACTTACCGATGCGAAATTCTAATAGAATATGATCTATAATGGGTGGGATCTCGAGGGGGGCAGCGGGGAGTGCGGGCACGCAGCACACTGCACAAAGCGAGCGCAGCACAGCCACCAACACACCGCCACCATCGTGACGCTTTGTTACAGTGCGATCTCGGTCGCAACGGAACACGTTGTAGCGAGAATCCACAAATTCATTGTTTACAATGCAATCAAGTAACCAAGTCTCGGTTAATATTATAACATCATAATTATGCGATAATATGTTCATGTAAATAGTATTTAATTTAGTTCTCAAACCGCGGCAATTTTGATAGTAGACTGATAATACATTGTTATTTATGTTGCTATTTATGTTGAATTTTGTATCGAAAAATATATAGTATTGCATACAAACCATTAGCGCCACAGTGGGTACAGAGTAGGATATTCAGTATAAATGCACACGTTGAATTGTAGGAACACGGACTTTGTTTATTAATTAATTTAAATATTGATAATAAAAACAGATAAAAAACAATTATGCGTACCTGAATAGATATTAATGTTATGCCGTGAGTATTATGATTGGAAATAATAACAGTAATTAGAATTTTGAAAGAGTAATTAAGAAGATCAGATATGTAACAATTTAACCAAAGTGTATGTCTTTCATATAATACTAATAGGATATTAATTAAATTTAAAAGAGTGCATTTTAAGTCTGATACATAAAAATTACACCACATGTATCTAGTCTATTGTAATAACAATATTTACTTATAAAAGTGTGATTACTTTTAATAATATAATATGTGGGACGTTGACTTAACCATTTGGGAATATATATTTTCTTGTGACACATAATATCATGATAAAAGTTGGTTAGGTTTACATATGTAGGCGTAAATAATTTATTTTTAAACCTGTTTATGACGTTGCAATGCTGCCTGTTATCATCCGGGTGTTGTTCATTTGATTCGTGCGATGTCCTGGAGGGATCTGATTGCGATAGCGGGTGAAGTATCCGTCTTGCGAGCCAGAACGGTGCCATGTTTAACCCATACATATTTATATTCGTTTTTCTTAGCAGCCTCCCGGCACTGACGAAACAACAATTTGTTATTCAACGTTAAATGCTCGTTAATGTAAATGGTGGCAGGCTGGCCAGGTACGGATAATGATGTTGAATTTAACCCTTTTGTAGCACGGCAGGCGGCAATCACATTGTCGCACAGTGTCCTGTTTGCGAACTTTACTTTAACATTCTTCGGACGTCGATCATTTTTGTCAGCATGAGGTACACGATGAACGGCTATTATGTCGGATGATTGTAAGGGATGCTTAATAGCATCGCCCAAACACTCCATTATGCTGATTAGATTCTCACCTCGCCTATCGGGGATATTAGCTATTTCGACATTGCACTGTCTTGCTTGCTGTTCCATGGTATGTATTTTGTTCTCAAGTAGTTGTATTTGAGTTTTAAAGCCGTTATATTGTGACATATTCTGTTCTACAGTTTTCAGTCGACTGTCGAATAAGTCCTGTCGTTCATTTGAGAAGCTAAGTGATTTCTCTATTTCGCACAGTCGGGTGTTAACTTCGTGCAATGATTTATTAAGGTTGATAGTATCCATGCTAAGTTTCAACACATTATCATTAAGTTCCGATAACGCAGAGGTAATCTTTGATAGCTCGCCCTTTAGGGCTGTATTTACCGCGGTGGCAATGCTATTTGCGATGCAATCGCTAATGGTTTTATTCCATATTTGCATTTGATTATCAAATTTTTCTTCAAATTTAATCATATTTTTATCACTTTTATCGTTTTCCATTTGTTTACGTTTACGGGTAGTTATAAAACTTTCGCCGCTAACCTTCTTTACCGATGCAGGAATATCACCATCCGATGAAAACACATTCGGTGGTGTCCGTTGTAAAGACATCGTAGTGTGCAGGTATATCTGTAGTTACACAGGTGTGAGAAAGTTAAAAAAATATAGCGCTGTCCTTACGCCTACCGGTGAGGAAGTGAGGTCCCCGCACTGCCACAGTCCGACGATGCTATGTGAGAACGAGACGGCAATTGCTGATTTATTGTTTTTCACTCAATCCACTAGAATGAACTACAATCTTAGTACAGTAATTACGACACTAATAAATATCGCACTATGATCGATTTTTGTGTACATACAATCAGATAATTAAGGAAGTCGTTAATACAGGGTACCACTCTCAACGCTTGTTGCAGACGGAATGTGAAATTATATTAAAAATGATAGGAATCGATTCAGTAAACGATTCTGAACAAACTACTTTCTCAAAGTGCGTTAATTATGTTACATGTAGTATATATATATAAAAGTACAAATATATATTTTGAAAATATAATATATTTATATTTACATACATATAAACAAATAGTGTAGCTAGATAAATCTTCTATACATATAATAAAAATGTAAATTGCAGATATCTGTACATTTTATATTTTTGTAACAATTGATTGAGAGGGGCTAAAAATAAGTAACTGAATACATATTTATATCATTTTTAGAATTGTCTGTCTGTCTGTTTGTTTGTTAACATATCATTTATGAAGTACTGATTTATATCAAAATAATTGTTACGAAAATTGTGAAGCATATCTTGGTTTTAAATTAAGTCTTTGTTTTATTAAAATCGGTTCATCCTATCAAGTTATAATTAATATTCTGAAGTATGGGTACGAAATACAGCTGTACGAATTTGTTCAATGGTGGCGTTGAGTGATCAAGGACATTTTTGTCATTAAATAATGTAAAATAGTGTTCCATAATGAAATAATTGTATTTAAACGCAGTAAATAAAAATAATAAAGAATAATGTAATAAATATTTATACAAAATATTTAAATCCTAATATCTTAGTTAAAAAAGTACAATAGTCAAAGTCAAAAGTCATCGTTAGATGGTGTTGTGCAAATTATTTATTAAATTTTAAGGTGTGCTTATAGTTTTTTTCTTAACCACCGAGTACCTACAACATGGTAAATCAAATTTTGAAAGAGCTATTAACAATTTTTTGTTTTTTTTTTTATTTCATTTGCAAAAAGCTTTTATAATATTTAGTTTATATTGGACATAGTTAAAACAAACAAAATAAAATTTAATTTGCCGTAAAGTTAGTTTTGCCATTTACCGACAGATGTCACTGTACACCGTTACGAATACTTCAGGATTAAAATAATGCAATTAGTTTTTCTTTTCATTTTCCTAATATCTCATCTTAAAGTGTTAAAACCAGCATGATACATGGTTTGCATGGAAAAAATAGTTTTCAATTGCATGGTGGTGAGGAAATCTGTAAAACGAAATTATGAAAATTATGAATAATACATCATCATCATCAACAATAATACATCATCATGATCATTATATACAAAATACAAAAAATTGTCTATTTATCATTGTGTCTGAGGTAGTAATCCGACAAAAATATAGTGAAATCTGATACAGATAAAATGGCTTTACATATTTTCTAAGGCATAGGGATGAAACACTGCTAAACACTTGACTCCGGGCTGCTACTGAGAATTTCTTGATAGAAAACCCAACTGATTTTGAGCCCGATGACACCTATTACTTAAAGGTCAAAACACTTTCCTATGGTGAGTTTAGTTTTATTTTTTATTTGTTTGCAGGTTGAGACAAAATATAGATATTTACCCAATTACATTATTTTGCTTGTGTTATTTATGTTTGTTATATAGATATAGATGTTATATAGATATGTTTGTTATATAGATATTTACCCAATTACATTATTTTACTTAGTTTTAGGTAGTCATTGGATTGTAGTTTTCATTTTTTATTCAATATCAATAATTAGTGATGGTGCTTGCTTATTTAGGGCAATATCTTATTTGTTGTATGGAAACCAAGTATTGGCTCGGAAAGTCGGAAGCAAATTAGGGATTAAGTTATTGCAATCATTTTGTTGTTTATTAACAAAATAAAACACAAGCCTACAGTTTGCCCTATTTGTTTCTTGGTTCGCTTGAGTTTTATTTGTTTGTCTGATTGCCGTGTAGTGGCGGTTGAGAATATCCACTACCCCATATCTTCCCGTGGGTGTCGTAAGAGGCGACAGAGGGAAACTGGCAGGAGATGGGCAGCAGCATCTTCCTAATCACAACAATAACAATAAAAAACTGCGGTTGCCAACCCGCTCGCCAAGCGTGGCAACTATGGCAAATATCCCCCCATGAGCAACGACGCAAATAAACGGCCCCCAGTCCCCGGCGGCCCCGCTATTCCTGGCTACGGTGGCGACCATGGTAACGGCAGGGCAGGGGGTGCTAAGAATCTCCGGTGGAGGTTCGGTTGCCACCTACGACTCGACCTGGCAACGTATAACGCACGCACCCTGAGGACTGACGAGAAGATACTGGAGCTGGAAGAAGAGGTAGACAAGTTGCGCTGGAATATTATTGGATTAACTGAGGTCCGAAGAGAGGGGGAGGACACGGTAATCCTCGAGTCCGGCAACTTGTTCTATCACCGGGAGGGCGACCATCTGTCCCAAGGAGGTGTCGGATTTATCGTCCACAAGTCTCTCGTCAACAATGTTGTAAAGATTGAGAGTGTGTCGACGAGGGTCGCGTACCTGATACTCAGAATCACCAAACAGTATTCGCTGAAGGTCATACAGGTCTACGCACCAACCTCGGTACATCCCGATGAGGAGGTGGAGGAAATGTATGAGGATATTTCTAAAGCCATGCATTCTTCTAAAACCCACTACACGGTGTTGATGGGAGACTTCAACGCAAAACTAGGCACAAGAGAAGGCGGTGAGCTGAAGTTAGGGAAATTTGGAGTGGGGCAACGGAACCGTAGGGGACAGCAGCTGGCTGACTTTATGGAGAAAGAGGGACTCTTTATGATGAACTCTTTCTTCCAGAAGCGGCCCCACAGGAAGTAGACCTGGTCGAACACCGACGGTTCGACAAAAAATGAGATTGACTTCAATATGACGACCAGACGCCAACTGTTCAGTGATGTCTCAGTGATCGTAAGGGTGAAAACCGGCAGCGATCACCGAATGGTTAGAGGCACACTGAACCTAAACGTTAAGTTGGAGAGGTCTCGTCTAATGAAGTCAACGCTCCATCCCCCTCGTGCTCTAATCCAGAATCCCGAGACTTTTCAGCTCGAGTTACGTAACCGCTTTCAGTGCCTAGAAGATTGCAATGCAGTGGACGATATGAATGACAAGCTCGTGGAAACTGTCCATGCGGTCGGAGCTAAGTTCTGCAAGACCCGCCGCAGAAGAACACAAAAACTCTCCGATCACACTCTTAATCTCATGGCTGTTAGACGGGAGATGAGGCTGTAATCGTCAACAGATTTGACAGCATACAGGCAACTGAACAGACAGATCTCCAAATGCGTGCGGCGAGACTTACGCAACTTTAATACCGCTCGTATTAAAGAAGCGATCGAGCGGAACCAGGGCTCCAAAGTCTTTGCCAGAGATCTGTCTGCCAGAAAGAGCCAACTGTCAAAGCTGAAGACTGAGTGTGGCAGCATGGATTCCGGGACACCTGAGATTTTGAGTGAGATTGAGAGGTTCTATGGGCAATTGTACACATCATCGTTGGAGCCACACGCAAGTGTGAGTAACGATCCAAGAGCAAGTCTTACCCGACACTATTCCGATGATATCCCGCACGTCAGTCTGAGCGAGATTAGAATGGCTCTCCAGCACCTTAAAAACGGCAGGGCCCCAGGCGAGGATGGAATTACAGCGGAGCTTCTGAAAGCGGGTGGAACACCGGTACTTGAAGTCCTTCAGAAGCTCTTCAATTCCGTCCTCCATGGTGGCACTACTCCGGAGGCGTGGAGCAGAAGTGCGGTGGTCTTGTTCTTTAAGAAAGGCGACAACGCTCTCTTGAAGAACTACAGATCGATTTCCCTTCTGAGCCGCGTCTACGTGCTGTTTTCGAGAGTCATTACGAACCGTCTCGCACGCAGACTCGACGACTTCCAGCCTCCTGAACAAGCCGGTTTCCGAAAAGGCTTCAGTACCATAGACCACATACATACCCTGCGGCAGATTGTACAGAAGACTGAAGAGTACAATCTGCCACTTTGCCTGGCGTATGTGGACTATGAGAAAGCCTTTGATTCAGCGGTGCCAAGTTGACTGTCGGTATATCGAAGTGCTGAAGTGTTTGTACAGTAGGGCTACGATGGCTATCCGAGTACAGAACCAGAGTTCGAAACCTATCCAACTGCAGAGAGGTGTAAGACAGGGTGACGTTATATCCCCGAAACTCTTCACCGCTGCGTTGGAAGACGTTTTCAAGCTACTGGACTGGAAAGGATACGGTATTAACATCAATGGCGAGTACATCACTCACCTTCGATTTGCCGACGATATAGTCCTTATGGCAGAATCGCTGGAGGACCTTAGCACTATGCTCAATGACCTCAATGGTGTCTCCCAACGGATAGGTCTTAAGATGAACATGGACAAAACAAAGATCATGTTTAATGTCCATGTCATACCATGCCGGTAGTTGTTGGGAACACTATGCTCAAAGTTGTTGACGAGTACGTTTACCTGGGACAAATAGTCTGACTAGGTAAGTCCAACTTCGACTGAGAGGTCAATCGACAGATTCAACTCGGCTGGGCAGCATTCAGGAAATTACGACACATCTTCTCGTCAGGTATACCTCAATCTCTGAAAACTAAAGTGTACAACCAGTGCGTGTTGCCAGTGATGACTTACGGATCAGAGACATGGTCCTTCACTGCTGGCCGTATGAGGACGCTCAAGGTCGCTCAGCAAGCTATGGAGAGGGCTATGCTCAGAGTTTCTCTGCGTGATAGACTCAGAAATGAGGATATCCGCATTAAAACCAGTGTGACCATCATAGCCCAACGGATTAGTAAGCTGAAGTGGCAATGGGCCGGCCATATAGCTCTAAGAACCGATAACCGATGGGGAAGAAAGGTTCTCGAGTGGCAGCCTCGTACCGGTAGGCGTAGTGTAGGGCGACCCCCCACTAGATGGAGTGACAACCTGGTAAGACATGCAGGAAGTCGATGGATGCAGGTGGCTCAGGACCGTGCTTTGTGGCATTACTTGGGGGAGGCCTATGTTCAGCAGTGGACTTGTGAAGGGCTGTAATGATGATAATGATGATGATGATGATGATTGATGGACTAACTGAATTTTTTTATTCAGATTAATGTCTTTCTAAGTCTTCACAACAGTTTAATTTATAAATAAATCATCATCACATAGAATAGCAAAAGAACTCATTCCACATGAACAAAGTTGCGATCACAGCTAGTATATATTATATACATATGAATTTGATAGAAACAAAGTTGAAAATAATAATTGTACATGTTTCTTAAAAACCAGTAGGGATTGAGCATGTTTTGCTGATAACGGCAAGTCATTTGATAATCAGGCGGCTTGTATTGTGAATTGGACAGATCCCAAAAATTTGTTAGTGTGAGCTTGTGTGTGGCTTTTTGATATCAAAATTTCTGATGATCTCAAATGTCCCGAATGTGTGGCTTGGAAGAATTCAAACCGATATTTAAGGTAAGTATAGATGATGATGAGTCGTGAGCACAGATGAACTATGGTGGGGGTTGATCCAGCATAGGTGATACACTGTCGTCCAAAATTATTTGGTACCTTTGTTGTTTCAATTCGTAATTGAATATTTTCGCCGACTTTTTTTTTTGAAATTCTGTGTCATTAACTCCTTTAAATATAAGCCGTACAGTAGCTATGTAGACATTAGTTTGTAAACATCTGTTTCTAAACATCTATCATGTTTTTCGCAATACCTAATTTTTTCATGTAACTAAACACTGAATAGACCATTTGTCGGGATTGTCTATTTAACACCAAATTCTTTCTTCTCTGCATATTTAGACCAAAATCTGAATGCTCAAATTATGACAAAAAAATATAACAACAATAAACTGTTGCAAACAAGAAATACACAAACAACAATTAACAACCAGGTAACACTACAATTAACAAAAATAAACTAATTTAAAAGTTGTCACTAAAATTGCTCTCAAGTGTACGGTAGTCGAATGATATGAACAAATCCAATAGACGATGAGAATCACATAGAGCGTCAGCATTGTCAATGTCATATCGACCAATAAAAAGTGCACTCACGACTTGTGCCTGCAATTATAACCAATATATATAAGGATAATAACAAAGGATTAAAAAGAATACTATAAAGAATCAAGAGAATATGAGCATTACAGCAAAGGCGAATTGGCAACCACTTCAGCCTGTGATTAAAATCTGACACATGATCATATTTACGCAAAAAAAAATATTTTCCTTAAAAATAAATCCAATAAAATCAACAGATTTACAGCACCAAACTTAAATGTCCCGAAACTAGCTCAAAGTGGATTAGATCCTTTTTATTTAACCGCAGCCAATTTTATTGAAATTCTGAGTATGTTAAAATCTGGAATAATAAAATCTGGTGGAAACAGCATGTTTACCAATATGTGATAACTTAGATAACAAATATTTTTTTACAAATTGCCAGTTTAAGCTTGATAATGCGTTTCATTGCTTTGTTTTCGGACCATTTTATAATTTATAAAGTTGCTTTAAAAAAAATACTTACATTGAACAGCTAACAATCACTTAAAGAACTAAACAGAATACCTAAAATAACTTTACATTCTGAAGTCGGTGCAGGTAAATAAATTACAATAAAGACTTAATTTGAGCCAGATATTTTAGGCCCGGCAATTTGTTGTTCCTTTTACTGGCCAAAGGTTTTCAGGGAAATATCCTGATGAAATCTTATAAGCCGCTAAATTTCGGTAAAATTGTAAGTAAATAGTTTTAAGAAATTATACATACTTCTTCTAAATCCATATAGGGGCCCACTCCTTCAGGAAACATCTCATCAGCTGCGACTGTTGGTTTCATTTTATCAATAATTTTCAATGCAACTCATAATACTGCATAATATTATCTCAAAAATGAATGCAATCAGGAAATAAAAACTTTAACTGTCTTAATCAAAGGAAATTATATCAATAAGAATGTTTTCTAATCTCTTATTTTCTTTACACTTACAGAATTCAGATCACAGTAGGGATGTTCGATGATCATCGA
Source organism: Parnassius smintheus behrii (assembly GCA_036936625.1). Taxonomy (NCBI): domain Eukaryota; kingdom Metazoa; phylum Arthropoda; class Insecta; order Lepidoptera; family Papilionidae; genus Parnassius; species Parnassius smintheus. The sequence goes on along the minus strand of JAUPFT010000005.1, from coordinate 31,886,332 downwards.
TGTTAGAAATTAAACCATTGATGTTACCATACCTTAAACATCGAAACATCGATGTTGCCACATGTCAAACATCGATGTCAATGAACCAATAATCATTAAGAACTTGTGAACAATGCAAACCCCCGAAATCATCATCATCATCATTACAGCCTTTCACAAGTCCACTGCTGAACATAGGCCTCCCCCAAGTAATGCCACAAAGCACGGTCCTGAGCCACCTGCATCCATCGACTTCCTGCATGTCTTACCAGGTCGTCACTCCATCTAGTGGGGGGTCGCCCTACACTACGCCTACCGGTACGAGGCTGCCACTCGAGAACCTTTCTTCCCCATCGGTTATCGGTTCTTCGAGCTATATGGCCGGCCCATTGCCACTTCAGCTTACTAATCCGTTGGGCTATGTCGGTCACTCTGGTTTTACTGCGGATATCCTCATTTCTGAGTCTATCACGCAGAGAAACTCCGAGCATAGCCCTCTCCATAGCTCGCTGAGCGACCTTAAGCGTCCTCATACGGCCAGCAGTGAAGGACCACGTCTCAGATCCATAAGTCATCACTGGCAACACGCACTGGTTGTACAATCTAGTTTTTAGAGATTGAGGTATACCTGACGAAAAGATATGTCGTAATTTCCCGAACGCTGCCCAGCCGAGTTGAATCCGTCGATTGACCTCTCGGTCGAAGTTGGACTTACCTAGTCGGACTATTTGTCCCAGGTAAACGTACTCGTCAACAACTTCGAGCATAGTGCTCCCAACAACTACCGGCATAGGTGTGACATGGACATTGAACATGATCTTTGTTTTGTCCATGTTCATCTTAAGACCTATCCGTTGGGAGGCACTATTGAGGTCATTGAGCATAGTGCTTAAGTCCTCCAGCGATTCTGCCATAAGGACTATATCGTCGGCAAATCGAAGGTGAGTGATGTACTCGCCATTGATGTCAATACCGTATCCTTTCCAGTCCAGTAGCTTGAAAACGTCTTCCAATGCAGCGGTGAAGAGTTTCGGGGATATAACGTCACCCTGTCTTACACCTCTCTGCAGTTGGATAGGTTTCGAGCTCTGGTTCTGTACTCGGATAGCCATCGTAGCCCTACTGTACAAACACTTCAGCACTTCGATATACCGACAGTCAACTTGGCACCGCTGAAGGGACTGTAGCACCGCCCAAATTTCGACGGAATCAAAGGCTTTCTCATAGTCCACATACGCCAGGCAAAGTGGCAGATTGTACTCTTCAGTCTTCTGTACAATCTGCCGCAGGGTATGTATGTGGTCTATGGTACTGAAGCCTTTTCGGAAACCGGCTTGTTCGGGAGGCTGGAAGTCGTCAAGTCTGCGTGCGAGACGATTCGTAATGACTCTCGAAAACAGCACGTAGACGCGGCTCAGAAGGGAAATCGGTCTGTAGTTCTTTAAGAGAGCGTTGTCGCCTTTCTTAAAGAACAAGACCACCGCACTTCTGCTCCACGCCTCTGGAGTAGTGCCACCATGGAGGACGGAATTGAAGAGCTTCTGAAGGACTACAAGTACCGGTGTTCCACCCGCTTTCAGAAGCTCCGCTGTAATTCCATCCTCGCCTGGGGCCCTGCCGTTTTTAAGGTGCTGGAGAGCCATTCTCATCTCGCTTAGACTGACGTCCGGGATATCATCGGAATAGTGTCGGATAAGACTTGCTCTTGGATCGTTACTCACACTTGCGTGTGGCTCCAACGATGATGTGTACAGCTGCCCATAGAACCTCTCAATCTCACTCAAAATCTCAGGTGTCCCGGAAACGATGTTGCCACACTCAGTCTTCAGCTTTGACAGTTGGCTCTTTCTGGCAGTCAGATCTCTGGCAAAGACTTTGGAGCCCTGGTTCCGCTCGATCGCTTCTTTAATACGAGAAGTATTAAAGTTGCGTAAGTCTCGCCGCATGCATTTGGAGATCTGTCTGTTCAGTTGCCTGTATGCTGTCAAATCTGTTGACGATTGCAGCCTCATCTCCCGTCTAACAGCCATGAGATTAAGAGTGTGATCGGAGAGTTTTTGTGTTCTTCTGCGGCGGGTCTTGCAGAACTTAGCTCCGACCGCATGGACAGTTTCCACGAGCTTGTCGTTCATATCGTCCACTGCATTGCAATCTTCTAGGCACTGGAAGCGGTTACGTAACTCGAGCTGAAAGGTTTCGGGATTCTGGATTAGAGCACGAGGGGGACGGAGCGTTGACTTCATTAGACGAGACCTCTCCAACTTAACGTTTAGGTTCAGTGTGCCTCTAACCATTCGGTGATCGCTGCCAGTTTTCACCCTTGCGATCACTGAGACATCACTGAACAGTTGGCGTCTGGTCGTCATAATGAAGTCAATCTCATTTTTTGTCGAACCGTCGGGGCTCGACCAGGTCCACTTCCTGTGGGGCCGCTTCTGGAAGAAAGAGTTCATCATAAAGAGTCCCTCTTTCTCCATAAAGTCGGCCAGCTGCTGGCCCCTTCGGTTCCGTTGCCCTACTCCAAATTTCCCTACCTTCAGCTCACCGCTTTCTCTTGTGCCTAGTTTTGCGTTGAAGTCTCCCGTCAACACCGTGTAGTGGGTTTTGGAGGAATGTATGGCTCTGGAAATATCCTCATACATTTCCTCCACCTCCTCATCGGGGTGTGCCGAGGTTGGTGCGTAAACCTGAATGACCTTCAGCGAATACCGTTTGGTGATTCTGAGTATCAGGTACGCGACCCTCGTCGACACACTCCCAATCTTTACAACGTTGTTGACGAGAGACTTGTGGACGATAAATCCGACACCTCCTTGGGACAGATGGTCGCCCTCCCGGTGATAGAACAAGTTGCCGGACTCGAGGATTGCCGTGTCCTCCCCCTCTCTTCGGACCTCGGATAATCCAATAATATGCCAGCGCAACTTGTCTACCTCTTCTTCCAGCTCCAGTATCTTCTCGTCAGTCCTCAGGGTGCGTGCGTTATATGTTGCCAGGTCGAGTCGTCGTAGGTGGCAACCGAACCTCCACCGGAGATTCTTAGCACCCCCTGCCCCGCCGTTACCATGGTCGCCACCGTAGCCAGGAATAGCGGGGCCGCCGGGGACTGGGGGCCGTCTTTTTGTGTATTTGTTCATTGGGGGGTATTTGCCGTAGTTGCCACGCTTGGCGAGCGGGTTGGCAACCGCAGTTTTTTATTACGTCACAGTTGTCATCAGGAAGATGCTGCTGCCCATCTCCTGCCTGTCTCCCTCTGTCGCCTCTTACGACACCCACGGGAAGATATGGGGTAGTGGATATTCTTAACCGCCACTGCACGGCATCAATATCAACTAAATATTTCATCTCCTATTAAAGGTTTAAAATTTTGAATAATTAGGGATTCCTAAATGCATGGATCACCTAAAAAAATATCACTATGTTGTGTCAAACTCCCTGTCAAGGGTGAACTGTAATGTCACACTTGTAACTACTTTCGCTTTGTTATTGTGGTGTTGTTGTCGGTTGTCACCTAATAACTATTCTACATAAATTGATATTCAAATTAATTGTTTTTTCCCTTGCTGTCTATACACACATAATTTTGAAACAATTACAAATATTAATTATATACAGCTGTATTTTTGAGCTTAGGATAACAAGCTTATTATTTGCTTGAAGTTTATGAAAATTAATCACTGGGCGATCGTGAGCGTAGATAATTTCACTGCATAGTGCATTCTACAGTGCATTTTATAAATGGCTGTGGGTACTTACTGCTTGGGCTGCTTGATTAAAAATTGTGTGAACAAAAGTGACGGAAAACGGTGTGAAGGAAAGTTTGTTAATTTTCCGTCTATAAAAATTTTTTTTCGCGATATGATTAGTTAATATAAAACCTACGTCTAAATCGTAAATAAGGATAGTAAATTTTTTTAATACCAGAGTTATAATTGTATAGCAACATTTAAATATCAAAATAATAATATTCTTCATTATCGACAAAAAATACAACAAATTAACTAAATATTTGTTAAGTTTTTCCCATTTTTCAAATTACTGTTTCACACTAAATGTTTTATTAGTTTCTTTAATTTCATTAATAATAAACCATAAACAACACTACTAATTTTTTGTTCATCTAATTCTAACCTACTAAATAGGTGCATGTGCCGTAACATCGATAATGACCAACATCGATGTTAAGCTATCGATATCAACATCGACATCATCATCGATGTTTCTGTAACATCGATCATCCCTAGATCACACTCACCTAACGAATATACTATGCCTATAGCCATAGATTACTGTGTATATATATTATATATTTAGTAATCTATGGCTGTATATATACTAGAGAACTAGATCACAAACTAATAAGAGTACTAATACGTTAGTACTCTTATTAGTTTGTGAGTACTAACGTAATCCAGATATACTAGCTTATCTATGACTACAGAGTACTTTTTATTCTACGATACCTAGTCACTGAACTATGGAGTGTAGAAGTAAGGAGTACCAACTCTATACTGTACTCCATACACTGAACAATATTCTTATTTCCTATGAGCTGTGATTCTTTTCCTCATATATTTACTATACTCTTTGGTGATTCTTTTCCTCCTGGGTATGGAGTGTCGAAGTTTTTTTTTAAGAGGGGGCAAACGAGCATGCGGCTCACCTGATGTTAAGTGACTACCGCCGCCCATGATCAACCGCAACACCAGGGGAATTGCAGGTGCGTTGCCGGGGAGGAGTAAGCTCTTTTCTTGAATGTCCCCAGGTCGTATCGGTCCGGAAAAATCGCCGGTGGTAAACTATTCCACAGAGAGGTTGTACGCGGAAGAAAACTCCTTTTGAAACGTACTGTGGTGGACCGCCAAGCATCCAAATGGTGTAGGTGGTATCGGGACGTTTGCCGCGTAGTGCGTTCACGAAATTTAGCGGCTGGGATTCCTCAGAGAACTAAATCCTAACCATTCCTCAGAGAACTCTCCATGGTATATGCGAAATAAAATGCAAAGAGATGCAACATCCTTCGCAGTGCCAGTGAATTGAGCCGATCGGAAAGCACTCGGTCGTCGACGATTCGAGCCGCTCTGCGCTGGATGCGGTCAAGTGGAAGGAGCTGGTACTGGGGAGCCCCAGCCCAGAGATGGGAACAGTATTCCATGTGCGGCCGAACCTGCGCCTTGTAAAGTTGCAGGCGGTGTGCCGGTATGAAATACTGTCCCGCTCTGCTGAGCACGCCAAGCTTTTTAGAGGCCAATTTGGCCTTCTACTCCAAGTGACCAAGAAACTGCACGTCTATCGATATGTCAACGCCGAGGATTCCGATACTGGCTGAGGCAACAAGGGGAGTGCCTTGAAACTGAGAAGATACGACAAAGGGGTTCTTTTTAGCGGTTAACGCGCAATCTTGTGTCTTCTGGGGGTTAAACTGGACTAGATTTAGTCGCCCCCAATTCGAGACTCTGTTCAGCAAAGACTCGACTTCAGACACAAGTTTGTCCCGGCACTCGGAGACGTTTTCCCGAGAAATATTGGCTGGCGATAGCACGCATCCTTGTGGAACACCAGCATTAATAGGCTTGCAATCGGAGCTTGCACCGTCTACAACGACCTTGATGCTCCGATCTGCAAGAAAGCTGGTGATCCAATCGCATAATTTCTCAGGAAGGCCATAGGAAGGGAGCTTCGAAAGAAGCGATTTGTGCCAAACCCGATCGAAGGCCTTCGCAATGTCCAAACTAACAGCCAATGCCTGCCCCTTGGACTCTACTGCCTCCGCCCATCTATGAGTTAGGTAGACCAGAAGATCACCAGCTGACCGACCACGGCGAAAACCGTATTGGCGGTCAATAATCTGCTGGTGATCCTCAAGGTACCTCATGATAGTTGTACGGGTCTGAGCGGTCGCCTTTTACAGGGATTGGGTGGATGAAAGCCGTCTTCCATGATTTTGGGACTACGCCTAGGGTACCAGAATACCAGGGTACCAGGTACCAGAGAATGTGCGCTAAAAACGGTCGGTTGTCAGTGTTAATAATTTGAGGTTTATTTTCTATTGTTTTTAGGTTACTTGACAAAGAATCACTAACTAATGCGTGAGGTAATATTTAAAACATTATATATAGGTAACAATGTGGTACATTTACAAAATCCAATACAACCATCGGGAATCGTAATAACGTCTGTGCCCAGAATATTTGCTTCAAATAGTTGAGACTTAAGGCCCCAGTCTTGTAAAAATTAGTGTTCTCGCAAAATATTTTTTATAGTATTTAAAAAAGAAAAAGTGAAACATATTTTACATTTTTTTTTTATATAGAAGATGGGGCAAACGAGCATGCGGCTCACCTGATGTTAAGTGACTACCGCCGCCTAAATAAACCTTTAATTTCGGACACACTCCCTTCTATATAGCTTGTTTGTTGATGTGGAGATGGTGAAGGAATAGGAGTTAGTTGTTGATGAGAGGATGAAGGCATGTAAGAGATCTGAGTGCGGTCTTGTGTTGATAGCGTTGGAATAGAAGGTACCCTACTTTATGAACGGCAATAAAACAATTGGTTTAGTAGGCATTCTAGACTTCGCAAGGTCACAGGCTAGGGTGGATATGATTTGAATTTCGATAGATTTTAATTAATTTATTTATTCAATTTTTTTTTTGTAAAATATCAGTGCCATAGGCTTCTACTCCGTTCACATGTTTAAAATGTAAAAATTTTGTTATGTAAAATAGGTCATTCAGTATCACTGTTTCGTTAACGTCCTTCTGCGAGGGCTGCCGGCAGCGACTGCCAAAAGAAATCGGGCCGATGCGCCTACACACACGCAGTACGGAGGGGGCGGGGCCCCGATCTAGGAAGCATCGGCTGCATTTTTGCTCCTGCCAGCCGATTAAGGAGGCGATATCGGCCACGACTTAGGATGGCCCTACATACGACACGATTTAGAGGCAATCTAGGAGGCATCCCCACTACTCCACCCTAGATCGCCACCGATATCATGTCGTACGTAGCCCGCTTAAGATGGAATGCCTCTTTTCAAACAAAAAGGGTCTCCGGTTCTCTACACTCATCATACGAAACACAGCAGCGTTTTAGGCTGGTATTCTGTGAGAGCGATTCTTCCCATAGCTCTACCACGTAAAACCCTTCAGAACGAAACTCAGCCGCCGAAATAGTAAATAGAAACAGATGCAGAGATAACAGGCCTGCATTCGCAATACTGCATGGTTTCTTTTATCAGTCTATAGAAATTGGATTCGTATATTCCATATAATGGCGGAAAGTCAGTAGGTACTTAATTTAATAGGCTATACTAAATGAATGAATAAATGATATTTCGATAAAGTTTTTTTTTTATAGAAGAGGGGGCAAACGAGCATGCGGCTCACCTGATGTTAAGTGACTACCGCCGCCCATGATCAACCGCAACACCAGGAGAATTGCGGGTGCGTTGCCGGCCCTTTAGAAAGGAGTAAGCTCTTTTCTTGAAGGTCCCCAGGTCGTATCGGTCCGGAAAAATCGCCGGTGGTAAACTATTCCACAGAGAGGTTGTACGTGGAAGAAAACTCCTTGTGAAACGTACAGTGGTGGACCGCCAAGCATCCAGATGGTGTGGATGGTATCGGGACGTTTGCCGTGTAGTGCGTTCACGAAATTTGGCGGCTGGGATTAATCCGAACAATTCCTCAGAGCACTCCCCGTGATAGATGCGATAAAATACGCAAAGAGATGCAACATCTCTTCGCAGCGCCAGTGAATCGAGCCGATCGGAAAGCACTCGGTTGTCGACGATTCGAGCCGCTCTGCGCTGGATGCGGTCAAGTGGAAGGAGCTGGTACTGGGGAGCCCCAGCCCAGAGATGGGAACAGTATTCCATGTGCGGCCGAACCTGCGCTTTATAAAGTTGCAGGCGGTGTGCCGGCATGAAATACTGTCCCACTCTGCTGAGCACGCCAAGCTTTTTAGAGGCCAATTTGGCCTTCCCTTCCAAGTGACCACGAAACTGCACGTCACTCGATATGTCGACGCCGAGGATTCCGATACTGGCTGAGGCAACAAGGGGAGTGACTTGAAACTGAGGGGATACGACAAAGGGGTTCTTTTTAGCAGTTAACGCGTAAACTTGTGTCTTCTGGGGGTTAAACTGGACTAGATTTAGTCGTCCCCAATCCGAGACTCTGTTCAGCAAAGACTCGACTTCAGACACAAGTTTGTCCCGGCACTCGGAGACGTTTTCCCGAGAAATATTGGCTCGGCCGGTGTAAAGAGCATCACCAGTGCTGTCATCTGCATAGCAATGAATGTTACGGGTATGCAACATATCATTGATATGCAGAAGAAACAGCGTTGGCGATAGCACGCAGCCCTGTGGAACACCAGCATTAATAGGCTTGCAATCGGAGCTTGCACCGTCTACAACGACCTTGATGCTCCGATCTGCAAGAAAGCTGGTGATCCAATCGCACAATTTCTCGGGAAGCCCATAGGAAGGGAGCTTCGAAAGAAGCGCTTTGTGCCAAACCCGATCGAAGGCCTTCGCAATGTCCAAACTAACGGCCAATGCCTCCCCCTTGAACTCTACTGCCTCCGCCCATCTGTGAGTGAGGTAGACCAGAAGATCACCAGCTGACCGACCACGGCGAAAACCGTATTGGCGGTCACTAATCAGCTGGTGATGCTCAAGGTACCTCATGAGCTGGCAGTTTACAATGGACTCCATTGTTTTGGAGAACAAGGAGGTGATGGCGATTGGCCGGTAGTTGGACGGGTCGAGCGGTCGCCTTTTTTAGGGATCGGGTGGACGAAAGCCGTCTTCCATGATTTCGGGACTACGCCTAGGGAGTAGGAGTACCGGAAAAGACGCGTTAAAACCGGTGCCAACTCTGGAGCACACGTCCTCAGCACAATTGGGGGGATTCCGTCAGGCCCACTCGACTTGTGGATGTCCAGGGAGAGGAGTGCTTTGCGAACCGAGCGCTGTGTGAACTGCACTTCCGGCATGGAGCACTCACACCGCGGGATGGTCGGCGGCGTACTCCCCCCGTCATCGAGAGTCGAGTTAGACGCAAAGAAAGAGCCTAGAAAATCGGCTTTCTCCTTTGCAGTATGGGCCAGTGAGTCGTCCTCCCTGTGCAGAGATGGAAGAGATGGCTGACAGAAATTCCCCTGGACAGCCTTGGCGAGAGACCAGAATGCACAGGTTCCAGAAGGAAGGCGAACTAGTTTCTCGCCAATTCTGCCTATGTGCTCTGACTTTGCCTTGGCAATGACTCTTTTGAAGGACCTAGAGGCGGAATTATACTTCTACATTTACTTAAATTGTAGGATTTGATATTTTCGAAACTGTTTTTTTAATTTTATTTTGGTGTTTAAATTAATAGCTCTATTAGGCGTTAAACATGCCTATGTTTAGGTTACATGCGTAAAAGGTCTTATTAAAGCCTCTGCTATGTAAAAACTGCAACAATATCAAGAAAAGTATTCAGATCACTTTTATTTGCATATTGTCTACAATAATACAATCTGGTCACCTTTTTTATAAATGCTTTAATTTTCTTATTTGAAGGGCTTAAAAAATTGTAATTTTATGATTATTTTACTGCAAGTATCTATTTTTTTCTATTTGAAGTATGAATGTAGCAAAGTCGTACTTAACACCACATATAATAGAACTATTTTTATTGAATAAGAAATAAATAAAATTAAAAAATATATATTTCGTACTCTTTATCTATATTCTGTGATCATATCTCTCACTATCGCTCTCGCCTTAAATGGCTCACAATTAAATAGAGGCATGACTCTAGAATTTTGCATGTTCTCTTCTTTGGTTTATGATATATATCTACTTGTATTTAAAATATGTATATATTTATGAATATATGTATTTGTATGTAAATATATATTGAGTATCTGAATAAAATTTTGTAGTATATAAGTTATATGTATATATATATATATATATATATATATATATATATATATATATATATATATATATATATATATATAAATTTGCGTAAGATTCTTGTTCTCCTCTTAGCACTTCGACTTGATCCTTAAGAATAATTATATATTTTAGTAGCCTTGTAACGTCTATATGATCAAATGCAACCGGTGGAAGTTTCCGAAGCTTTTTAGCCAATAAAATAGGTATATGCTCTGCTTCAGTACATTTAATAAGCGAGATATCTTCCAGGTCCCGTTGTGGGGAGCTTCTGTATGACCGTTGTATGTAGCTCCTCACATTGAAATAAGAAGAATTCTTAGACTTGAAACATTTAATCTTCTAACAAAAATATAATTATTACGAAAAAATAGTCTTACATTTTTCTTGTTATTTTCGTAACCATGACAACAAGTCACCAGATATATAAAACCTAAAAAGGTCGTAGACAATATTTATTTATCTTCAACACACTCCAGACCCGAAAGAAAATGGTAACCAATTAACGCAACTCAACATACTAAGGAAAACCATAAAACCAAATGTAATTCATAACTACCGAGCAGGCAATTTCACATTTCGACCGCACCGCGTTGTTTTCGTCACCTTCGCGCCACCTGTAACCGAGGAGTGTAAGTCGGGACTATCTGAACTTACTGATAACTTCTCATCCTCTATCGTTACTTCAGCTCGTTGCAAGAGGTCAGAATCATTTGAAATCTCAAGCGGATACAATCTCTGACATGGTCTTAAAGTTTCACCTTTTTGAGTCTTGACTCTAGCCAAACGAGTAACACCATCAGCCCCGGTAACTACTTCCATGATTAACCCCAAGGGCCAAAATAGCCTTTTCGCGTCTATCTCTACTAGAACTATATCTCCTTTCTTCATTTCTATAGTCTTCTCCTTCCATCTAGCTGTAAGTAAAGCCAAATATATACATAATATATAATAATACAAAATCGAACTCTGAAATCTTCTCTCAACTTTTGTAAATATTTGTATCTTACATTTAAATTCATATTATCTACATAATCTAAATCAGAAGTATCATTAGAAGGTAAGCCATGTAGAAATAACATAGGTGTAAGTGGCCGCAAATCGTCGGTACAAGTCGAGACATATGTTAGTGGCCGACTATTAATGAGAGCTTCACAATCGCACAAGACTGTGTCCAACTCTACCCAAGTCAATCGCTGACGCCCCAATATTCTTCGCAACATCTCCTTTAATACTCTAATGAGCCTCTCCCACCAACCTCCCCACCAAGGAGTTCTAGGTGGAATAAAACGCCACTTTATAGCATGGACCGCCGTCACACTTTCAACCTCCTGCCAATTAAAGTAAATTGGCAGTCCCTCGAAAATTTGTTCCGTTGTCCGTGAAAATGACGTCTATACGACCTCTTCGAGCAATAAATCTACGAAGACTCATAATAAAACTATTTGTGGACAATGAGTCTACCATCTCAAAATGCACAGCCCTAAATGTCGCGCAAGTAAATAAAACCACCCAACATTTCTCTTGATTACGTAAATACAACGGCCCGGCCAGATCTATACCTGTCATTTGAAACGCTGCCGTGCCTTGAATCCGTTCAAGAGGGAGTGGTGCATCCGGTGCATCATAATGTATGCCCTTTTGCCTACGACAAATTATGTATTTCTTAACTATATCCTTACATAGCCATCTCACACTTGTAATCCAGAATCTGTTTCTCAGCTCTGACATTAATATATGTTTCTCTTCAACGAGTCGCCTCACAATGACATTTTTCCCCGGTAATAATATGGGACTCGAAAAATCTTTATCATAATTTCCTAAACTTAATCTAGTCTTTACTCTCATAATACTATTACTATCTAAATGTATGCACAGTTTCTTATTCAATTTAGTTATATTTACATAATGTTCACCCTGAATAAGTCTTATAAGTATATTCTCAGCTTCTTCGAATTCATCATTGCTTATATAAGCTGTACTAAACATTCGTCGCCTTCTCCACCGGAATATCCAAGCTACTATACGTACAAGCCTTGAATACTTAGTAAAGTATAAAAGCTTCTCGCTAAAATGTTCAGTATCTACATCAGTATTTACAAGTACCTCCTTCTTTGCTTCTATGGAAATAGCGTTCTCATCTACTGCGATGTGATTAGACTGAGGCCATAGTTCTTGGTCAGATAATAGCCAAGCAGGGCCATCCCACCAGTGACTGTCCATTAATGTCTTCATATTACAGCCACGTGACAGTAGGTCTGCCAGATTGCAGTGGCCCGGTACGTGCCGCCAATGTTCCTTCTTAGTGTGAGCACAAATTTCACTTACCCTATTGCTCACAAACGGCTTCCAAGAACACTGTCTTTGGATCCAGGCTAACACAACCGCGGAGTCTGGCTAAAGTGGCAATGAGCCAGCCATATAGCTCGAAGAACCGACAACCATTGGGGAAAAAAGGTTCTCGAGTGGCAGCCTCGTACCGGTAGACGAAGTGTAGGGCGACCCCCCACTAGATGGAGTGACGACCTGGTAAGACATGCAGGAAGTCGATGGATGCAGGTGGCTCAGGACCGTGCTTTGTGGCATACCTTGGGGGAGGTCTATATTCAGCAGTGGACTTGTAAAGTCCCCGATTATCTTTCATAGAAGAAATGTTGCAATCTTTATTTTTCTTCTTTAACGCCGTTTCTATTGGCCGGTTATTAATTGCCAAAGTGTTTTTGAAAAATACTTTACACACTCTTATTTTTATTTCAGAAACGGTAAAATAGAAAGCATTATTGTTGTAGCGAGTTGGTGCAACGTTTCCATCTGAATCTACCTTCACATATCGATGTTTTAGAATGTTTGCTTCGACACTATTTGCGATGACCACTGTTTTTCAATGTCGCCCAAGTTCCAGAATTATTTTAAAAGTCGTTGACGTTGGTCATCTGTGATATTTAAACGACATTTGGATACGCAATTTTCTCTGAAAGGTGGTCTCAATTTACGTTCTGGAATTATTTTTTTGTTTTTATTGATTCACAAGACTTACCGCTATTTCTCAGTTTCTTCGCTATATTTTTCTTCCAGCTTCCTTCTTGTCTTCGTCTTTTTTTACCTTTTTTGTTCGGACTACAATTTGGATTTTGTAAGTTTTGTTCAGTGGGGCTGACATTTTCAATATTTGATAGTTCATTTAGTATCGGGAGTGCATCTGATTCTTGTAAAAGGCTGTTAAGAATCATTTCGTGGCCTTCTTTAGGTGTACAAATAACAGTTTCTTGTAAAATACCATCTTGGTTTCTTGTGTTAACATTAACAACTTCTCCATCAGAATCTGAAGAATTTCGATAAAGACACCGAGGCTCCGCAGTAGTTTGGATCTTTAACTGAATCGTCGCTATCTGTATACAAAATGTATTACGGTTGGAATATAAATAGTAAAGTAAAGTTACAGCCTATATACGTCCCACTGCTGGGCTCAGGCCTCCCCTCATTTCTGAGAGGGGAATATAAATAAAATTAAGTAAATTACTAGTATTTGAAAAGGACGAAGAGAGAACGAAATGTGAAATATGGGTAAATCAGGAATGTCTAGAACAGGTAAATGAAATTGTATACTTGGGGAGTGCTTTCAGCCGGGATGGAAGATGTGATTTAGATGTGGATAGGCGTGTCGCTGCCGGAAACAAAGACAATGGTGCCCTGAATGCATTAGTCAAAAGGCAAGGCGTGGTGAAGAGTGCACGCCTTGCAATACATAACGCAGTGTTGGTACCGACTTTGTTATATGGCAGCGAAACCTGGGTATGCCAGAAGAAGCATAAAAGCAAGTTGAATGCAGTGGAGATGCGATCTCTTCGTAAAATGTGTGGCGTTACCATAGCCGACCGAAAGCGAAACGAAGAGATTCGCAATATGGCAGGATTGAAAGATGACCTTATCACAAAAATTGATAGGGGCGTACTCCAATGGTTTGGGCACGTTGAACGAATGAGTGAAGACCGAATGGTGAAGAAAATATATAGAGCGAAAGTAAATACTAAAAGGTGTCGAGGTAGACCGAGACTAACTTTCGAAGACCATGTGAGCAAATTGCTCGAAGAGGGGAGGGTCAAGAGTACTCGGATACCTAGACGTGCATGTATGAAGAAGTTAATGAACCTGAAAGAAGCGAAAGAGGTATGTAAGGATCGTGACACTTGGCGATCTGTTCTCTCTGGCTACCCCGTTAGGGATTGTGCGTGACGATAAGTAAGTAAGTAAGTAAGTAAATTACTAAAAAAAATTGAAACAAAAGTGGAACTTACCTTCATTAAACGATGTATTTGATGAGCTGCTTGAAGATGATGATGAGTCACTCGAAGAACTAACCCTGCTGTTGTTCGAATCAAAATGATGGCTATTGGATACTGATAAGTCAACTTCTTTATTTGGTGTATTATCCACATTTAACGTTGCTTCCTCTATGTTCGACCTTGCATCCCCTGAGCTTAACGTTGCGTCCTTATCTAAAAAAAAAACGTTTATATACGTAAAATATTTAATTTTAGTACGACAGAAAAATGTAATCCAAACTTAGTATCTACATTACTACGCGCACGGAATAGTTAAGTACCCACCACGCGTTAAAGAGTATATAGGTATTTAACTCAGCCGCGTGGTGGTAGCCGAGTTTTCTTGCTAAGTAGTTCTTTAATAATTAAATATACAAACAGGTACCTGCACTTGTCTCTGCAACAGGAATATTCAAATTTTCTTTTGACATTCGCGATTCCATCTGGAAAAATAAGTACAAATAGTTATTTGTTTTAGCATTAACAACGTAATATTTAGGAATATTACTGTTTTAATTCATTTGTTTTTGTTCAATAAGGGAACATTAGCAGATAACTATAACTTAGTTTTTAGTTATTAAAAATAATTCTTATTATGTAACTAATATTATATACACAATCAAACAACAAAAAATACTTTCGTTTTTTAGTTCAAAAGTTCAAAATACAGATTTTTAAATATGACAATTTAAATAAGACAACAGACTTTGGCATATTATGTCAATTTTAGTTTACAAGACGACCGTTAGGGGTGCTTCAAATTGGCACAGACATTTTGTATGGTATAGCCAGTTTTTTTTGCACCCGAAGCAAATATGGGCAATCCTCCGGAAAGCTGGGGAGGGAGGCGGTGAATGCTCATAGCGGAGCCGGCTGCATGGTTATGTGGAGACTTTTACCCACTAAACACCGCCTTTATAGATTGGATTACCGATCTGACGACAGATCTCTAAGCCATATACGAACGCGACCCTCCTTGGCAGAAAGGAGGGCGCAAGGTATAGCCAGTCCAGCGTACTTGTTTATATAGAGGTCAGTGGAGCAAATGGCATGGAATTCAATCCGTCAAATAAGAAGGTGATGGACTGATGGTGATGATATAGTAAAATTTGGGCTCAAGTCTCCCGATACAAAAATGCGGCTAGGATGCCTTTCGGGAATTAGTGAACCTAATCATCGGAGTGCTGTCGCTTCAACATTTAAACGCTGAAGTATAGCGGATTTTCGACGTTTTGAACATTGTCAAAAGCAAGCTACATATGCGTATGTCAGCTGAAACAGTGAATTTAAATATAATGATACGACATCAAAAAAAACATCTTAATTAAATCTACCACACATGAAGACTTACCTACCTAAATATCCTCGACACATTACTAAAACTGTAAAAAAAAAAGAACAGAAGCAAATTTAGGCTGGAGCTATCTGGATGTAGTAAAATTGTCTAATTTAGTTGATTTTAGTACGTAATATTACTTAAATAAATGAAAATGTTTTAAAATAATCTCATTTTTTCTTATTTCCGTGTAATAACTGATGTCCCTAATTACGCCACGCCATGCCCACCCTTAATTCAGGGCCCTGTTTCAGGGTAATATAATAGAGGCATACGTAGACAGAGAAAACTATAGACTAATGATTAGCGCGGCCTCGAGTGAGAAAGGAGGATAGCGTAGTTTTAGGTTATACAATAATCTTTATGACTTTTAAACATATATAGATAAAATTTAAACGTATATTTATACAGTTCTGTAACGAAATTTAAAATAACAATTTAATTTTATACGTAATACCAGATAAAATGTACTATACTTACGAGTGAAATGATACACCGGTGAATTTACGTTCACTATCACTTTTGCGTCCTAAAACACTACATCTAACCATTTTTAAAGTTTTTAATTGTTCTAAGAACTGAGCTGTAGCTTCACCTTCATCTTAAGCTCACAAAACACTTTTTTTCTCACTTAAACCAACTTGAATTTTTAGTAAGTCGGTAAGTTCGAAGGAGCATGCCACTACTAGTAAACACCAAAAAATTCAGAGTTCAGTAGGCAGTCTTTGGTAAGTTTAATAAACTAAACAGATTGTAATAGGTACATATTTATTTTTTACCAGGTCGAACATCGTATTGCAGTGCTAAGCTAACATTTGTTCATTTGTTTAATCTTAAACCCATAAGAATGTATGTTGCATTTTAAAATAAATTCCTTGACAACAATTCTTTAACAAAATTTCTTGCAAAATGAATGATAATATGATGATGATAATGAAAAAGAATGCTAATTGGCAGTTACTGGCTTTACTAAAGGCCACGTCAGGATTATCTTTAGCTTTGGAGATTCACGACGAAACTAAAGGATCTTGCTCCCACTCCGCCCTATACACCCTGTCATATTTTCGCTTTATCACCACCACCAATAATTACTATCGCCCACGAAATATTAATAACAAGATATCTCTAACAATATATTATCACCATGAAATGAAATATGTAAAATACGTAAAAATGAAATGAAATCTAATGCGATATCAAATTAAAGTACGTTCTTCTAATTCGATCAACAATACCAACTGATCGAAGTTCTTCTATGACTAATTGAAATGTAAACCATAAACTCATGTTTATGAATACTTGTTTTAAGATTTATCAATGATCAAAGTTACAAACAAACTTTTAAAGTTGTTTATTAAATGTGATACAAACATAATTCGAGAAGTACAGGGAAATCCCCCATATGCTGGCGAAGAATCTAGGGTTCTAGAGCTGCCATTTCCAGTATTTTGAGTTGCCATAGTGAAATCCATTTTCAATACCCCAATACAGCCCAATACTGCCAGTTTTATAAAACGTCAACCGATCATGCCAGAGGCTAAAATAAGAGGCCAATCCTGCCAAAATGGCAGGAACCTGCCTTATATGGTCACACTGGTTGACATCATGAATTCATGAAGTTATAAACTTCATGGTTAACATATAGGGCTAATGTTGTCACATTACCGAACCCTTAGGAAATGTGATTATGGTTCACTGATTCGTTAACCCAATAATGCAAAGACCTTAAATTTTGGAATTTTTAATGTAACTAATCATAGTTCAACTAATGATTTATTGGTACATTATTTTACAGAGTTTAACTTCTGATTTGGTTAGTGTGGAAACTATTTCTAAGACTTTACCAGGAGATTTAAATAAAAACATAGCAATACTGTATCCCACACTAAGTCAGACCACAGAGAGTGAGATAAAAATACTTGACTCAAGCTGTTGTTCCGAGTGTGGCCTCCATCTTTATCTATTACTTCATGTTTGCACTCACAGACCAGATTTGCAGGGAGTTTTTGGCGGGAACTTGGCTGTCGACGGACTGTCGCTCCTGTTTTGTCGCTTGAATAACGGTTTGAAGTGGATTTTAATTCGTAAAAGTGATGTGATTTTGTGAATTAAGTGTGTACGCATGTGAACTATTAGAGAAAAGGATGAAACAAGTGCTTTGACGTTGATATAAACCAGAAGTTAATGTGATCGCTCGGGCGCCTTATGAACTTGAGTGGCTGCGTCATCAACAGTCCGCTGGGTTGAGCCTTTTTTTTATAGGAAAAGGGTGACAGGCGAGCACACAGTCCACCTGATGGTAAGTGGTTACTGTAAACCCATGGACATCTCCGTCTATCCTCGTTTGCGAATCAAAATGAAGATGCGTTGTCAACCTTGAGGACTAAGATAGAATGCCCCTTTTCCAGTAAAAAGGGTCTCCAGTTCTCGACACTCACCATACGAAACACAGCAGCATTAAGCTGCTATTTGATGCTGGTATTCTGTGAGAGCGTGGTCCTTCCCCGGTCGAGCCGACCCATTTGTACTACAACTATACAATTAATATAGCTGCAACATGGCTCTACCATGTAAAAAAAGCTGTCATCAAAGTCTCCCAAAAACTTTGCAATGTGACGCATCAGCATATTTTGAAGAAAAAATATATAAAATGAAGATCATGAAATAAATGATAGGCTCAGAAGGGCTAGAAACCGGAGCCGTAAAGCTAGTTAATAAAAATAATAAAAATCCATGGTTTGTTGCAGTTTGTTGTTTGCAGCGTTGCCATTTACACGGCAATTGCCGGGTTACGCGGCAATTTGGCGGCAATGTGCCAGTCTATTCAGCAATAAAACACGGTACACGGCAGCATATTAATTGCCGGGTCCTAAAACAATCAATGGTTACTACAAACAATCAAATGGTTACTAATTTTCCCGAAAATTTTATCGGTAATCGATGTCATTATAACGCACATCACTAGACTACACTAGACGTAGTTCTGACTCTATGAGCTGGGAAATCCGGTCGCAAATTCAACATATGTACTATGGAGTGTTGAGGTAAGGGGAGTACAGGCTCTGTATAAAAAGTGTCCGTTGGAAAGCATTAAATAAGAGAGGCGCCACTGTAGCTACAGTCAAAATTTTGAAGAACTTTTTATAATTTTTTATTGTACAAACTTTCACAATAATAATATAATAATAATAATAATAATAATTTATTGCTTTCAAAATTTTTTTTTTCAAAATTAGTCTCAACGTATTTTACGGTGGTTTATCATACCCTACCTAGCTTACTCGAGCGCTATTGTGGATAGTTTTTGAGCTGTTATTTACTGCTTACAGATGGACACATTCTCAACTATTCTCCTATGGGAGATTGTCCTCCTAACCTCTATACTCCATGATATGTACCTTCGCGCACACTTCATTGTTTATTTTTTGAAAAGTACAAACGGTATACTGCTGTATATTTACTTTATTTAACTTTACTAGATAATAACTTTATTCGATCCCAAGGAAATAGTATGGAGAAAAATAATAAATATAAATTTAAAATAGACGAAGAAGAAGTTTTTGGATACGATAAGAAATTTGTATGTTGACTGTGAAGAATAATGTTTTTCTGTCATGTTTAATCTTACGTAGTTTTTTTTAATTTTTTATTCCAAAACACGGCAATCCAGATCCCAAAACACTTCAACTTAAAATTTCGAAATGGCAACCCTGGTTGTTTGGTAAAATTAAAAAAAGAGTTCATATTTGTTGGTTATAATTATAAATGATGATAACATATGAAAATAAAATAATTCTTGCACCAATGGTACGCATTGGGACTTTACCAATGCGACTATTAGCTTTACGTTACGGCGCCGACATCGTATACACTGAGGAACTAATCGATTGGAAATTTATGCGATCAAAACGAAGATACAATGGTAATGTAAAATTTGAGAGCTTTTACTCTTCAATGATATTCCTCTGGGCGTGAGTTTTCTATTGTATCAAATTCGTATTGTCATCGAGTCAATTGAGTGAATGTTATTCAACTGACTTACCATGGGGGCTGTTCATATTTCCATTTCTAATTTCGATGATGATCGTTTTAATTTTTTTTTCTATATTTATGCAGGGCGATAAATGAACACACAGTCCATCTGATGTGATGGTAAGTGAATCCTATGGCCCATAGACTCATTTATTTACATTTTAATTATAGGCGTGTTGAAATACCATCAGTAAAAAGGATCCCCTTTCAGATTTTTTTATCATCTCACCATACATAACATAATTGAAAACATAGAGAAAGCAATTAAGTATTTATCAAGTTACTTTAGTCGAGCTCTAAAGAATAAACACTACTTCCTTTCTGGCGGAATACTTTTGCCTAATATCTGCTATTTGGCCAAGAAGTCCATAGTATTTGTCATGTTGCCGAATAAACCATTTGTTGCAAGTCTACTATAAACAGATTTAACTCAATTCAGTGAGTTTTTTAAAGGAATCATTTTGTTAAGTTTTGAGACATAGGGAAGCTCAGAGGCTTAGCGCTCACTGTTAATTTTACAGTATGCGAGTAACACAGGTTTGATCTCCACTGGCACCAATCGAACATTTGGCATTGTTAATTGCAATTTTAAATGCTGATTTACCACATGCTTTAGGGTGAAGAAAAAAAACTTGAGGAAACCTGCATATCTGAGAAATAAAACAAATTTAAGACATGTGTAGTCCACCAACATGCATTGGGCCAGTGCGGCGGACACTTCCATGTTCTAAAACCTTCTCAGAAGTGAGAGGAGGCCTGTGCCCAGTAGTGGGATGTATGTAGGCTGTAACTTTAATTTTGGCTTTGTTGAGTTTATAAGCCGTGGTAGCTCAAATGGTTAGCGCTCGCTGTAAATTTCACAGTACGCTAGCAAACCGGGTTCGATCCCCGCCGGCACCAATGAAATTGTTAATTCCAATTTTAAGTGCTGATTTACCACATGCTCGGCGGTGAAGGAAAACATCGTGAGGAAACCTGCATGTCTGAGGAATAAGAAAAAAAATATTTTGAAGACATGTGAAGTTCGCCAACACGCATTGGGGCAGCGCGGCGGACACTTCCTTGCCCTAAAACCCTCTCAGAAATGAGGGGAGGCCTG
This sequence comes from Parnassius smintheus behrii, assembly GCA_036936625.1. Taxonomy (NCBI): domain Eukaryota; kingdom Metazoa; phylum Arthropoda; class Insecta; order Lepidoptera; family Papilionidae; genus Parnassius; species Parnassius smintheus. The sequence continues at coordinate 31,865,622 of JAUPFT010000005.1, read as the reverse complement.
TACCCAGCAGTGGGACGTATATAGGCTGTAACTTTAACTTTTTTGTATTAATATTAGAAACAATTATAAATTTGCATTTTTAGATATTCTTAATACTGTTGATTTCATTGATCAGACTGATGGTACTATAGTATTTCGAACATGTTCAGAAGAGAAAGAAAAGGTTGTTTTACAACTTGGTACATGTGATGCTGACAGAGCTTTAAAAGTGGCACAAATGGTGTAAGTTTCTGAAATATATGTGGACTTTCAGACTTTTATTATATTTTGTTTAGTTATTTGCTAAATTTATTTATTTTCACCTCTGATTATTACAGAGAAAAAGATGTAGCTGCTATTGATATTAATATGGGATGTCCAAAGGAGTTTTCAATCAAAGGTGGGATGGGTGTTGCTCTCCTAGAAGAAACAGATAAGGCATATAGTATATTACACACTTTGGTAACTAACCTGTCTATACCAGTTACATGTAAAATAAGAATTTTTCAAAATGCTGAAGAAACATTAAATGTGGTTAAAAAACTGGTTAGTGCAGGAATTAAAGCAATTGCTATACATGGTAGGACACGAAATGAACGTCCACAACATGCTGTACACACAGACGTAATTCGGTATGTTGCCGACAAGATATCCATTCCAGTAATTGCAAAGTAAGTTAGAACACTACATATCTAGTATTAAACACAAAACAAGATCAATTGCTGTCTGTTAGTCTCGCTAAAACTCAAAAATGGCTCGACCAATTTTGATGAAATTTTTGTGTGTTTGAATGGGTTCCTGGATGGTTTAGATTTGCAATTAAACCTGATAAGTGGCATTGTTGTCAAGATTCAGAATCCACCCTTGCGAAGCTGAAGCGGATTGCTAGTTTATTATAAAATAGCAAGGTTTTTACCTAAATTTGTAGCTTTCTTTATACAGGTACTTTATTCTGCTTTTTTACTGGAACCATTTCTACATCATACTTGCCAAAAAGCAATGGCAGCTGAGTCAAGAGCTCCCTGTAAATCTCACAGTACACAAGCAACTCGATTAACATATTAATAACAATTAAATTGTTGATTGCAATTTTAAGTGCTTATTTACCATGTGCTCAGTATTGTAGTAAATACTCCTGAGAAAACTTGCATGTCTAAGAAAAGGAAACATTTTCGGCCATATAAAGATGGCCAACACGTACTGGAGTAGCTCTACAGACTATTTGCTCCAAAACTCTCCAAGAAATGAGAGTAGACCTGTGTTACGGTCTACATGTGTGGATCTAATCGCATACTGCTCTACCGCCCAGCAGTTGGGTGTATGTAGGCTGTAATCTTACTTTTTACTTACCATTTCATTGTGATGTTATAGGTCAGTTTGACTCCCATATCCAACAAATATTTATATGGCCTATAGATCCTGTTCTGTTCTGGATCTAGCTGTTTATCCATGTGTAATTTATATACTTATGTAAAATATCCTATTTTTAATTTTACCAAAAAGAAATCAAACTGATGCTCAATAATTATTTATGATAAAAGTATAGTATCTTAACAATCATATTCATATGCAATATACTTCTTATCTTTCACTTTCATATACATTTGTACATAGTCACGTACAAAACAACATTTACTGTACAGCTAAATAATTTTCAGTGGAGGTTCCAAAGAGATTGAGAATTACAAAGATATTCTTAAATTTAAACAAATGACTGGTTGCACAAGTGTCATGCTTGCACGGGCAGCGGAATGGAACTGTTCTATTTTTAGAAAAGAGGGCCTTTTGCCAATGGATACTGTTATTAAAGAATATCTTAAACTTGCAGTTGATTATGACAATTCACCATCAAATACAAAGTATTGTGTGCAAAATATATTAAGAGAGTTACAAGAGACACCAAGAGGTCGAAAATTTTTGGAATGCCAAACAATGGAGCAAATATGGTGTGTAATTCTATATTTTTATGTGTGTTCTGAATGTATGTAGAAATTTGAGTAGAAATCAATTTTAGCTATGGTTGAAGCACGAATAGGTCAGCACGACCAGGGTAGGACCACACTCCCATCGAATACCAGCGTACAATAGCAGCTTAATACTGCTGTGTATGGTTAGTGTGGAGAACTGGAACACCTTTTTACTAGAAAATGGCATTCCATCTTAGTCATCAGGGCTTTTATATGTTGAGGATACATTTGTCTTATATATACAATGTCTATGGGCTTAGCATCCACTTACCATCAGGTAGACTGTGTACTCGTTTGTCACCTTTATTCTATATAAAAAAAATATGGTTTTTTTTATATAGGATAGGGTGACCAACAAGCACACAGTCTATCTATAATAACACTATAAAAATATATATAAGATATACTTTATCATTTGTGTGTTTTGTATACTTAATTGTATAACATAATAAGGTTTATTATATTAACAGTGCAATTTGGGATTTAGAAGAATATTGTCGTGAAAAACAATCCAAATACCAAAAGATGGGTATACAGGGAAGATGGCAAGTCACTCCAGATGAATTAGAACCTCCATACAAAAAGCAAAAGTCTACCTTAGTTTGTTTAGAGGATGTAACACAAATGCAGGCAAGTAATGAGATTGAAATGTTATTTTAATAAACACCAACATTCATGTATTAATCGCGCAACACTGTCAAAAGTGTGATCGGCAACGATGATGCGCCACATTACTATTGATAATGCTTATTACCAGTTACGAGGTGTGTTCAATATATTGTATCAATATATTGTAATATTAGCATAAATATACAGTAGCATTTTACCAGAACTATATTTTATTCATACACTTCATTCACTATTCTGAGTTATTTTATATTATATATTGATTTAAATTTCTTTTCTAGGTATGTTTTATTCGTGCCAATTTCAATGATTTGAACCTGCCAAAGTCTCAACTACATGCATGGGCTGGTAAAAACGGACATAAATTACCTGTTTATGACACTCAACAGGTAGAAAAGTTATTTCGTACAATATTAACATTTAATGGCAGAAGATATACATCAACATTTTGGGAGAAAAACAAGAAGTTTGCAGAACAAGGAGCAGCTTTAGTATGTTTATATCATCTTGGGGTACTTACAGAGGAAGATTTAATTAAGTTTGGGAGCATAATAAAATAAACTGAATAAAAATCCTGTTCAGTGTATCATTTAAATATATTATAGTTGGTTTTTCATTTTTTCTATATTTTCCACAAGTTTTTTATTTAAACTTTCCAGTTTCGAATTAAGTTCCTCTTGTTTCATTAGATCATTTTGTAATAATTTAACATATTTGTAACATTCATAAGAATCTTGTAGTGTCTCATCAGCATCTGTTAATTTTAATTGTTGATCACATTTAATAACATTTGGATTGCCTAAATCTTCTAAAACTTGTTGAGGGTCTGGCAAGTTTGGAATTGTATATTTACTCATATCCATCTTAGTATATTTATGCGGTTAATATGTTTTGTTTCATTCAACAAATATTAGCAGGCAGTAGGTTGTTCACAATTAATTTACATCCATACCCACCATGCACAAATCAAGAAGCTATAAATTATCAGTAAAGATTACATTTTTGGTATTATTAATAACAGAGTTCACTTGTTCACTGCCTACTATTATCTAACACAATCCTATGCCTAATACAAAATACAAATGCAAGCTGATTCAGTGGATGTTGTGGATGATCATTGACCATAGATAAATAAATATGTAGCAAGCTATTCATGATCATTGACCAGATGACATGACAAGTATGTGACAAGTTCATTTTCGGTAATTTTTTTTATTTAACTGGTTTTACGGCTCTAGGCTCTAGCCCTTTTGAGCCTATCATTTCCTGAGTAATCTTTGTTTTTTTTTTTTATATATATATTCTTATTCTTAATATGTATACTGATGCGTAACATTGCAAAGTTTTTGGGAGATTGTGACGACAGCTCAATCCAGCGGACAGTTGATAACGACAGCCACTCAAGTTCATAAGGCGCCCAAGCGATCAAAATAACTTGAAGTTTATATCAACATCAAATCACTTATTTCGTCGTTTTTTCACATAATTGCAACACTTTTACGAATCAAAATCCACTTCAAACCATTATTCAAGCGACAATCCGTAGACGGCCAAGTTCCCGCTAATCTTTTTCAGTAGAATCCACTCGTTAGCACAGAATACTTTTACTCCTATGCTAGTTAGTAAGTGTCTATGGACCTATGCTGTGAACAAGTTATCTGGGCAGTTTTGACGGGAACTTGGCCGTCGACGGATTGTCGCTCCTGTTTCTAAAACTTCGCAATGTGAGGCATTAGCATGTTGTTAAGAAAAAATATATAAAAATGAATATTATGTAAAATGATAGGCTCAGAAGGGATAGAACCCAGACACGTAAAGCCAGTTAAATAAAAAAACAAGTTTTCTGTCTCATAGATTCAGTATTATGGAGTGTAGAAGTAAGGAGTACCAACTCACATAGTAGAATAGTTGAAAAAGTGTCCATCTGTAAGCAGTATATAACAGTTCAAAAACTCCACTACAGCGCTCGAGTAGCTACGGGTAGGGCTTGCAGTATTCGTTCAATTTTACTATTCGAATATTTCGAATAGTTGCCGACATTCTACTCGAATATTACGAATTTTTCGAATGATTTCTACTTAAGGTGTATCCCTGACCAAAATGTTGCGAAAGTGCGTTTTTCAGACTCTATTATCTCATTAGTTATGAAAAAAAAACTACATCTAAAAGCACATTATTGATGTTCGATATCTTATCATCACATTCCGCGTCTAATTTGTTTTTATGTGCTATAAATACATTTAAAATCAACTTTTAAAAATGACTAAAATTCTTGATTACATGCATCTGTTGCTAAACGCAACGCTCTAATCATTTGAGGATTACACTAATGGATAGATAATTTAAAAATCTATATTCTCCACGTTTATTTAATAAGTTCGTTTTTCTCTTTTTAATTGAAATAATTCCAAAAATTGTGTGAATTCTATGATAAAGGGGCGTGCGTAGAGCGCGGGCGGCATTACGCTGTATGCTTCGATCAAAAATACCAAATAGATGTCGGGTCGGCGCAAGAAATCCATCTAAGTAAACAAAAGCGCACATGAGACGTGAGCTCTTATTTCGTTTAGTTCATTTGAAACACAGCTAATGTAAACACGTTTCACAATGCCGCAATGTGTGTTTAAAAGTTGCAATAATAATGCCAGAAAAAGTAATTTAACGGCAGGAGTGTCTTACTTTCAGTAATTACATGTATGATGTGGTATACTTTAAGCTTTAAGGCCGAATACGACGCGATTGACCTTGCTCATTTCACAGCAAACCACGCGCCGTCTATCGAACATCACGTGTGTTACCCGTACGCTTTGTTTATATAGACATGTATAATCAAAGCCCGTACGGCTTTGATTATATTATATTTGACTGAGCTAGCTCAGTATGCAGAGTAATAAAACAACACAGAGAGCATTGCTTACTTCTTAAATAAATCTTTCTTATTTATAATATTAGTTTCTATAGATTATAAATTCTGTACTTACTTTATTCGTTATAAAATATTGTTCGAAAAGTTATTGAATTAATATCGATTTTTTTTCTTAATTGGTGCATCGTACGTAAAGAACTTAATATAACTGAAAATGTTTGTTCTTGTGAGTCTTACAAGATTCCGTAATGCAAATTGCATAAATAATCAAGAAAAAAAAACTAAAAAGTCGGTTATTGCCCCATAGTGGGGATAGGTACTGTGTATGTAAATTCTCACAAGACTACTCCGACTGGTCAATCACTTCACATCCGAGGTATTTCGGTTTTTCTTAATTATGTACTTACACCATGCTTTCGGACAATACATTGACTATGACATTATTTGCGGTCTCTGTGCTTGCACCACTCTGTACATTCTTTTCCGACCGGTCTTGATATTTACATTTCTAGTGTTTCTCACTTGAAACTAGAAAAGTATAAATGATCAGTTTGGCTAATGTAAATGAGTAAAAATGCAGCCTATTAGGCAGCCTCAAACAAAAAATTACCTTACAAAAAATATAAGTAATCTCAAAAAACAACATTCGAGCAGCGTTCATGCGATAAACTCTCTTTGTTTTCCCACATAGGTAAAATTTATTTCTTTTCCTACCCATATTCATATTTATAGTCACTTAAACGCGTATAAAACACTAAATTAACGATTTTCACTACAGACACAACGACTGTTGTCACCTTACACCACACGTCGAAGCGCCTGGTAATTTATTACGGCAAACTTTTATCTGGCAATATACGATATTATTATTAGGTGTTTTTAATTAAAACGAATTATGTTAATAAATAATATTTTGTATCGAAAATAAAGACGGCAGGCACCTTCGGAATCACAATACAAACATTTTTACGTAAAAGAATTTTTCCTAAATTAAAATTCACAGAGTTTTGGAAGAACAATCATATTTAAATATCATTTTGTAACATTTTTTTATTTGTTGGTATATGTATTTATTTTAAAATTTTAAAACTGCGGACACCTTGTGAATGAACCGAACAAACCAACAAAAAATGTTTTAACGCTTAGAATTACTTCAGGTCAAAGTTGTAGTGAAGAGAAATACATTAAATTTCGCCAGTTCTTTTCGTATTCGGCCTTAAACTAACAAATAATATCATATTTGAAACAAAATTACCGATCATAGCCACCTCTACAAATGTTTTGCCAATGTTGGCCAATACACGCGTAAACATTTGTGAAACAGAACATGGACGCATGAAGTAGATTTGTATTGTAATAATTTTTAATAATTCGTTACCAAAACTTTAAATATAGGTAATTGCTAATTTTGTCTTTGTTTGTGTAATTCCAACAGATACTTAGATTTCTTTTTAGTTTTCCTAGCTTTCTTCCCTGGTCGAGCCGACCCATTAGTGCTACGAGGGCGGCACTGAAAATTTCGGGAATCAAGGAAGTAACACAACATTACTATTTAAAAATGTATTTATTGCTTTTCAAAGTATTCTCCGCGAAATTTAACACATTTTTGCATACGATGGAACCAATCATTGAAGCAACCATTCCATTCGGAAGTTGGGGTCTCCAAAATGGCCGTTTTGTAGGCGTCCATAGCTTCTTCAGGTGATGAAAATCTCTGTCCACGCAATTTATTCTTTATTTTAGGGAATGTATAGAAATCATTAGGGCTTATGTCGGGGCTGTACGTCGGATGGTCTAATAATTCTAAGTTTTCTTGCTCTAAAAACTCTTTTGTTCTGTGTGCGGTGTGAGAACTCGCATTGTCGTGATGGAGGATGATGCGGCGGTTGCAGTTCTCTTTACTGAGTTCAGAAATGACCTGTGGCAAACAAATGCTAGCATACCATTCTGAATTAACCGTTCTTTGTCCCTCAAGAGGAATAGTCGTAATATTGGCTGGTTTTGGAGACAAACGTGGCCACCATTTTTTTGCAAACACTCCGTGAAAGAACAATTTTTGTTGACTTTAACTCATTTTCGAACACCCAAACTCGTGACTGGTTTTTTGTTTCGGATTCGTACGCGTATATCCAGGGTTCGTCACCTGACACGATGTTGTATACAGCATTTGAGGATCCTGCGTGGAATCTTTCGAGAGTTCTAACGCACCAAGTAACGCTAGCCGCTTTTTGCTCTTCACAGAGCGAATGCGGTATCCATTGGGAAAACAACTTTTTTACACCTAATTGTTCATGCACGATCATTTGTATTTGATTCATGCCAATGTCCAAAGTTTGCTGAATTTCGCGGTATGTCACATGTCGATCTTCCTTAATCAGCTTACGCACAGCATCAACGTTTTCTTGGGTGACTGCAGTTTTTGGACGACCTTGACGGGGCTCATCACTGAGCTTGACACTTCCTCGCTCTGGTCCCCGACACTAGATGGCGCTAGTGCCAGGTACCTGACGTCAACTTAGGCGTGCAACACTGCCCCCTCCTAATACATGCTCGTCCCGAGCATTATCGGTCCCATAATAACGCGCCAGTCGTTCCACATGGACGACCTTAGGAGTCCCTCTTGCGCCTTTCTGTTACCGGTAGGTTACATCGTTGATCTTGGTCACAATCCGGTACGGGCCGTCCCATTTAGCTTGAAGCTTAGGAGATTTCCCTTTGCTGCGGACTGGATTGTGCAACCACACTAGTGAACCTTCGTCGAAACCTTTGTTGTTCATTTTGGGGTCATACCGGGTTTTCATCTTTTCAGACATTTGCTGGCCCGATTGTCTGACGTGCTCATAAATGTCATTCATTTTGTTCCGCAAGTCATTTGCATAATCGGTTATACTCCGTGCAGCATCAGGTGGCATCCCGGTGATCAGGTCTGCAGGCAGCGCTTCGATACGACAACAAAAATGGTTGTATGTGATTGTCCCAATCTCGTTGCCGATTGTCTACAACTTTTGCTAGGTACCTCTCCAATGTCTGATTAAATCGTTCTACCATTCCATCATATTGCGGGTGATAAGAAGTCGTTCTTGTTTTATGAGTACCCATAACTCGGCAAGTTTCCTGGAATATTTGAGACTCAAAATTCCTTCCTTGATCGCTGTGAATCTCAAAATGTACTCCAAAACGACAGAAGGCTTCATTAACTAGTTAATCTGCAACTGTTGAAGCTTCTTGATTTGGAATGGCGAAGACTTCTGGCCACTTAGTGAAGTTATCCATCACAACCATGAAATACTTGTTACCCCTTTCACTCTCCGGAAACGGCCCCGCCACGTCAATGGCTATTCTCTCCCGTGGTGCACCAACATTGTACAACTTCAATGCACCTCTACTACGAGTCTGAGGTCCCTTTACAGCCGCACAACTTGTACATTTGCGACACCAGTCCTCGACATCGTTTCGACAGTGGACCCAGTAAAACCGTTCCCGGATCTTCAGTAGAGTTCGTTTAACTCCCAGATGGCCTCCTGAACAATCATTATGGTACAGCTTTAGAACATCCGGTACTTTAGCTTTAGGGACAACCATTTGCAAATGACAGCTGTCTCCCCGAACATTTTCCCATTTACGGCACAGAACTCTATCCTGAAGTAGCAAGCTGTCCCAGGCCCAATAGCTTTTTGTGGTCGAACTTATCGCTGAGACATCGTTCCACTTGGGCTTGGGAGCACTGGCCTTCATCCATTTCAGAATCGGCTTGATGTCTGGATCTTCATGCTGTGCATGTAGTAAGCTATCCTTCCACTCGTTGCTGAGGTGGTCTGTCCTGAGCATCCTCACGGATACCATTTCCTTACTCTCTTGCCTAGTACAATGTTTGCAATCTTCAGGACAAGGTCTTCTTGACAATGCATCTGCGTTGCCATGAGATTTCCCGCTGCGATGTTCGATCTCAAAGTCGTATTCCTGCAGTAGTTCAATCCACCTCGCAACTTGTCCTTCTGGATTTTTAAAATGCAATAGCCATTTTAATGCAGCATGGTCAGTTCGTAAGTGAAATTTCCGCCCCAGAAGATATTTGCTAAAATGCTGCAACGACTTTACCACAGCTAGCAATTCGCGTCTTGTGACACAATAGTTCCTTTCCGGTTTTGACAACGACTTGCTGAAGTACGCTATCACGATCTCTTGGTCACCATTCCGTTGAGACAACACACCGCCAAGTCCTATATCACTTGCGTCTATGTCAACTATAAATTCTTTGCTTGCATCGGTGTATCCCAAAATAGGTGTTTTGCACAGACGGTCCTGGAGCTCCTGGATTGCGATATTTCAACTTTCATCCCAGCAGAAATGTCGCTTCTCCTCGGTTAGGTTTTGCAGAGGTTTGGCTATATCTGCAAAGTTCTTCACAAATCGCCGATAATAGGAGCACAAACCCAAAAATGCTCTAACCTGCGTCTTGTCTTTTGGAACCGGCCAATCCTTGACAGCGGCGATTTTCTCCGGATCCGTGCGGATACCTTCTTCCGACACTACATACACCAAAAAGTTGACTTGTCGTTTGAATAGTGAACATTTCTTCGGACTCAACTTGGGGTTGGCATTCTGAATCTTCATGAGCACGCGTTCCAGGTTTTGAAGGTGTTCCTCAAACGTACGGCCCACGATGATGATGTAATCCAAGTAGACCAGACAGGTATCGCCAATTAGCCCGGTAAGTACAAGCTCCATCAGCATTTCAAACGTTGCTGGAGCATTGCACAATCCAAACGGCATTACTTTAAATTGCCACAGACCCTTTCCCGTCGAGAACGCGGTTTTCTCCTTGTCTTTAGGGTCAATTTCAACTTACCAGTAGCAAATTTTTAGATCCAGCGTGCTAAACAACTTTACTCCTGTTAGCATGTCCAGCGTGTTATCAATTCTTGGCAAGGGATAGCTGTCCTTCTTCGTAACGCCGTTCAGACGGCGGTAGTCGACACAAAACCGCATGCTGCCATCCTTCTTCTCTACCAGCACCACGGGAGAACACCATGGACTACAGGAAGGTTCAATAACACCATCCTTCACCATTCCCTCAATCATGGTTTCCACTTCTTTTTCACGTGCCACCGGCAATCTTCTTGGTCGCTGGCGGATGGGAAATTCTTCTCCTGTGTTTATTTTGTGTTGAATTAAGCCGGTCTTCCATATGTCAGCATCGTTTGACGAGAATACATCGGCGTACTTGAGTAACAACTTTTTCGCCTTGACCATTTCATTCGGGGAGAGAACGCCGAGAAATTCTTCCAAAAGTGTGGTCACTCTCGTTTGTGCATCCTTGCTGGGGGTCCCACTCGATAGATATTGGCACCGACGTAACCAATCCACTTCCTCACAAGTACCAACCAGTGTGCCTTTTATCTATATCCTGTTCCTATAATCTGTTCCTGGTCACAAAGGTTCAGCACAAGTACTCCTGAGATATCAGTAGTTCTGAACAAGGTTCGAGCTACTTTCCATGGAGGGTCATTGTTTACCCTTTCCACAAGTACACAACGGTGAGCTTGCCCAGGGTTTCAAGGAAGACTAACCGGCACAATCGTTTCCGATATCGGCGGAAGAACAATCTTTTTAATGCTGTACACGTTTCCTGGTAACGCACCTTCCATAAAAAGTTCCTCCTGTCCACATTTCAAAACACCTCGCTTAAGGTCGATCTCACAACAATTATTCCTCATAAAGTCTAGGCCCAGGATGCAGTCGTCCATTATATCAGCCACGATGACATTATGCAGGTAGATCATGTTGCCTAGCTTCAACTCCATCTCCTTCTCTCCACGGACGGGTATACGTTGACCGGTGGCTGTTACCAAATTAATGCGTTCTCGGTTGTATGCGGAGTCCCGAAGGAACTGACTTATAAGTTGGGAACTAAGAACCGTACGAGAGGCTCCAGTGTCTATGGTCAGTTTACACGGCATTCGGTTGACCTCGCCCTTGATGATTAGACTGTTCCCTTGATTAAAACTACTTTTACGGATTTTTTCGCGTTTTATTTATTTTATTTTTAATACCCGACGTTTCGGGTGCTTTCCAGCACCCATGGTCACGGGGGACTGAGGTGACTGACGTCCCGATGTCAAAGTTAACCCGGAGTACCTTCAGCTTTTTTAATTATTGTCTTTGGTCCGATCTACGCAGAATGAACTAACTGTGGTTTGAAGTCTTGCAGTGGTATGCTTGGGTTTAGTTTTAATTTTATTAATTATAGGATCCCAAACAGGTGGTAATACCAAGCCTTCTTCTCTATTGAAATTAGGATGTTTTTTAATTTCAATAGCCTCACGTATCATCATTGGTAGGAATCGGTGTTCTTTCGCGAGGATTTGTGGTCTATCAAATCTGATGTAATGGTTGGGGCCATCTAGGATATGATCGCAAACTGCAGACTTCCCGGAACGTTGATGCTTCACATCAGCTATGTGTTCTTTTACGCGGGTTCTAATTGATCTCTTTGTTTGCCCTATATATGAGAGACCACAATCACAATCAAGCTTGTACACTCCTGCATCTTGTAGAGGAATATGACACTTGACGGATGGTAAGAACTGACTAATCTTCTTCGGCGGCTTGTAGAATGTTCTAATAGAAGCTCGCTTCAAGATGTAGCCAATTTGGTCTGTGACACCTCTGACATATGGTAGTACAGCAGGCACACGCTCTACTGTGGCCGGCTTCACTCGGTCACTGTGACGGAGGCGCGGGACCCGAAGCTTGTCATCGTGCAGAACCTGCTTGACGTTTTTTTTTTTTTATAGAAGGGGGGGCAAACGAGCATGCGGCTCACCAGATGTTAAGTGACTACCGCCGCCCATGATCAACCGCAACACCAGGAGAATTGCGGGTGCGTTGCTGAAGCTCGGCGGCCAGGTGTTTGCTGTCACAGATCCCTCATCTGCAAAGTTTCCGTTCGTTCCGTTCGCCTTCATAACAGCCTCGAACTGGATTTTATAGGCTGACTAGGAAGAAGTCCCGTCAAACGGTGGCACCTTGAACCCACGTAGCGAAGGTGTAGTAGCTACTACGGGAGCTGCAGTTCCATCCCCAAGTTTGAGTTCGTCCAGTGATTTCTTCATGTCAGCCATTACTTTGTCAACCTGATTGTTCACTTGGTCGATTCGGGTTTCAGCTTCCGACAGGCGGTTGTCATGTTGAGCAACCTTATCCTTCACCTCCCTTATCTCTTTCCCGAAGGTGGCGTGAATGTCTTTCATGAGGAGCATCTGCTCTTCCTTATCGCGTTTGAGCTGCTCTTCCAACCGACGGGCCTGTTCCTCCTGTCCGCGCTGCAGCTGCTCTTCCAACCGATGGACCAGTTCCTCCTGTCGGCGGGCCTGTTCTTCCTGCTGCTCTTTCAACCAACGGGCCTGTTCCTCCTGTCGGCAAGCCTGTTCCTCTTGCTGCTCTTTCAACCAACGGGCCTGTTCCTCCTGTCCGCCCCGCAGCTGCTTTTCCAATCGGCGTGCCTGTTCCGGCTACTGGCGGGCCTGTTCCTGCAACATCATCGTGAGAGAACCTAAGTCAGGTGCTCAGGTGTAGGAGCTGCTGACGGGCCAGCCTCCGTGGTTGGCAGTTGGCCTACCGACGTCTGCGGCGTTGCACCACCAAACGTTTTCTGTTCCGTCTCCTGCTGGCGTTGACTTCGGGTACGGACACCCTCCGTTTCCTCCTTAGATAAAATCGGCATGATTTTATCCCACTTCTGATACCAATTGTTACGAGCTTAGGGTTCGTGACAATAAAAACTGCCGATTGAATTACCAAAATTTACACTTTTATTACCGAACACCAATCAAAACTTAAAAGACACTAATGATTAATCACACTGATTCACTTTATTTCGCTCCGAAGCTTCGCCAAATTCAATACTGCCCCGATCGCGGCATGCAGCGGCTTAAATAAACCTTTTACACCGAAACATCTAGAATATTCCTGTAGATACGTGTGCCGACTGACCAGACGCAGAAAGTTCGAGTGGGGCTTCTAGAAAGCTTAGTTCTTCTGTTCGATACTAGATGGCGCTGTTGGTCGAAAGTCAAGATTGAAATTTTCTACAAAGCTCTCCTCGCTCTGGTCCCTGACACTAGATGGCGCTAGTGCCAGGTACCTGTCGTAAACTTAGCCGCGCAACAATATTATTAATAATATGAACCTTTTCAAATATATAGCTAAATATGTATCTAAATGATTTATTACAAGTAATTTCGTTTTGTTTTCATGCAAGATCTAATATGGTTTATTCTTTATTTCAGGCTAAATACGAACAATAAACGACTTGAGTCAAGAAACCATAGAATTACGGTATACCTCGCTCGTACGACGCTCCGGGAAGTCTGCAGTCTGCGAACATGTTCAAGATCGTCCCCACCATTACATTCGATTTGATAAACCAAAAATTCTCGCAAAAGAACACCGATTCCTACCAAGGATGATACGCGAGGCTATTGAAATTAAAAAACATCCAAATTTCAATAGAGAAGATGGATGGGTGCTGCCACCTGCTTAGGATCCTATAATTAACAAAATTAAACCCAAACCTAAGCATACCACTGCAAGACTTCATGATACTATAAGCTCGTTTTGCGTAAATCGGACCAAAAATTAATATTCAAAAACTGAAGGTAGCCGGACTAATTATGACATTGGGACGTCAAACATCTCAGTCCCCCCCGTGACCATGGTTGCTGTAAAGCACCCGAAACGTCGGGAATTAAAAATAAGTAAAAGTAGTGAAATAAACGCGATAAAATCCGTAAATTTAGTTTTATTCAAGGTTTGTTTATTTTATTTTTGGTTTGTAGATATTATGGTGCACAAATGTGTACTTACCTAATCAAAATACTTTAGTAGGTATTGTGATTAGGTACACACTTGTGCTTGTGATTAGATAAAAGATATCTAAGTAAGTACTGTAAAATGCTCTAATTTGACTTACCTAGCCTTACTTTGCCTAAACTGGTAGGCTATTTGAGCTAGAGTTAAAGTTAAAGTTATAGCCTATATACGTCCCACTCCTGGGCACAGGCCTCCGCTCATTTCTGAAAGGGTCCTAGGGCAAGGAATTGTCCACCGCGCTGCCCCAAGTCGTGTTGGCGAACTTCGCATGTCTCCGAAATAATTTTTTTCTTATTTCTCAGACATGCAGGTTTCCTCACAGTGTTTTCCTTCACCGCTGAGCACGTGGTAAATCAACACTTAAAATTGCAATTACAATTTCATTGGTGCCGGCGGGGATCGAACCCGTTTTGCTCGCGCACTGTGAAATTTTCAGCGAGCGCTAACCATCTGAGCTACCACGGCTCCTCTCCTCTCGAGCTAGAAACTTACTTTATTTTATTTATGGTACGATTTTTGTCGCATCGCAGCGCTTACTTTAAGTTCTGGCAAAAAGTTCAGAATTGTGCAAGTGGTGGTCGCAGATATTTTACCTGCACTTCAAAATTTTATTATGTGAGTATTTTAAACTATTTTTACGGATTTGTTGAACCATATTAAATAAAAAATAGTCTCCTATCCTTCTCTCTATGTTTTGATCTTCTAAAACGAGTTTGAGTTGGTAAAATCAAGGCAAACTTAGGGCAGGGTTGTCAATTATTATTTTGATAATAAAACTAGTGAAATTCCGCGGTTTTATATGCGCAAGCGTGAACGTAGTTAGAACATAATATAACCTTTATGTTTTACATAAATATCCTAAAAAAATTTATCATTTTAATATGTTACTACCTATAAAACTAACAAGTTTATTGCATTTTTATTTGAGAATAGACTTGCGTTTGATTACCATCTATTTGTTAAGACTTACCTTACCTACATTTTACAACTTACGTACTAAATAGTCTTAAATGTTAGAAGGTAGAACCTTATAATTGTTAGAAGGTAGAAGTTGCCTCGAAACAAGAAAAATACCAGTTCTCAAAACAAAAATAACTGAAAAAATTATCGGCAGTATATGAATTATTCTACCAAAATGCTAAACTTAGTGATTGATCTCATAAAATCTAAGAAATTATCATCGTATCAATAGCAATATGGGATTTCCAGGCGTATCATTTTAAATAAAGTCAACATACCTATTTTGTCATGAAAAATCCTGACAAATACGTTTTAATGCAGGATGAAGATAATTTTTATTGATTAATAATTTTAGCTTATAAACGTAATTTTCAAATGTTTTTAAGTATAATTTGTTAATTTATGTACCTACCTACCTTATCATGCTGATTTGTAAGTCTAAAATCATGCCAAAGTTGTCAAACTATTATAATCTTTTCGAAATATTCCTAATTGGAATAGAAGATATTTTTATGCACTTTATTAATTTATTATTTTGTTATCATAAATATAATATTATTGCGTAAATACAAATTGTTACTTAGGTACTTAAGAGGCCGTGCAGAAAATTTATTCAATAGAAATTAGGCAAATTCATTGCGGTGCTATCTTTGTGTGCATCGTTTACGCACACACGGCTAAAGACCGAGCGCAGTGCTCGCCAAACAATTGTGATCCTTTATTTGATAATTATTTTAGAATACATAGTAAGTACGGTTTAGAAATAGAAGTCTGGGATATTTTTGTATAATAGTTTAGTATATTTATTACAATCAACATAAAATGAATATAAAAAAGAAATTTGTTAGACAAATACATCATGCATATATAGGTATTTAAGTAATTCAATGTTTTCGTTTTGCGATGTCGTTAATGTCTGCTAGAGAGTACAGACAAATTTAACATGTCTTATTGTTATTTGCCCGAAAATCAAACATTGTGATTTCATTAAAACAAAGTTTTTGTAAATGTAAAACATTTAAATTTAAATATTAGGCCGTATATGAGAAACGGAATGTTAAAGGGATAAATAAAATACAGAGCGCGAGTGCGTAACGTACACGTCAAGTAAATATTTTGATTTTAAAATTGATAATAATCGTTTCTTTTATAATATTTACTCAATGTTTTGAATTTACTTTTATCCATGAGGGATACAAAGTACACATTTTGGCAAAAATACGCCGAACATGCTAAAGGATACTTGTATTTTCGATAAAACATTTGGCCTATTTAGTTTAAATGTATGTCCAATATCGGTGAAAATAAAAAATAATTAAAATGTTGTCTCTCAGTGGCATTGAGCGAGTTTTTCTTGGATCGACTATTTCTGGTAAAAGGCATGTATTGTAGAAATGTACGAGCCTTTTTTCCATCTTAGTCTTCCAAAAACTATCGTATCTAGTAAATGGTCTGAAATGGGTACTAATCATTAAAAAAAACTATCAAAAGTAAAATATCAATGAACATAGCAGACGTACTGAGACAGCAGCCGGGTCTAACTATTAGGTACTAAGAACCACCCAGATCCCATACGAAGAAAAAAATCATCATAATTGGTATAGCCGTTTAGGATAACAAGAATTACGAACACGCACACCCGAACTTTTTATATAAAGACTAGGCGTGCAACATATTATTATTATAAATAAACAAACTATCCAAAAAAAATACTTACCCTGATCAGAATTTGGTGGTTGGCGTACAATTTCTGGAAATGTTTACGTAAAACACGAAAGCGCCTGCGATGCAAAGTAATACGTCCTCGCTCTGGGAAGGCCCGGTCGTCACTCATATTGTACTCTGTGTCGTCACTGATCGGGTGATCGGATCGATTTTGCGCGGTCGATAATATAGTTCACTTTGCCATTTAGTAATAAAGGAAATTATTATTTATTTATGAAATAAAATTTAGTTTCCAATAAAGGGTTATCTAAAGATTAATGTGTAATTTTTTAAATTAATTAAAAGTGTTTCTATGTAATAGAAAAAAATACTTATTTCGAACGAAGTTTTCTGGAAATTACGTTATTTCAACAATTTTTTTCTGCTATATTTGGATAGAAATTAAAAAAAAAACTGATTTGGCTACAAACAAGTAGACCGTATACTTATGTTATTTATATTTTTTAATGTTTGAAATATTTTGTAGTTTCGTTGTAAAACGAAGACAAAAATCACTTGATCGTTACTTTTCGGAAAAAGGGCTGTGAATATTAGTGTTTTGCCATTATTATATAGATAATATGATAAATCCCTTCAAGCCAGATATTAGATTAAGAACTAGACTATTATAATAAAAATAAAAAAAGTTAAAATTCGTTTTCCTGTTCATACAAACAGTTATCAGATTTGTCCGAAATTAGTTGATTTCGCGCACGGGGCCTTAATAGGTATAACAAAATAAAATTGATGATATTTGAATTTTAACGGGTTATTCTGTTTATCCACCCTGAGATGTATACTACTTAATATACTAATAATGATAAAGAACATATTTAACTTATTTTACCTTAGGGTGGATAAAACAACTTATTTGTTAAAAAGGGTCATTCCCTTTTTAACAAATAAGTTGTTTTATATTCCTTTAATTACAAGATGACAACCCTAAAAGATTTCCCATAAAATGACTAAATGTTCAAAATCATTGCTTAACTTTTTAATAAAAAAAAATTAAAAGTTTTACGCTTTAGGCTTAGAGTCAAAATTTACGTTTAAATGCCAATTATGCAACCAAAAATTTGTAATAGTAAACGATGATTGTAGTGGAAATTATTTATCATTAAATGAATGCGCAGTCGCAGGTACGATTGAAGTAGGCGCGGGAAATTCGCAACTAAACGAGCTATTGTCGTCAATGAATCTTCCTTTTTTATCCGAATATATATATATATATATATATATATATATATATATATATATATATATATATATATATATATATATATATATATATATATATATATATATATATGTATATATATATATACATACAAGGTGTAACTGTAAACACCGTTGTTACTAAAACAATAGGTAGTTGGCTTTGTCCTAAAAATATTTATCCGAATTTAAAAAAACGCTATTTTATTTCAAAAAATTAAAAAAAAAATTCTGTCCGAAACCGTCCGTAAATTCATAGATACCCTATGCGCCCGAGTGACGTAATCACTGTAAAGATCACCGCCCGCCCTAGGTATCTACACAACATTCCAATAAAAACACAATAGGTATACATAACCTGTGATGTAACTTTTCCTTCATACTTTCATCTGGCTTAGGACAGGCAAAAATTTTTACCCTTTAAATTTTAAGGAAAAATTGAGATTTTACTAAAAAAAATATTGTTATTTTTCATCGAATTTACGTTTTATAAGTGAAACTAAATCACTGGTTTCAAGCATAACGGTGTTTACTCTAACATCCTATATATATATACCACGTATTAATTAGTGAAAAATGGGAAAGTGTTTCCATAGAAAAGAAAATTTTGACTGTAGGACTGTGTACTGTGAAGAATTGTACACAGTGATGGAGAAGCTTGCACGTCTCTAATCAGCTCCGGTCAGTCGCTCGTCCCCCGCGACAACGCATGACCTTATTCTGCGTAACATACGGTCTCCAAGTTACAAGAGTTGGGGTAGGAAGCTCTCCATTATTAGCCACACCAACCAGACCTTGCGCCTCCAGAATTCCGTTCTTCACCCATCCAGTTGATTTCTTCAAGCACGGCATCAATAAACTGCCACTGCGCTGGCAAAGATGCATCGATTGTATGGGTAGATAATTTGATTAATGAAAATAAAACATATATGGAAAAAAGTTACGATAATTTATTTAAAAAAAAAACGGCAATTTCATAGGTAAATACCTAAAATTAAAATTTTATTTTATGAACAGTGAAACACGCTTATGTATATATATATATATATAACATATATATATAACATAAGTGTATATATATATATATATAACATAAGTGTGTTTAATTTAAAGTAATTTAACTCAACTAAAAAATTAAATTAAAATTAATTCAATTAAAGGAAGTTAAAAATTTTGTAATCAATTTCTTACATTGAAGATAATAAAATTGACTTTATATTTTAGTTTGTTCTATTTATAATACCAACCCAGTATCTCTAATCACAAATAATCACAATACCTCATTAGGTATTGTAATTGGGTAAGAAATATCTATTTAGTTACTAATACCTATCCAGTAAATATTAAAATAATAAATGTAGCATTATAAACAGCAAATTTTCCTCAAACTCATTTTACTGATATTGTTCCTAAATAACGAATAGCAGATATAATAATAAATGTTATAATGTTGTATAAATGTTTTTCACCTCAAGGTAAAACATATCCTATAAATGCTGTAGCTAAATAAAATAATAATACCTACTACAGCAAGTACAGCCTCATTACCGACGATCTCGGATGATGCATCCTATGGGACGTCATTGTAGTGCGGACTTTTCTAACCAGGGCGTTAAGTTCAGTCTGACTCCACCTGAGTATGCCAAAGGTATACATGAGGACAGGCATGACCCAACCGTTATATGCATGTGTCTTATTCACACCGGACAAAAGGCTGTTAAGCACTTTGGTCAAGCGTGCATAAAACACGTCGCAAACTGACTGTTTCATACCAGCCTCATCGATACCGATGTTCTGTGACATACCCAGGTATCGGTATGTTTCAGCCTCGGAAAGGGCCCTTAAGTTGACGGGCATAGATAAGTCTATGCCCTCAGAGTTAGCAACCCTTCCCCTTTCAACATGGAGGACCGCACACTTATCCGTCCCCAGCTCCATTCCAATAGAATTGCTAAATTCACAAGTGATGTTTAGCAATTCCATAAGATGGGAGCGACTGGAGGCGAATAATTTGAGGTCATCCATATAGAAAAGGTGGGTTACTTTTGTACCTCCCTTCCGAAGCTGAAATTCCCTCCCGGAGCCCTCCAGTAAAGTACTGAGAGGGTTCAAAGAGAGACAGAACCAGATTGGACTCAGACAGTCGCCCTGGAATATACCCCTTCTTATCCCTATGCGGCTTTCCGCAGCCGTCATCCGCTCGCCCAGATGACAGAGGATCGTACTCCACTGCCCCATACACTGCTCGAGGAAGTCTCGAACTGTACAGTCAATCTTGTACAGCTCGAGGACCCTCTTTAGCCATGTGGCACCGGGCCATGTGGCATGGGGCACCGAGTCGAATGCCTTTCTGTAATCTATCCAAGCGGCGGAGAAGTTCCGACGGTTGCGTTTCACCACTTTGCCAATGACCGCGTCAATGAGTTCCTTGGTTCCACGACCGCCGCCCCGACATCCATTTTGAGCGCGCGACATCACCTGATTTGAGTCCAGGTTACGAGCGATTCTCGCGCTCAAAATGGATGTTCGTGTCTTGTATATAGTCGGTAGACACGTGATGGGGCGGTATTTGCTCGGGTCTGTGGCACCCTGATCTTTAGGAACCAAATGAGTGATCCCAGTAGTGAAGAGGCTTGGGAGCGACTTCTGGTTGAGAGCCTCTTGAAACTGTCGGGCGAGGACAGCGTGACACACCATGAACCCCTTCAGCCAGTAGTGATGCAGCCCGTCAAGCCCCGGACTTTTCCAGTTCGGGGCCTTACGGACCGCCTCAGCTACGTCATCCGGCGTTATGGTGACGGGATCCATGGGCGTAATACCCGTACACTGACTCACCACAACTTCCGTCCAAGGGCCCTCGTTGTGGTTTACGGGCTCTGACCACAGGCTGCGCCAAAATGCGACCGTGTCGGCCTGATTTGGTGCTGGGCCCGTTCTATTTACTATTGGTCGCTCCAATGATTTGTAGAGCCTCTTCTGATCACTCTGGAATAGGCGTAGGGAAGTGACGACCCCATCGCCCGCTGACGTAACGGTTATGTGACAAAACCGGTACGTCAGCGCAGTCAGTCAGCACCTTGCCGAGAGGTGTTAGTGCCGTGCCTCGGCAAAAATTGAAGGTGCAAAGGCCCGCTTGTGCCTGTGCTTGGCCTCACCATGAAGACCCAGACCGGCGCCGGGTCTGGGCGTCTCCCGCTAAATGACGCCCACCACTATGGATGATGGAACACGGAAGAACGCGCAAAGGGCCGCTGCCTGGAGATCGCCAGGGCGCGTCTGGAGCTGGCGCTGGACGTGACAGCATGCGAACCGCCAGCCGAGCGCCAGGTGCTGCACGACCACCCAGCAGCCCCTCGCATCCATCATCCCCACCAGCTGGTTTGGTGTCGGCAGGGTCTTCGCGGGCCCAGCAATCGGCACCCGTCACTGGTGGAGTACACCGCATGCGTTGGACAACCCAGATGAACAGCAACGCATTGCGGGCGTATTTTAGGGCGAAAGGGGGAGAAACTGGAGGTTTTGCGTATCAGACAAGGATGCATCGACTTTTTGCTGAGCTGGAGCCATCTGTAACCGTCACCGAGCAAAACCTGGCAGACCGAGTTCGGTATATCTTGCGCTCAAATACATTTGATGTCACCGAACTCGAACGGCTACGACGTGAGGCTGTTACTTCATCGGTTGAAAATGCTGCGGCTGAGGATGCGGCGCCACAACTTGCTGAGCAAACGGCAAATGTGGATGCCGCCGTGAATAGGCCAGTTGTGGTTGATTCAAACGATGACGGAACAGTCGCCCAGGAACTGGAACTAGAGCAAATGAGGAGTACATTGGAGAAGGCGATTGCGGAAACGCGCAGTATGCCTCTCGAAAATCGACCGCGACTTCCCCGCATAGCCCTAAGCAAGCGGAATCGGGCTGTCGTGAGGGCTCTGAACCCAATGCTGGTGACCTATTTGGAAGCCAGCCGGGACCTTTGCGAGACGGACTCAATTCTTTTTGGCGCCGCGTTGGCAGTCTGCCGTATCATAGGCGCCAAGGTTTCCACGGCTGGACGCGCTACTGGCCATAGTAGCGCTATCCCAGCATGGAGAAGAAGAATTGAGGAACGTATCGCAAGGGCTAGGGCCCTCATCGGCAGACTGATATGCTTCAGGTCAGGCAATACCAGGCCAAGGATTGTGCGCACCGCCAGGATGGCGTTAGCTGGGACAAATGTTAGTTTGTCCCAGCCGGATATAACGCAAAAACTGACGGAGCGCATAGACGACCTGAAGCAAAGAATAGCTGCTTGGGGAAAGCGGATTCGGCGATATACCGAGAGGTCGACACGGTTCAACCAGAATCGTCTCTTCCAGAGTGATCAGAAATTTATTATTATTATTATTATTATTTGGGGTATCTATATAGTTTTCTCATCTGGTTGGGTTATATAAATATATAATTATAAATTAAAATGAAACGATAAATATACATAAATATCAATAAAATAAAATAAATACAAAAATACATAAATAAAAAAAAAGATGGAAGCCCTCGGCAGGGGAGACCAAACGGCCGAGGGTTAGGAGGAAAGGGAAAGAAACCGGCGGACGATGCGGGCGGTATCGAGGAGCACCGCCCATTGTATTTCAGCCCGGAGCGGTCCGTCACGGAGTCCCAGTCGCCTCAGATGACCCGAAAGGCTGACTGGGATTAGCCCATTCGCAGAGACGACTACAGGAATAATTTCGGCCGGCAGACCATCCCACATATCGGTCACCTCGTGAGCCAAGTCCAGATATTTTGTTCGTTTATCTGTTTCGGCTTTCACGAGGTTCTCGTCATACGGAATGGTAATGTCGACCAAAAATATCCTTGACTGTGCCCGGTCCATCAGCACAATATCAGGCTTATTCGCAAGAATAGTCCTGTCTGTGATGATGGCCCGGTCCCAGTAGAGCCTGGCGCGGTCATTTTCGAGCACGGCTTCCGGCAAGTACTTGTAATACGGCACTTTCCGGTCCACGAGACCGTATTTCAGAGCGAGCTCCTGGTGTAGAATTCTGGCTACTAGATTGTGCCTGTGCAAGTACTCAGAGTTAGAAAGCGCCGAACAACCGGAGATGACATGCCTAAGTGACTCACCGGGATGGCGACAAGCTCGACAGACGTCGACGGTGCCGTCCTTTAGGATGTATCTCCGATAGTTGTTGGTCTTAATAACCTGATCCTGTATTGCACAGACAAAACCCTCGGTTTCCCAAAAAAGGTCACCGAAACGTAGCCAGTTGAGGAAGGCGACTGTATCTACGAAGGGCTCATGTAGAACCTGAACCCTGTAGTACCTCCCGTGAAGCTCCTTCTCCTTCCATACGGTCTCCCGGTCGGAAATGCTTAGTACTGCCGGGTCCTGCCATTGCTCGTTGGCTAAGGATAGAGGATAGAGGAGATTATTATTATTATTATTTGGGGTATCTACATAATTTTCTCACCTGGTTGGGTTCTATAAATATATAATTATAAATTAAAAAGAAAAGATAAATATACATAAATATCAATAAAATAATAATAATTATTATTATTTTTACGGTAAGTGTTTTCACTTCTCAGCTCTAGGCTGGATTTCAACTACATTTATGGGCCGAAGCCAAAGCAAATGCAGCGTGTGGTGTGTAGTGTAGTTCATGTGATTTGATGAGGTCCTATTTCGTTTTCTTCTATCTGCATGAATTTCCGAACTATTCTGCATGTATTTAATATAGCTGCTTTTTGAAGTGTAATATATAGAGTTTCTTTTAGTTGTAATAATTTTAAGCTACGGAGGAGATGATTTGGGATGACACCTGTTGTGGAGAGGACTATAGGGACCACATATACTTTTTCTTGTTGCCAGATTCTAGTCACTTCATCTTTAAGTTCTGCGTACTTACTAATTTTTTCAGTTATCGTCTTCTGCAAGTTGTGTGTGTTGGGGACTGCAATGTCTATCAGGTAAGTAATATTATTTATTTTATCTTGTAGAATTATATCTGGTCGGTTATAGTGGATTGTCCTATCGGTGAGAATACCGCGGTCGTAAAAAAGTTTATGTGTGGTGTTTTCTAGAGTAGGTTTTGGTGTATAATTGTAGTACGGAGTGTTGGCATCTTGAATGAGTGCGTGTTTGAGTGCTAGTTTTTGATGAATGACATGGACCATCTGGTTGTGTCTGTGAGTGTAGTCAGTCTGTGTTAGAGTTGTGCATGCGCCTGTGATGTGTTGAATGGTTTCTGGTTGTGTGTGGCATTTGCGACATTTGTCAGCATTTACTGTAGGATTTTTGATTATATATTTTCTGTAATTTTTTGTGTTTATGATCTGGTCTTGAATAGCTATTATAAATCCTTCTGTTTCTGGGAATAAGTTGCCTATTTTCAGCCACTTATTTGAAGCTAACTTATTTATGTGGGATTGCTCTAAGTCATGTGGGTGCCGACCGTGGAGAACTTTCTTCTTCCATTCGTCAATTTTGTGTGTCTGTTGGTTATCACTGGTAGTGTTTTGGGGTTCAATCTGATTGCTTAAGTTAAGTTGAGTGTAGTTAATATCATTCGTTACGATGGCTTTATGAATATTGCTAGTATGGGATTTTGTATAGAAGAATGATTTTAATCGACTAACTTGTTTCCGCCATAGGTGCTGGATATCTATTAGGCCTCTCCCTCCATGTTCTCGTCTTATTGTTAGTCTCTCTATGGCGATTTAGGGTGTACTACGCGTTCATTTCGAGTTTGCCGTCGTAGACCGTTACGACGTCACAGCTGACGGTACCGTAGACGAAAAAAGTCATCATGTTTATGTTTTTTAGTATTCATATTTTCAATAAAGTTAAATAATAACGTGTTTGATGAAATAAAATATTTTTTGAATGATGATGATGATGAAATAATAACGTGTTCGATAAAATAAAATTTTCATTTTTACACATATACATTTTTAAATATTCGAAAAAAATAAAATAACTCATTGTAACGGAACAAATTAACGAATATCAACAGAAACAAAAACAAAAAATCAACAGTAACAAAAACAACAGCAAAAACAGTAACAAACTAGAGAACGTACGGGAGCATAAAAAACGAACGTAAGTTCACTTCAACGTTGCTATCGGTACTAAAAGGGCGACGCTTGAGACGCGGAATGAGGGGGCGCGGCGGGAGGTAACGGCATTCTTGAAGTGAACGACTAGTAGGTTGTTGTGTTTCGTGAGTGTTGTACGTGTAGTTCGCTCTAATTGTTCTGCGTCAGTTTTGGACCTAAAATGGTCCATAATTTGGTTATAAAATTAACTCCGAAAGAGTACGTTAATATGGGAATGGCATAGGTGTTAATGGCTTTGATGAGATGTTTACTTGAAAGTTGAGTTTTACAAACGGCGTTAAGTCTTCTCTTGTATTCCGTAGCGAGAGAAATTTTAATTCGTACGTGGTCAAGACTTTTAAGTTGGACATACCCTAAATATTTGTATAAGTCAGTCGATTCCATTGCTGTAATAGCCTCCGTTTCATTTACTTCATAGTCGCCGGGCCTTACTTTGCCTCTTACAATGTGAAGTGTTTTACATTTATCTAAACCAAAATGCATATTAATATCGCTACTGAATTCTTTTGTTATATCTATTAATTTCTTCATATCCTTGTCTGTTTTTGCATATAATTTGATGTCGTCCATGTATATAAGATGCGATATTGTTGTTTCGTCTGTGTTAAGTTTGAGGCAATATCCGGCCCCGTAGCTCTGCAGCAAATGAGACAGAGGGTTTAGGGCGACACAGAACCACAGTGGGCTCAGGGAGTCACCTTGGTAGATGCCTTTTGTGATTGAGATTTGTCGCGTAGTGACAGTATTTTG
The DNA here is from genome assembly GCA_036936625.1 of Parnassius smintheus behrii. NCBI lineage: Eukaryota > Metazoa > Arthropoda > Insecta > Lepidoptera > Papilionidae > Parnassius > Parnassius smintheus. The sequence continues at coordinate 31,839,558 of JAUPFT010000005.1, read as the reverse complement.
GTTACAATTTATTTGTAGTGTTGTTTTCCATTGTAACATTATTCGGCGTAAGAAATCGATTATTTTCGGGTTTATTCTATAAATTTCTAATATTTTTAATAACCATGAATGAGGAACACTGTCAAACGCTTTTATATAATCAATATAGGTGCAATGTAAATTTCTATTTTTAAAGGTGGCGTGTTTATGAATAGTGGAATCAATTATCAGCTGTTCTTTACATCCCATGTTATATTGTGGTGTTCAATGTGCGACTGAATTTTCTTTGTGATTGCAGATGTCAATATTTTGTAAATTGTGGGTAGGCATGTAATTGGTCGGTATTGGGAAGGCTGAGGTGAATTTTTTGTTTTAGGTAGCATATAAGTAATTCCTGTTGCAATAAATTCGGGAGTGTTCTGTTGTCCTGTTATTATATCTGTTAAACTTCTTGCTAAAGGTTTGTGTAGAGATGTTAATTTTTTGTACCAAAAATTATGAATTTTGTCTATACCAGGCGATTTCCACTTATGTAACCTAGCTGTAATGAGTGTTATGTCTAACTTTGTTACCTCTTCGAATTCCATTTCGTCAATATCTCTCCATTTTGCTTCCTCTTCAATTATCCAAGATGCTTTGTCGTTATGTTGTTTTTGCTCTTCCCAAATACTCGCCCAATATGCTTCTAGTTGTTCTTTTGTAGGTAGGTTAGGTGTATGTGTGTAACGTTCATCGATTGTGTCTGTTTGTGGTTTGTGTAAGTTTCTATAAAACAATTTTTCGTTTGTGGCAAATGTGACGTTATCTTTTTTGCACTGTTGTGCTTTTTTATACCTTTTGAGCCTATGAACTTTAAGTGCTAACTTTTGTTTTAACGTGTCCAAAAATTATTCAGGTCTTGTGTTACTCTTTTCGTGTCTGGTATGCGTAGCATTATTCCTAAAGATGACCTCGACTTTTTTGACTAGTTTATTAGATATACAACCGTTAATATACTGAGTGAGTCTACCTATGTTTGCTCTTAATTCTTCAATGTCTTTTTCTAGTCTCTGTTGCCATGCCGGTTCTGTATTTTGTCTTGTTCTTGTAGTTCTTGCATTGTCTGTGATTTTAAAGTTCAATTCTTCGGATATTACTACCGCTGTGCAGTATATAAGTAAATGTATGTCTATAAGTTGTGTGTCATCAGATATATATATATATATATATTGTGTGAGTATAGTTTCATTAAATAAATTAACCAGTCGAAACAGGTTAGGTGTGTACTTAAGTTTGGGTAATCTTGGTCGCGCTGCGGGATCCATCCCAGAGTATAACGTTATTGTTGTTCTTCTTGAATATATGTATCTGTTGTTAAGTGTTGATCTGGGACAACTATGGTCTCAATGTCATTTTCTAGTGTTAGGATTACGGTTTTGGTTTGTGCGGATGTGTGTGATATTTATGTGCAGATTTGTGAATGGTCGCATGGCTGAGATTGTGTATAAATGAGTTGTGATTGACTAAGCAATTGTGATTGTACTTGGCGATCATTTTCACTTGTGTTTTGTGTGATATTAGTTTCTACATAGCTGTTAGTCGCTTCTTCTTGAATTAATTGTATTCGTACTTCTTCTTTTAATTGATCTATAACTTTTTGGGATAGAAGTTTATTCCTAACTATGGTTCTTCTTTGGTCTGAGATTTATTGTTCTGAAACAGTAATTTCTGGATATTGTCGAGTGAAATGTGCGTGTAATTGTTGTCTGTACGTGGTAATATCGGTCTCTAATTTAGTAATGTATAGATAAGTTCTCATGATAAATAGATTTATTTCTTTACTCAATTTCATTCGAACTCTTGCTTTTCCAGCCTTGGTGGACGCGGGTAAGAAGGTAGATACCTCCCGCGCAGCACTCAAGGAGGTGGAACTGTATTTAAACTAGTAATAAGGGGTGATGGAGGTGTTGGTGACGATGGTATGGATGGTGATGTTGGCCTCGAGAGTGTGTATGATACTGTGCTTGGACTATATGGATCTACAGGGGTGTCTGTTCTGTCCGTCAGTCTGTCACCATCGTCAATGAGTTCGTAGTATCTGTAGTATCTTTGTGGATGGGAGCCCGCCTGTTCAACTACTCACCGCTGATGGATCGCATGCTGTGACACCCAGCGTCAGCTCCAGGTGCACCCCGGCGATCGCCCCCGGGCAGCGGCCCTATACGTTTACTTTTAGAACGAGTCTCCATTTTATTTATGGGTTTCCAGAGCCACGTTAGTCACGCCAGTAATTTCTCATTCGTGTGTCCACCCTCCACGTGATTAGATGGTCAATCAGGACGTGTGGTTTCTTAGGGGGCTTATTATTATTATTATTATTATTATTTACTGCTTCACAGAAAGCATTATCATACATAAATTAAAACTTGAAACACTAATAATTAATCACACTAATTCACTTTATTCCGCTCCGAAGCTTCGCTTGTCTCGCCAACTTCAATCTACCCCGATCGCATCTTGCAGCGCCTATATATACAAATTAGCAATGAAGCATCCGGAATATTCAAGTAAATGCGCGCAAGGCGACGAGTGTTCGTGTGTGGTTTTTGCTAGAAACTTAGTTCTTCGGATGGCGCTGTCGGTTGAAAGATTTGTGATGTCATTTTCAGCAAAGCTACCCTCGCTCTCGTTCCTGACACTAGATGGCACTAGTGTCGTCGACTGGAGCGCGTAACACCTAAGACATGCTCGTCTCGAGCATTATCGGCCCCATAATAGCGCGCCAGGCGATCCACATGGACGATCTTAGGAGTCCCTCTTGCGCTTTTCTGTAACGGCTCCGCAATGTCAAGGGATGTCCTATCCCGTGGTGCACCAACATTGCACAATTTCGACGCTCCTCTACTCCGTGTCTGAGGTCCCCTCACAGCCGCACAACTTGTACATGTATGACACCAATCCTCGACATCGTCACGATAATGGACCCAGTAAAACTGTTCTCGGACCTTCAGTAGAGTTCGTTTACCTCCCAAATGGATTCTTGAACGACCATTATGGCACAACTGTAGAACATTCGGCACATTAACTTTAGGGACAACCATTTGTAAACGACAGCTGTCTCCTCGACCATTGTCCCATTTACGGCACAGGACTCCATCCTGAAGCAGCAAGCTGTCCCATTGGGCTCAATAGCTTTTCGTGGTTGAACTCATCGCTGAGACGTCCCTCCACTTAGGCTTGGTAGCACGGGCCTTCATCCATCCCAGAATCGGCTTGATGTCCGGATCTTCCTGCTGTGCATGTCGTAGGCTGTCCTTCCACCTGTTGCTGAGGTGGTCTGTCCTGAGCATCCTCACGGATACCACTTCCTTACTCTCTTGCCTACTACAAGGGTTGCAATCTTCAGGACAAGGTCTTCTTGACAATGCATCTGCGTTGCCGTGAGATTTCCCGCTGCAGTGTCTGATAGTAAAGTCGTATTCCTGCTGCTGCTGGGCGGTGCTGTTAGCCGCACTTCCTTTCTGAGACCGTACACCTTCCCTTCCACACCCTGCACTTAGCACACCCTGTGCTTAGGACAGCTGGACCGAAGATGACCCCTTTCCCCACAGCCATAGCACCTAGGGCTGTATCTTTTATTGTGGTCGCGAACCATAACTGCTGTAACCTCCCTAGCGTGAGGTGAACGATGATCCTGTCGCCGCCAGGCAGTGCCGTTAGCTGCACTACCCCATCGAGATCGATCAACTCTCCTTTCCACGGTTCGCTTAGGGCAGCTGGATCGAAGATGGCCCTTTTCCCCACAGCCATAGCACCTAGGGCTGTATCCTTTGTTGCGGTCGCGAACTGTAGCTGCTGCAACCTCCCTGACGCGATGGGAGCGAAGATCCTGCCGCACGGCTTCCACCTCCAGTGCATGGGCCAAGGCGTCCTTAAGCGTCTCGTGATGCCCGAGTCTCACAGCAGCTCTGACTTCCAAATCGCGGATGCCGTCGATGAATGTCTGCACCAGGTTCCCTTCAATGAGTGCAGGTACAGACCGGTATGCTTTTCGCACCAGCTTCTCAATCTCTAGAGCCCACTGCTGCAGGTTTTCGTTGATGCGCTGCACGCGATCCTTAAGCTGCGCACGAAAGACGTGTTCCAGGTGAGCGTCGCCATATCTCGCCTCCAATGCCTCAAGGAGTTGCTCATAAGTCACTTCCTCACCGAGAGCTTCCAGAACTGTTAAGGCCTGGTCGCGCAGGCCTAGTGTGAGAGCAGTCATGGCCTGACTTTTATTCCAGCCTTTCGCCTTCATAACAGCCTCGAACTGGATTTTGCAGGCTGACCAGGAAGAAGTCCCGTCAAACGGTGGCACCTTGAACCCGCGTAACGAAGGTGCTGAAGCTACTACGGGAGCTGTAGTTCCATCCCCAAGTTTGAGTTCATCCAGCGTTTTCTTAACTTGGTTGTTTTGGGTCTTAGCTTCCGACAGGCGGTTATCATGTTGAGCAACCTTATCCTTCACCTCCCTTATTTCTTTCCCGAAGGTAGCGTGAAGGTTCTTCATGAGAAGCATCTGTTCTTCCTGGCCGCCCCGCAGCTGCTCTTCCAACCGACGGACCTGTTCCTCCTATCGGCGAGCTTGCTCCTGCAGCATCACCATCAGAGCACCTAAGTCTAAGCTACCGACGGGCCTGCAGCCGGTGGCTGGCCCTCCGACGTCTGCGACGTTGCACCACCAAATCTTAGTTGGTCCGTCTGCTGCTGGCGTTGACTTCGGGTACGAAACCTCCTTAGATAAAATCGGCATGATTTTATCCCACTTCTGACACCAATTGTTACGAGCTTGAGGTTCGTGACAATAAAAATTGCCGATAAAATTACCTAAATTAACACTTTAATTTACTTTACACAAATTAAAACTTAGAACACTAATAATTAAACACACTAATTCACTTTATTCCGCTCCGAAGCTTCGCTTGTCTCGCCAACTTCAATCTACCCCGATCGCATCTTGCAGCGCCTATATATACAAATTAGCAATGAAGCATCCGGAATATTCAAGTAAATGCGCGCAAGGCGACGAGTGTTCGAGTGTAGATTTTCTAGAAACTTAGTTCTTCGGATGGCGCTGTCGGTTGAAAGATTTGTGATGTCATTTTCTGCAAAGCTCCCCTCTCTCTCGTTCCTGACACTAGATGGCGCTATCGTCGTCAACTGGAGTGCGAAACAGTATTAAAATTATCTATGTTTGAAAATTTCCAAGCAACTGCAGGTTTTATAAAGTATATAAACAGCATATTTGACATTTTCAAATCCAGAAATTTTCTCAGCTACGGATTTAAGAAGGCCCCAAATGCAAAGAATGTTGAAAATGTTGTAGCTGAATGTAACAAAGTCTGTGAATATATAAAAAATTTTAAATGCAACAACCAAGCTTTGATAGAGAGTCGAAGAAAACTTGGTTTTATCGGTTTTTTGGCGAATACAATAGCTTTAAGGTAGCTATATGTCGATTCTATAGAGTCAGGAAAATTAAAGTTTCTTACGACCTATAAACTCTCTCAAGATCATATAGAAACTTTTTTTGTGCAGTACGTCCTAGAGGAGAAATTAACAACAATCCTACAACCAGACGATTCACAGCAGCAAACAAACGATTAATTCGCCACGTGGAAGTGCAAATCAGCGATAAGGCTAAGTGTTTGCCTTTGGAGAATATTGGTATGCTCCTACCTACAAAGATCGTGTACTATAGACACAGTAAATACTACTTCTGGCCTTAGTGCAATGACAGCGCCAAACGGTGATGAGGCTATTGGCCCAGGCCAAATCGAAGATGAAGATTCTGATTTCGTATCATCTATGCCATGGATTCCTGAAGGCAAGGTAGTTAAGTCCATTGTTCAGTAGATATTTGGTTACGTGGTGAAAACATCGCAAATAAAATTTAATGCGAATCCCGTGTAAATGCAAAGTGCATTGTGAAGTTAGGGAAGGTTCACTTATAAACATTAAGGATAGGAAGGAAGGAGGTGGCCTCGTTTATTGCTCACAAGACGTTTATGAGATAGATATTCATTCTGAACGCGTTTTTTCAAAAATATATGAAAGGAAAAAATGTAAACGAAAATATGTTTCGAAAATTAGTAAACGAATGCCTTGTGTCCTAAAAAAACATTTTGATATACTTGACATAATATGTGCGTATAGTTTCATTAAATAAATTAACCAGTCGAAACAGGTTAGGTGTGTACTTAAGTTTGGGTAATCTTGGTCGCGCTGCGGGATCCATCCCAGAGTATAACGTTATTGTTGTTCTAAATTTCTCATTGATTTCTTGAATATATGTATCTGTTGTTAAGTGTTGATCTGGGACAACTATGGTCTCAATGTCATTTTCTAGTGTTAGGATTACGGTTTTGGTTTGTGCGGATGTGTGTGATATTTATGTGCAGATTTGTGAATGGTCGCATGGCTGAGATTGTGTATAAATGAGTTGTGATTGACTAAGCAATTGTGGTTGTACTTGGCGATCATTTTCACTTGTGTTTTGTGTGATATTAGTTTCTACATAGCTGTTAGTCGCTTCTTCTTGAATTAATTGTATTCGTACTTCTTCTTTTAATTGATCTATAACTTTTTGGGATAGAAGTTTATTCCTAACTATGGTTCTTCTTTGGTCTGAGATTTATTGTTCTGAAACAGTAATTTCTGGATATTGTCGAGTGAAATGTGCGTGTAATTGTTGTCTGTACGTGGTAATATCGGTCTCTAATTTAGTAATGTATAGATAAGTTCTCATGATAAATAGATTTACTTCTTTACTCAATTTCATTCGAACTCTTGCTTTTCCAGCCTTGGTGGACGCGGGTAAGAAGGTAGATACCTCCCGCGCAGCACTCAAGGTCGGAGTAGGTGGAACTGTATTTAAACTAGTAATAAGGGGTGATGGAGGTGTTGGTGACGATGGTATGGATGGTGATGTTGGCCTCGAGAGTGTGTATGATACTGTGCTTGGACTATATGGATCTACAGGGGTGTCTGTTCTGTCCGTCAGTCTGTCACCATCGTCAATGAGTTCGTAGTATCTGTAGTATCTTTGTGGATGGGAGCCCGCCTGTTCAACTACTCACCGCTGACGGATCGCATGCTGTGACACCCAGCGTCAGCTCCAGGTGCACCCCGGCGATCGCCCCCGGGCAGCGGCCCTATACGTTTACTTTTAGAACGAGTCTCCATTTTATTTATGGGTTTCCAGAGCCACGTTAGTCACGCCAGTAATTTCTCATTCGTGTGTCCACCCTCCACGTGATTAGATGGTCAATCAGGACGTGTGGTTGCTTAGGGGGCTTATTATTATTATTATTAGTATTTACTGCTTCACAGAAAGCAACGCTCTTAAACAGTTTATTGCTTCATAATCAGATTTAGTAAAAGTTTCTTCTGTCACTTTTGATGGCATAGCATCCAATATAAATATGGCACAAATACTAGGGGCTAATTAGCACTTTTTTGCACCGCTGTTGAGCACCGCTCCAATTAGACCGTATTTTTACTATATAGGACAAAAATATTATATAATATTAGATACATGTCATTTACTAAAGTTGGTTAGAAATACTTTTGCAGAATACAAAAAATTTTATCATCATTTTCAAGAAATTCGTATTTAATAATTTATTAAATACGAATTTCTTGAAAATCTATGCCAACTTCAACATGACGTCGGTTTGCATTTGGTAAATAAGGTAACTAAAAAACATGTTAATTTTGTAAGCCACAAAATGAATGTACGGTTAGCCGCGCAACTGTTAAGTAATTATGTTGCAACCAGTTTAGAGTTCTTCAAAAACGTATTGTTACGAGCTTGAGGTTCGTGACAATAAAAATTGCCGATAAAATTACCTAAATTAACACTTTAATTTACTTTACACAAATTAAAACTTAAAACACTATTAATTAAACACACTATAGTACCGCCGCTGAGTTATTATCGATTTGACAGATTATTATTAAATTAATCGATATAACCTTGCACGAGCGACACATTTGCCAAATGATTTAGAATACCTCTTTAATATAAAACTTTATGTCAAAATGTCAGAATCAAGTAATTTTCCAATAAACTCTGTTTCAAAACTTAAAATAGTTTGTAAATAATATGAAAACATTTATTTTTTGTTCTTTGGCACGCTTGTACAAAGTTACATCGTGCGTCTAGTTTTCACAGTGATGTGCTTGATAGTATTCGGTCCGAATTCATTGGAATGGATATGATATTTATTTTATTTGGATATTTTTATTTTACTTATTCCTTCGAGCAACTAGACTATAATGCTACCATTTTTTTGCGTGCACTGTGTTGCCAGTATCTATCTAAGATTTATGTGTGATCCAAAGACAGAAATACTGTTTTCTATGATTTAAAAATAAATACAATTAAAATGATTATGTATAATTTTTAACATTCATAATATATAAAACAACATTTAATAAATATAATTTTCTCCCTCAATTAAGCGATGTTATAGGTGTATTTTTTTAAGTAATTGGCGATACTATTCTGGCAACACCCTTACCACCGCTATTTTAATCTGTTGAGTCGTCTTCCGTACACTCGTGCGCACAGACTACGTTCTCTTGTGTAACCGTTGTTTTTTGACTCGGCTTTCTCGTGTTTATCGTTGCGCTTTATTGGACTAATTTTGTTTGTGTTTGGTAATTTTGTTGAAAATGCCGAAACGAGGAAAAACATTGAATAGTCAATGTCGTGAGCTTGTATTAAAGCTACAGGATTACTTTGAGCGTGAGTCACAAAATGGCGGCCCTTTGATTCCTGTCACTCAAGTGAAAGATCGGGTTTCACAAGCTCCTGGAATTGGTGCAAAAACACTATATAATATAAATAAAGAAAAATTTGGTGCTTCTGGAAGTGAAGATAATGTTTTACGCACTCCTAAGAAAAAACGAAGACAAAAGCCCGTGACAGGTGTTGATGTTTTTGATGCAGATGCAATAAGAAACCACATATATGGTTATTAATTATTATACTAGGAACGAGTTTCCAACTAGACGTTTGCTTTTGGTCTCTTTAAAAGAAGCTGGCTTGTTTAAAGGCGGTAAAACGGCGTTGTCAAAACTATTGCACCATTCAAATTGGGTTTGAATATAAAAAAACGAATAAAAGGAAAATATTAATGGAAAGATTTGATTTAATAATTAAAAGGAGCGAGTTTTTAAGAGAAGCCAGAAAAATCGAGTCTTGGGACAACGTCGTTTTTGTTGACGAAAAATGGTTAAATGCGAACCACACTGTGTCACGCTCTTGGTCTGACGAAACAAAAGCATCAACCTCAAAGGTTTCAATTGGAAAAGGATCGCGACTGATAATTTGTCACGCCGGTTCTGCTGGAAGTGGTTTCTTTGAAAATGGACTGCTGGCTTTCGCGTCAAAAAGTACTTCCGAATACCACGAGGAGATGGATACAGACACTTTTACGAATTGGTTCGAAAATCAATTATTACCCAGCCTGCCAGAGCCTTCTATCATAATAATGGACAACGCTTCATATCACTCGAAACAAGTGAATAAAGCGCCTACTCAGGCCGACAAGAAAGCTGATCTCGTAGCATGGCTACACCAAAATGGAATTGAAACTACTGCCGAAATGCTAAAGTCTGACTTAGTAAAGTTGATACGCGAAAATAAAACATCAAGAGTCCGTTATGAAGTAGATGAGATAGCTCTAGCACATGGACATCGGGTACTTCGAATTCCGCCTTATCACTGCCAGTACAATGCCATTGAGCTAATATGGGCACAAATAAAAGGTATTGTTTTTTATCGCATAAGTTATGAATATGAATAATTTGTACTATTATAACATCCAATATTCAGCATATAAGTAAAAAGATACATAACTAAGAAATAAATATCTCATGTCCCTTACATGTAGGTAATTGTGTAACATTTCGTTTATTTAATGTAATAAATTAACGTTATTTAATGTTTACATTACAGGTTACGCAGCTCGTAATAATACGACTCCGCCATTCAGTACTAATAAAATGATGGGTCTATTAAAAGATGCTTGCAGCAAAATAACGAAAGAAGATTGGGTCAAGGTCGTCAAAAAGACTCGAAAACTAATAACAGAAGATTATGAACGCGATATAAGAGTGGACACCATTATAGAGAATGAAATTGTCATACAAGTGACTGATAGCGATGACAGCTCTGGCGAATCTGGTTCAGAGTCCGAATAATTGTTTTAATAAATCATAGGTAGTCATTTATTAAAACATCTTGTACCTACTCTATTCATTAAAATGTGTAACAGTGTTTACAAATTTGTTTTATTTTGATATGTCCTCGACCAATTATCTACGCCCATCAAGGATACTCTACCTAATAAAGAACCTGTGTCTTTAACTATTATTGTTTTGATTTTATTTAATTACACACTATACTATATATTTAAAAACATACTGTTCCCAAATGATATTAGGGTTACTGGTTCAGTCACTTCACTAGTATTGTCAATTCGTCATGTGTCAAATCGGTAATAACTCAGCGGCCGGAGTAGCTTCTAGCTTGCTACATATATATTTATCTATGTTTGTCATTGTCACTGTCAGTAGTGTGACCAGATTAATTTTTTTACACAAATACCGAGGCACGAAAAACATAGAAATATACCATAGATATAGTATGAAGTTTATACTAAATCTGTGATATATACCATAGAATACTATAATACACATTAGAATGGCTGTCAACCTTATTTTGTACGAGGATCGGTGTCACCGGGGGCACACATACAAGCTATTACGTCGTATTATAACAGTATTAAAATTATCTATGTTTTAAAATTTCCAAGCAACTGCAGGTTTTATAAAGTATATAAACAGCATATTTGACATTTTCAAATCCAGAAATTTTCTCAGCTACGGATTTAAGAAGGCCCCAAATGCAAAGAATGTTGAAAATGTTGTAGCTGAATGTAACAAAGTCTGTGAATATATAAAAAATTTTAAATGCAACAACCAAGCTTTGATAGAGAGTCGAAGAAAACTTGGTTTTATCGGTTTTTTGGCGAATACAATAGCTTTAAGGTATATGTCGATTCTATAGAGTCAGGAAAATTAAAGTTTCTTACGACTTAAACTCTCTCAAGATCATATAGAAACTTTTTTTGTGCAGTACGTCCTAGAGGAGAAATTAACAACAATCCTACAACCAGACGATTCACAGCAGCAAACAAACGATTAATTCGCCACGTGGAAGTGCAAATCAGCGATAAGGCTAAGTGTTTGCCTTTGGAGAATATTGGTATGCTCCTACCTACAAAGATCGTGTACTATAGACACAGTAAATACTACTTCTGGCCTTAGTGCAATGACAGCGCCAAACGGTGATGAGGCTATTGGCCCAGGCCAAATCGAAGATGAAGATTCTGATTTCGTATCATCTATGCCATGGATTCCTGAAGGCAAGGTAGTTAAGTCCATTGTTCAGTAGATATTTGGTTACGTGGTGAAAACATCGCAAATAAAATTTAATGCGAATCCCGTGTAAATGCAAAGTGCATTGTGAAGTTAGGGAAGGTTCACTTATAAACATTAAGGATAGGAAGGAAGGAGGTGGCCTCGTTTATTGCTCACAAGACGTTTATGAGATAGATATTCATTCTGAACGCGTTTTTTCAAAAATATATGAAAGGAAAAAATGTAAACGAAAATATGTTTCGAAAATTAGTAAACGAATGCCTTGTGTCCTAAAAAAACATTTTGACATACTTGACATAATATGTATGATTCGCCAGCAATATCAAACAATAAACACTTAATTATTAAATTATTAATGGAGATTTATTTGATTATTAGATTGAAGCATGCAGCAAAATTGCAAAATACCTCTAAGGAGATCTTACGACATTTTTACAATAAATTAGCTCTACACTGCATTCAATCCCATATGTGAGTCAACCAATAAAATTGATAATTTTTCTGATTTGAACCAGGTAGCGGCGTCTATGATTATGCAAAGAAATTGACAGCCTATGTTGACAACAATCGTAGACAGAGAAACCTATAGACAAATTGACGCCTTCTTTCGCATTCGCACACGAAAAAGATAGATTTATGCATACGTCTTGCATAGAAATGAGACGGAGCGGTGTGATTGTTTGTCCCTTTCTCCGTGTCAGTTTTTTTGTTTCGCAAACTACACTTTGCTAAACAACTTTGACAGTTCGTAGCGATCTAAGGAGTTTAAAAGTTGGTTTTAGTGAGAAAAAAGTGTTTTGTGAGCTTAAGATTGATGAATCTTGTTCAGTCCAGTTCTTAGAACAATTAAAAATTTTATCTAAATATGTTTAAAAGTTATAAAGATTATTGTATAACCTAAAACTACGTTGTCGTCCTTGCTCACTCGAGGCCACGCTAATCATTAGTCTATAGGTTTCTCTGTCTACGCATTTAGTGAAATTAGAAATTAGATAGCAGCACTATCTCTCTCAGTCAGTCATTCAATTGAAAATTTTGAACGTTAACCCTGCGCCGTGCGTATTTAATTTGCAAAAATAATAAATAATTGTCGTTTACGGAATGCAACAGTGGATAAATGGTTTTTATGTCGAAATATCTGTAAACTAAACAAATGTAAGTATATTTTTCTGATTTGGTCGTGTTTTGATGCTAAATTTTCAAAATTTCTGTGCGTTCCCGATGTGTCACTTCATGCAGTGATGGTCCAATTTTAGGTATGTTGACAAATGGTGTGATGTTGTTTTCTTTTTAGATAATGGCGAAGAAAACCTTATCCAGCGCTCAAATCCAAAATTATTTGACAATACCATCAGGCAGCGAAGATGAACAAGACTCCTCAGGCGCTAAAAGTGACGATGACATTGCCGTAATTCGATCTACCGTCAACAAACTTTGTGAAACGTTTTAGCGATACGGATGACGAAGAGGAATCTGTTTCACCGAATGGGTATGAATCCGCTTCACCATTATCATGGTCCTGTGGCGGTGATATGCAGCAGCATATATCAAATCCTAGTGGTACAATTCCTAATGTCCCGAGTACATCTAGATCAACTGCTTCGCGAACACGTCAATCAACAGTTGTATCTTCCGCGTCTACTGTGCCAAAAGACGCTGCTCCTACTCTTGCTGCATCCGTCGTTAGAAAAAAGCGAAATATCATCTGGAAAAAACCAGCTTTCCATCCAACAAACCGTGAGTTTTATGGGCAAACCGATCTAGAGCCACTGATTACTGAACTTGAAACTCCATTGCAATATTTCTTGTACTTCTTTGATGACAATTTAGTGTACAGAAAAACCCATCAAAGACTTTTTCTGCAAGCGTTACAGAGCTGAAAAAGTACATAGGTATCTGTCTGCTAATGGACATTGCCCCACTGCCGCATACTCGAATGTACTGGGAAACTGAATTTCCTAATGAACCTGATTTAGACGCAAGTGCCAACATTGTTATCCGGCTTGCAAGGTCTATTCCCAGGGATAAAAATTACAAATTATTCTTTGATAACTACTACACATGCCCTGAATTGATTACGTATCTTGCCAATGAAGGAATATATTCTATGGGAACCGTGAACAAAGGACGACTAGGCAAATCTATACAAATACCATCAATGAAAGATCTAAAAAGTAGCAAGAAGGAAAGAGGATATTCAGAGGAATGGGTGTGCAATGTAAATGGCACAGATATCGTCACAGTTATGTGGTACGACAATAAACCAGTGGTGTTGACTTCATCTTTTATTGGAAAAGAACCTACTCAAAAAGTAAGGAGCTTTTGTAAAAAACAAAAGAAATATATAGATATCGATTGCCCTCAAATTGTTCGCAACTACAATTAGCGTATGGGCGGAGTTCCTGAAAAAGTACAAAATAAAGATGAGGACAAAGAAGTGGTATTTGAGACTGTTTTACCATTTCCTCGACATAGCCACCATAAATAGTTGGTTGCTATACAGAATAGTTGGGGAGATGCGACAAAGAGCTACGCCGCTGAAGTTAAAAGACTTCAAGTTTGAAGTAACAAAGAGCCTCTGTATGTGTGATTCATCAATAAATAAGAAAAAAGGCCGGCCATCTTCGGCAAGTAATGATCTGATAGAGGCAAAAAGAATGAGAGCTAATGTAACGATTCTTCCTACTCGTGACGTCAGGAGTGATGGAGTCGAGGACTTTCCTATATTGGGACAGAAGCGCCAGCAATGCAAGAATCCAGGCTGCAAAGGAAAGTCGTTTGTTGTGTGCGAAAAATGCAGAGTCGAACTTTGTTTAAACAATGTTAAAAATCGCTTCCCTTTGTTTCACCTCTAGATCAAGTTTGGGTAGGTCACTGCATAATGTGCCACATATTGAACTAAATAAAAAAACATTTCTCTCCTAACTATTAGTTTTTTTTTCAATTTACCTGTACTTCCCGTGTTCTAGACCACAAACATGAACTGGTAAGATTTTTTTTTTCAAAAAAAATCATGCAGTGTAGGGTTAGTTATTTTTGGTGAAAAATAAAAATCTAACTTTTTGTTTATTGTTTTATTTTTATGCCCTCAAACATAAAGATAATCTTTTTATGATAAGGACAGAGCGCTCTGTATCGATAATTGAAGTTGATGCATGGTACAGCACTATTCATCTCGCACACATGCGCATTTCACTCACACCGGTACATTTCGTTTTTGGTCTCACCCTAATCACTCCAACGGTTATTGATACGTTTATGGCAACCTTACATAGGTGCCATAACCATAATCATAAACTAATTCTTCAGAAGACCGTTATTTGTTTTTGGTAAGCCGGGAGAATAAATATAGGCAATAAATCACATATAATGGAATTAATAATTTCTTCATCTTCATTAGCATACAAATCACTTTGGTTGGATAGGGTTGTTGTAAGGTAATTTAACCAGGTATTTTCTATTATATAAGAGGGGGCAAACAAGCATGTGGCTCACTAGATGGTAAGTTGGTAAGTGATCACCACCGCCCATGAACAACTGCAACACCAAGCTGGCACTGGGATGTCCCGATTCAGAGATGAGAACAGTATTCCATGTGAGGCCGAATTTGCGCCTTGTAAGTTTGCAAACGGCATGAAATGCTAACTCACCCTATGAAGCACGAGAAGCTTTTTAGACGCCTATTTGGCCTTCCCTTTCTAATAAAATAACAGCGGAACTGAACGACAATCGATATGATAACGCCGAGGATTCCGATGCTAGCTGGGGCAACGAGAGGAATGCCTTGAAATAGAGCAGATACGATAAAGGGTTTCTTTTTAGCTGTTAACGCTCAAATGTATGTAGACTGGACTAGATCCAGTCGCCCCCAACCCCAGACTTTGTTCAACAAGGACTCGACTTCAGACACAAGTTTATTCTGGCACACGACGACGTGTTACCGAGAAACATTAGCACGGTCGGCGTATAAGTTGTGGCCAATGCTGTCAACTGCGTAACAATTAATATTTTTGGTTTGTAACCTATTGTTGATATCCAGAAGGAACAGGGTAGGCGATAGCATTCAGCCTTGTGGAACACCAGCATTCACAGGCTTGGAGTCGATGCACGCACCGTCGACTACGGCTTCAGTACTCCGATCTGAGAGAAAATTGGTGGTTCAATTGCATAATTTCTCAAGAAGCCCATAAGGTGAAAGCTTTTACTCTAAGAGTGCATCAAACTGGCAAAGACTCTTACCAACCATCATACAACATACATAACCATCTTAGATCCGTGCATAATTAAAAAATACATGGTGAGGCCATAAAGTTTTTATCATAAGCGCCATCTATTGGTGCGTTACGTTAATAACGTAAATTTTACATTCATGGAGTATAGTGGTAGTTACATTGCTTTGTTCACGGTCAAGATCACTGAATTACCGATAGATGGCATGTACATACTATTTTAAAAAGAAAACATTTTAGATTAGACAGTTAGTAAGTTATTTTAATTAATAAATTGCTTTAAACAGTTCAATTTAGTTTTACAAGGGGTCGCTCGATTCGGTACGGGTGTTCCTCTGTCTATATTAATTACCTACCTTCCCTTGTTGAAGATAATCAAGTTTATTAAGTATAATTTGCTGATGACACTTCCTTTTACTCTAAGAGTGCACCACACTGGCAAAGACTCACCACATAACCATCTTAGATCCGTGCATAATTAAAAAATACATGGTGAGGCCATAAAGTTTTTATCATAAGCGCCATCTATTGGTGCGTTACGTTAATAACGTAAATTTTACATTCATGGAGTATAGTGGTAGTTACATTGCTTTGTTCACGGTCAAGATCACTGAATTACCGATAGATGGCATGTACATACTATTTTAAAAAGAAAACATTTTAGATTAGACAGTTAATAAGTTATTTTAATTAATAAATTGCTTTAGACAGTTCAATTTAGTTTTACAAGGGGTCGCTCGATTCGGTACGGGTGTTCCTCTGTCTATATTAATTACCTACCTTCCCTTGTTGAAGATAATCAAGTTTATTAAGTATAATTTGCTGATGACACCTCCTTTTACTCTAAGAGTGCACCACACTGGCAAAGACTCACCACATAACCATCTTAGATCCGTGCATAATTAAAAAATACATGGTTCGGCCATAAAATTTTTATCATAAGCGCCATCTATTGGTGCATTACGTTAATAACGTAAATTTTACATTCATGGACTATAGTGGTAGTTACATTGCTTTGTTCACGGTCAAGATCACTGAATTACCGATAGATGGCATGTACATACTATTTTAAAAAGAAAACAGATTAGACAGTTAATAAGTTATTTTAATTAATAAATTGCTTTAAACAGTTCAATTTAGTTTTACAAGGGGTCGCTCGATTCGGTACGGGTGTTCCTCTGTCTATATTAATTACCTACCTTCCCTTGTTGAAGATAATCAAGTTTATAATAACTATAATTTGCTGATGACACTTCCTTGATTTTAAAACTTAAACAACAATCACAATACCTATGACGAATTGAATAATGCTATTGCAAAATGAGTGAATTGGTTTAATTTTGTAATCTACCTAGCCCGACCATAAGTTCTGTTACAAATGAAAATGCATTTTGTTAATGAAGTAATGTACAATATTACTCAAACTTATAGGTATGTACATATAAGTCTCAGCAAAAAATAAAAACAATATTCTATTTACAATGGCCACCTTTGGCTTTTATACAGGTCTTTAATCTGTCTTGCCACGAATCTATGGATTTACGCACTGTTTCCACGTGAAATTTCGCCACTGCTTGCTCCAGAGATTTTTTAAGAGACTCAATGTCGCCGTGTCGTTTAGAGCAAGCCATGTCCTTTAAAACTGACCATAATTTGTAGTCTAAAGGGTTGAGGTCTGGGCTAGATGAGGGCCAGTCTTCAGCTCTCTGGAACATTAGTTTCAAACCAAGCTTGGGTAGTTCGTGACCAGGTGCAGAGTCCTGCTGTAGTGCCTGTGTAGTGTAAGTCCACGGCACATTTTAAAAAAGTGTTGGTATTGCTTAGAGATTTCACAACACGATACAAGACTGTCTCTTGATACACTTTGGCTGAAGTTTTCACTCTTTTTTCACAAACTATAGCTTTGTGACGCCTTGATAAGACACGTCCCACCAAACTATTACTGACGTAGGATGATGACCACGTTGTACCTTTCCGACCACTTGAACAGCTTCTTTAGAACTATGAGCGTACACTTTATCATTTTGCTTATTGTAGTGCTCTTCAATCGTGAAAATTTTTTCATTGGTAAAGAGGATATTTCTGTGCCCTTCACCTGTGTATCGCGATAGAAGGCGTTTTGATCGATCCTCCCTCTTTAATTGTAAAAATTGATTTAGGGCATGTCCTTTATATCGACTATAAGCACCGAGCTTCAGGTCTTGTTATATAATACGCGACAGAGTCCTAGCGGGAATATTCATTTCTCGCGATAAGATTTTTTGCTTCCTAGTGGGATTTCGAAGAATACTGGCTTTGACAGCATTTACACCCTTTGTAGTTCTAACAGTACGCGGCCGCCCCGACCTTTTATGGTCTTCGATAGAGAAAGTGCTATTGTATCTGTTGATAGTACGATATACAAACATACGGCTGATACCAAGCTTTTTAAGTGTTTGGAATATGACCGACGGCTCCATACCCACTTTGTACAAGGCGATCACCGCAATCCTATGTTCTTTAACACCCCATTCCATATTGTAATTTAATAATGGACACGGAAAAATATGTGAAATGGCGCAAAATCGAAAGAACTTTTAAACAGAATGGACGCGTTCCAAATTCAAAATAATTAAAAAGTTGAAAAGAAGAAAAGGTTTTATATAACAGTATTTATGACCAGCTAGTTATATTTAATCAAAAATTAAACCAAATTTATACAATTGTTGTAAAGAACGGAGCCCTGTCGATTCCACTGTTATTTTTTGGCATTACTCTAGACGCAAATCTTCTGTGGCACCCGTTATATCTAAACTGGCAAGCCAAAGACATTTAACTATATTTAAATCTCTTAGTGGCAAGCAAACTAAGCTCTGCAGGTTATGCTGTAAAAAGATAACAACTCTCACCATTTGTTAGACAGGTTAGTTCATTTCAACTACTTCCATAACATAATGTCTTATGGGATTTTGCTATGGAAAATTGCGACTGATTTAGAAACCATTCTTGTTTTGCACACAAACTAAAAAAAGCTTAAAATCGAAATTTTCACAAAGAAAAATTTTAAGAAATGTGGTGGTCGCTTCCAAGCTGTTTCTTAAAAAAGTTCTGTAAGTAGTTCGTACACCCTGTTTTATTGTATAATTTTACTTTTAAAAAAAGTCTCGCTGGGTTTTTTCCTGGTTCTTCCCAGGCCAGAGGTTTTTTCCGAATCAGTAATAAGAGAAAAAAAACTTTAGTCAGTTAAAAAATTAAAATTCTAATCCTTACTAATTTATCTTCGAGTCCTTTATAACATTGGACTTTATTTCGCCAATAAGAGTTAGAATAAAAGGCAATAATAGGCATATGATTTATTAAATTCGGATGTAAAATATAATGATATCATTATAATAATTAAAAATGTATATAATACTAACTTGGTAATGAAAAAAATATGTCACTATTTCTTTACCAAATTTAATTGTGATGAATAAAAATAAGCGCGGAAAATGCCAGGTCAAACAATATTTCTCACTTTGGAAAAGAAAAACATTTGTACGCACTGGAGCAGTGGGATGTAAATTTTTTAAAGGTTTGGGATTTTTCATGACGCGTTGCTGTAGAGCCCTTTGTCAATTTCAAGATGCACTGTGTTTCCATCATTTCTTGCGACTTTGTTTTTTAAAATTCCTGTATTTTAATTTAACCCTATTCGTCTACCCTATCAAAAGTGTACTACTAAACACAGGTTGCCTCATAGGAGTATATTTGCCATATTTGCCAAACTTGACAGGCGGGTTGTTTTCATATTATTTTTAAATGCTATCAGAATAATGATGCTGCCCATCTCCTATTTCTACACCTACGCGATGATATAGGGTAGTAAATTGTGTTTTATTGAAAAGAATTTCTTTTTCTTTCGTTTCGTATTTTGTTTTTTCAAGTACCGTACGTCCTTCAGCTCGAATTCACACCGAATGAGTGACCTAGCACAGTCACCGTTGAACGCGCTAGATCTATTTACATGCTGCAATCTGATGCACTGGCTAGAGCACTGGATGAGAGAGCGAGGCAGAGTCCACAATTGCAATAAACTGGAGCATTAACTGACTAATTGCATCTTTTTATAAAACTGCAATTACAAATTAATTTACAGTCCACCTGGCTGCTGTCTTTACACAATGCAAAATTAGTACGCGAAGTCACTAAGCGTCATCAGATTTTACGAGTATAATGTTGTAATGTCCGTAGTTTAGCTTAACCTGTTAAACTCTGAATTCAGAGCGATCGAACGCACTTGTGGTGAAGAGATAGACCGCTCGCTTAGTCGGCGCGCGGCAAGGAGAGGTGAGAAGTGAAGAGAACGTTTTGGGGTGACAAACAAGCATACAGTCCTGGTGGTAAGTGGATGATGTGGTTCATAGACATCTACAGTTATACTCAATTAAGAACGGCTCCGTGGCGCAGTGGCTTAGCGTTGAGTTGTGGCGCTGAGAGCTGTGGCTTCGAATCCCGCACGGAACAAGTACATAATATTTGTATGGCCTACAAATAATTGTTCTCGGGTCTGGATGTTTGTGTAATTTTTCATGGGGGGTATACAGAAAGGTTTTCGATTGACAGCCTCGTACCGGTAGGCGTAGTGCAGCTCGACCCCCCACTAGATGGAGTGACGACCTGGTAAGACATGCAGGAAGTCGATGGATGGATGTGGCTCAGGACCGTGCTTTGTGGCATTACTTGGGGGAGGCCTATGTTCAGCAGTGGACTTGTCAATGATGATGACTGGATGTTTGACCTTGCGCAATTTATGTTTGTAAATTGCCTAATTGTTTGGAGGTAACGTTTAAAAAAAATGCGGATGCGTTGTCACCCCTGACGAATAAGATGGAATACCTCGTTTGCAGTAGTCTTGGTCGCTGGTATTCTGTGAGAGCGACCTCGATCGAGGCGAACCGTTCGTGCTTCAATACCTTAGTCGGTGCGAGTTGAGCCGTTATAAAAGTAAAAACTTATGATCGGGCTTATGTTCTGGTGCAGTCGGAGGTCGGAGCTATTTAGGTGAATAGTTTGCGGTTTCCGTTGCCAACCGCGATATCCTCCGTTGCATGATCCCTTGTACTCATTTGCTTTAAAAATAAAACAAAATTAAACACGTTTTGAAATAGAATTTAGTGAATATTGTATTGAAGGATCGAAGATGTTTGGACGGGAGTTTTAATATTTATGTATTTAAACAAATTTTGTAATAATATAATCTTTTTATTCCATTGGCTATATCTCTATATGCCTATTTAACTATTTAAAAAAATGCGTTATTACGACAATAACAAGTGCTTATTTTACAATCTTGAAATAGAATAAAATAAAAGGATTTTTCTCTCTCCCTCGCGTTGACTTCGGTGTACCAACATCATCAGCTTTACGACAACTTATAAAGTCAGCTCGGTATCTATTTTTTGTCACAGATGTTTTCCTCACAGACGTTTTCTATCAAATGTTTGATATTGATACTTGTGTAATTAAAATATAATATACACCTATTATTAAACGTGGGCTTAAAAATTTGAGTTTTATCTTAAAATTAGAGTGCGTTGTAAAGTTCAGTGTGCAGTGTAACAGCAAGTTGTCTAAATTGTCTTTAAGATACTTTAAATGAAGTTAAAGTTAAAACTTATATACGCCCACTGCTGGGTACTGCCCTCTTCCCATTTCCGAGAGGGTTTTTAGGGAATGGAATTAATTGTCCGCCGCGCTGATCCAATGCCTGATGGCGAATTTCACATGCCTTCGAAGTATTTTTTTTTCTTACTTCTCAGACATGTAGGTTTCCTCACGAAGTTTTCCTTCACCGCCGAGCACGTGGTAAATCAGCACTTAAAATTACAATTAACAATTTCATTGGTGCCGGTGGGGATCGAACCCAGGTTGCTCGCGTACTGTGAAATTTACAGCGAGCACTTAAACCCCTGAGCCACCACGGCTCTACAATCTAAAGTTGAAATAAATATCGACTGGTTTGGTGGGCTTATATCTTGCCCCAGCATTGTTCGATGTAACTCAGGCGTGACTAGAGCGTAGTGCATATTTATCATCAGGAACACGAAGAGAACGAGAACCACAAATACTGGGCACTAGATCACAAAGCAAACATTTTAATAAGATGTTTTCGAATAAATGTATAAAACTAGCATTGTAAAACAAAATTTTATTTAATTTAAATTATTATTTATTAATTTAAATTTTGTTTAATTTCCGCTAAATATTATGCCAAGGAAATATACAAAGAACAAAGGAAATTTAAAAAACAAAAGTTTTAATGTGATAAGAGATAGAAAACCAAAAACCAACGGTGTTTTATATTTTTACTATGTGGATTTTAAAGAAATATTGGCCAAAGTTTTAGTGTAGTCGTACGTGAATCAGCGCGTGTGTGGTCTCCACATAATATTGTAATACGCCGCGTGATCAACCAACGAGTATTGAATTACAATCACTTCAGATCAATATCATTTCTGTTATTAGCTTCACTGGAGTAAGTACATAATAAATAACTTGTGGTTAAACTTTTAAAGTAGTAATAGCCTAAAAACATAATATGTACCTAAGTAGGTACCTATATTATTATTTTTACAGTTAGATTTTTAACAATCTTGATAATCATTCTTAAATAATCATGTAAAAAGAATACCTACGTAGGCGGTCCCATAATGAATTGGCCTAACTATGAACCAATGAAGGAAATGAAACGAAACCAATTTTATTTTTCAATATAATCACCATGAATACTAACACACTTCTGACATCTGTGAATCAACATCTCTAAACCTTTATAAAAATAATCACATTTTTTATCCTCAAAATGACTGAAGACGGCCGCCTGCAACTCTTCATCGCTTGAAAATTTTCTTCCTCTTAAGTCCCGCTTTAAATTTGGAAATAAATAATAGTCGGACGGGGCCATGTCTGGACTGTAAGGTGGATGTTGAACTTCTGTAAACCCGCATTGACGGACTGCATCCTTCGAAACACCAGCGGTATGAACAGGGGCGTTGTCATGGAGCAACAGGACACCTTTAGACAGCTTGCCTCTTCGTTTTTCCTTTATCTTGTCTCGTAATTTATATATTAAAGAAGCATAATATTCGCCATTCACGACTGTATTACGTTCTTTAAAATCCACCATCAAAATGCCTTGAAAATCCCAAAATATTGTGCACATCAGTTTTTTAGTCGATTGTTGCACCTTTGCCTTTCTAGGGGGCTTTTCACCCTTAAAACGCCATTCCATTGACTCGCGCTTGCTTTGTGGATCATAATACAAGATCATAGTTTCATCACCAGTCACTAGCCGCTCGATCACAGTCTTTGGATTTTCGCCACAAAGATCCAAAAACTCCGAAGCGCAGCGCACTCTTTCCTGTCTCTGTACCGCTGAAAGAAGTTTCGGTACCCATCTTGCACTCACTTTTTTCATGTGAAGATGTTCATGGATCGCGCGACGAATGGTACTCTTAGAGAGCCCAAGCCTTGCTGCAATTTCTCTAATCTTCAAACGGCGGTCACTCAGAACCTCCTCTTCGATAAGAGCAATCGTTTCGGGAGTGAGCACTTCCACAGGTCGACCGTCGTGACCAAAGTCTTCAACGGTTTCTCTCCCGAGGCGAAACTCTTTCACCCAATTTTTCACTGTGCTATAGGAGGGGGCAGACTCCTTATACACGCCATCCAATCGTTCTTTTATTTGGGCAGGGGATAAACCTTCTTTAAACAGAAACTTTATGACACTTCGATACTCAGTTTTCGACATTTTGAAAAAATACGCGACTCTCGTTATTCAGATGCCTGTTAAACTAAGACTAAGCATTTCATGTCGATGCATGTTTCTTATATTAAGTGCACGATTAACGTACTATTTAATGCAACACAACATGTAGCGACATGTCGCGTTGAACTATATCAACATTATGGGACCGCCTGGTACCTTTTATATATACGAGTAGCACCTAAGAAGGTGAGGTTTACGGATTGATCCTAAATCTGACTGATTTGGTCTGGGGTGTACAGGGTGGTTTACACGCTTTGTAACGATTTGCGGTTGATGATTTCTTGTAATTGACAAATATTTTAAAAGTGAATTATTTGATAGCAAGCACACAGTCCACCTAATGGTAAGTGAATGCTGTGACCCATATGGGCGAGGGCGAATCATTTCACTTAGGGGGCGTTCAAGTATTACGTAATGCAATTTTAAAGATTTTTGACCCTCCTTCCCCATCATGTAACACGCCGTAACACTTTTCTGTACCCCCCCCCCCCCCCTCCCCATCCCTAATCGTTACATGACACCAAATACATGCGTACTATATTGTTTATTTTAATTATTGATATTATCATTTAATAAACAATCACACATAATATACTTAATAAACATTTGCTTAAGTTTAAAATATATTAAAATCGGCTCAAATTTGTCCAAATAGACTTTTACTATTTCATTAGGCCGTTTTCCTGACTTGACCCTGTCCTTACATTCATTTTTGGGTTTATCCACCATTGTTCTTGTTATGCATTTTAGCTTTTTTTACTAATAAACCCTTAAAATAAAATAACATATTTATTTAAATCTTTGGCAATGCAATTAGAAACGGAAACATAACAGAAATAAAACATTTTAGTCACAATAAAATCGTGTTATTAATAAAATATTTAAAATAAAATCAGCCATAATTCAAATAAGTAGGGATGTAAAAAAAACAGTTTAATTGGAGTTACTGCTCTTCTGCCCACGGGTTTGCCATCCACTCGTCATTACTGACATCCGGAGAGCAGACGAAGAGGGTTACGGAATTGTTAATGCACTTGCATCAACTTCGTCTTCGTCGAGTCAATCGGCATCCTCAGACGATGTTTCATAGTGACGCACAATGCTCTCTGCATTTCTGCAGCTCATTTGACTTTCTGGCAGCAAGTTGCTGCGGCCGTACTCTTCTTTCACGACGGTCTTGACCAGTCTTGCCATGCACGTAACGACTGTGCATTACACACTCTTGTGGGATGTGATATAGATCCCACATGTTACATTCTAGAGGTGGCGACAGATCAATCGGCGGCACAAGAAGTGGTGAAAAGTGCTTAACTTGCATGTCCTTCGTCTAGCTTACTAAGTACCACGAGCATGCTTGGGGTTTGAAGGATTGGGCAGGGTGGCGGCAGTAAAGTATCCGGAAAGACATCTGCATCTATTTTCGATTAAGAATCAGATGAAAACACAGATGCTTTTTCAATCCTAAAGACTAAGATAGAATACTTCATTACCAATAAAAAGAGTCTTCGGTTCTCCAAGCTCACCATAAGAAACACAAAAGCATTAAGCTGCTATTTTACGCTTGTATTCAGCGAGAGCGTCCTCCCGGTCGAGCCAACTCATTCGTGGTACAACCATAATTATAGCTACAGCGTGGCTTTACCACGTAAAAGAGGAAGAAATAACGTGGACAAGGCCAAGGGACGTGTTTCTACAACACAAAAACAACTCTTCAGAGTTAAATATAAGTCTCTCTAACATTTGTCATACAAGATGGTACAAGAACAATTTAAGAGGAATCCCGCAGGTCATTCACACTGGACCAGACGAAATTCACCAGGAGACAGTTGCTGAAGATTGGGTGACTCAATGATTACGATTACCAGCATGTTAAGGGAATAGTGGTCATAATGGATATTTTAAAAGGTAAATTATAATTAAACATTATTCCGAGGCTAAAAGTAACGTATTACTGTATATATACTAACGTATTACTATACGGTGGTGTGCAGGCATGAAATACTGTCCCGCTCTGCTGAGCACCAGACCACGAAACTGCACGTCACTCGATAGGCCGATACTGGCTGAGGCAATAAGGGGAGTGCCCTGAAACTAAGGAGATACGACAAAAGGGTTCTTCTTAGCGGTTAACGCGCAAACTTGTCTTCGAGCATGTCTTCTAGGGTTAAACTTGACTAGATTTAGTCGCCTCTAATCCAAGACTTTGTTACTGCATAAAAAGTTTTTTACTACGAGTGACTCACGAGTACACAATATACAGCCTACCTGATGGTAAGTGTCAGACATTTACATCTACCCTCAACTAATAACCAAAATGCAAATTGTCTTCATGTAAAGTAGTATAAAACGACCGACTTATATCGAAGGTCAGGAAGGTCTCCATCACAGTGACCACTCATCATTAGGCGGACTGTAATTTGGTTGTTGTTGTATTTCAAATTTACGGCACTGAAGGAGCCGTGGAAGCTCAGATGGTTAGCGCTCGCTGTAAATTTCACAGTACGCGAGCAACCCGGGGTCAATCCCCGCCGGCACCAATGAAATTGTTAATTGCAACTTTAAGTGCTGATTTACAATGTGCTCGGCGGTGAAGGCAAACATGCAAACAACCATAGAAAGGTAATAAGTATAGAAATATTGTAATAAAGCTTGGATAAAATATAATTATGATAATAAAACATATGGATTTTTCCCTAGTTTAAAAAAGGCGAAAGAACATTGATATCGTTAACGACAAACGACCTAAGCCTAAGAAAATTAAGATGATTAATTTTGACTGATATACGACTTTTAACATTTTTTTTAAATTTCCATTGTACACCTTTTTTTCTAGAACCGTGATAGCTCAGCAAAGTAATTAAACGTAAATTTCACTGTACGCAAGCAAGCAGCGTTCGATCACCGCTGGCTTTTATAAAATTGTAAATCGCAATTTTAACTTGCTTGGTGGAATCAAAACGCTGATGCGTTGGCACGCTCGGGCTCGGGCAACCCATTTGTGCTGCATCACATAAGAAAGCGTCCAAAATATACGAGACATTTATTTTTAATGGGTAGTAATAAAAGCTCCGACAAAAAAAATAAGAATTGTCCTTACTCAAAATATGAAATCTATTGCCTCAAATACTAACTTTCCGACTACTTTTGTCCGAATAAAAATGACGAAACGACCGAATGAAATACTGAAATCTTCGAAAATTAAATATTAACCTTTAGTGCTATAATACTTTTCTATCAGCTTAAATTAGGTTTTACTGAAAACTATGCTTTGTAATTTTGATCTGTACTTACCTACTATTAATATATAAATTACCTTCCATATTTCATAGACTGTGGTGCTATTTTAACTACAACGTTATACTGAAAATACTATTCTGAGTGGTTATACAGAAACTTATAAAAAATATAAAAATGTACTTGTAATAATATTACCTTTTACTTATCATGAATTATACTTACCACAGGTATGCTTTCATATCAGTACTTACTTCAGCCCCCATAACATGACCATCGAAACACGATATAATAAAGCAATTTATCGCTATGAACTGTCAAAATACAATGGAATTTTGAAAGTTCAAAGCGATAAATCGCTTTATTACATCGTGTTTTAGTGGCCATGCTACTAGGGCAGGCGTTAAAAATTTAGAACAGTCATATAGATAAATCTAAACTAAAATGCACCTGCATTTTGGTTTCCTACAATATTTTACTATTATCCTGTTTTTTTTAATCGACAAATTCCCTTGTTTTTATAATGTTAGCGAGAAAAGAGATAAAAATAAAACAAAATTCAGTTCATTATAAAAATATTGTTTGATAGGTAGTACAAAATGTCATACATAACTGTACTTATGAACTAAATAGGGATGTGGGTAGATAGTTATCACTTATCAGTATCTTAATTATCTTCATTGTGTTATAAGAACAGGTCTGGATTTAGTAGGACGACCCCTAAATCCAGACCTGTTCTTATAATACAATGAAGTGCTTTCGCTTCCATAGGTGGAGTCGCGAGCTTCAATCTAATAGAGAGCCCTAGAAGGTGTTTACAAACGTATTTTTATGAAACTGTGGCCAAGTGCAGGATCCTTTTCTCCACTGTACATTTTCTGTTTCGTTTTTAGGCACTGTGAGTTTCCAGAAAGCAAAATGTTTCATCTTGTAATGTTCAAAGTTTAACCACTGCTCACCGTACGACACCTCTCCCACTTGGCTACTACTACTACTTGGGATCAAGTATTCAGTGTATGCGGTGTTGGATGATAAAATCTTTATTTTTAAATCTTTCCTTGCCCAGCAATACCCATCGCTCCAGTCCTTCAGCTCAATAGTAGGTGTTTCAGGTAAAAGTTCGAGCCGCCACCATAAGCCACTGTGTGTTCAAAATTAGACTGTATGTGGCGTTCTCCTTTGCGTCTCCATATTCGCTGTCTCCCATCGATCTGTTTTAAAAGAACTCTGCACTCATCAGTAAAGAGAACCTGCTGCCATTAGTTCAAATCCCAATGACGATGTTCTCGCGCATAGCTTAATCGGTTTACGCGGTGACGTCTCTCAAGTTTTGGGCCTTTGGCAGGTATATACGACCCTAAACCAACTTCTTCAAATCTCCTGCGAACTGTACGCTCACTTACTCGTACTCCTCGAACGTCTTCCAGTTCATTTCGAGCTTGTACAGCCGTTAATCGCGTATTCCTACGAACTCCAAGTTGTAAAAAACTGTCATCTCGCCTCGATGTACATCTTTTTCTACCTTGATCCCTCCTCCTCACAAGAGAATTAGACGATCTGTACCGCTGGATGCTGCCATGAATCGTTGATACTGGTCGACGAAGCCTTGAGGCAATCGATCTGTAGGTATGGCCATTTCTTCTCATTTCATCAGCCCTAATGATTTCCAGTGATGTTAAGTCAGGCATAATAAAGAGCTTTTACATTTTATAAACAAATAAACTAAAAAAAATATCATAACTGGCCAGTTCCTTAAGTAAAAGATTTTAAAATCCTGCTTTTTTGTGTTCCGCTAATTGTGCCGGTGTGCATATTTGATAACCAACAATAGAAATTATAATAGTTCATGCAAGTCGTAAAAATATGATTATTTTGTCAAAACTTTTGTTGTCGGTAACTTAGCAATCTTGTCGGAGGTTCAGTATTTTATTCGGAAGTTTATTTTTGTTATTCGAAGATCTATTTTTTTTTTAGGAGAAATGTAATTTGACCGTTCTCTCCTTTGTTTGTTAAATTTGTAATTTTTTTTTCGGTTTGTATTGGGTTTGTTTGACGGTAATTTATTATAATGCTGGTTAATTAGAATAATAGTCGCCCACAGATTGCTGGAGATTAATTTGTTTTTCGGAACCATTATTATATCCCATTTTTAATTATTCTACTAGTATATGTAATATGCTTTATTAGATAGTGACGAACCGTTTCAGGTATCGTTTGCCAAAATCAGATGATCAGTCTCGCTAATATGGGGACGTGGCAATGTCTGGATATACACGCTTTTTTCTTCTTTTTTGGCTCCATTGTAACCTAATAAAAATATTCTGGTAATATTTTATTACGGTTTAAGAAATAAATGAGTATCTATATAGATAATATCGTATAAAATAGTTCTGAAAATGCTTCTTGTCTTTCTCGCTACATCTTATTATGCTTTAAAAGCTCTTCCGACAGTCAGCTATTGCTATTCTTATTCTAGATTTGAAAATATATATTTTTTTATTTAAAAAAATGTATTTTAAATTTTCATTCTTGCTTGATTATGGAATAAGTTTTTTGATTTAGTACCATCTTCTCTTTATTGTTCACAAGTTCGAGACAAACCGCGAAATTACAAAACCACTCGACGCTTTCCCTTGAATGCAAACCACAAAATTTTCTTCGTTGTGTTGCCCGCATCATATAAAATATAATTATGGAGGATTTTTGAAACCGACAAAAGAGATAATGTGACAGTAATATTAGTTATGGACCGGGTAAAGGAATTATAAGAATTTCATTGTTACTATAACTAAATGCTACTCCTGAATGCTATAAAAGCAAGTAAGAAATAACTTTTTCGGTACTTTGAAAGTATTTCTGGTACCTTGATCTGTTGATCATCATCATAGATCATCATTTACTGCTTAATATACAGTATTATACTAGCCTCTTTTATTGAGCAGCGCTATTGATGACTTATGGATCCGAGACGTGTCCCTTCACTGCTGGCCGTATGAGAAATTTCAAGGTTGCTCAGCGAGCTATGGAGAGGGCTATGCTCGGAGTTTCTCTGCACAATAAACTTAGCAATGAGGTTATCCTCAGTAGAAGCAGAGTAACCGACGTAGCCCGACTGATAAGTAAGCTGAAGTGGCAATGGGCCGGCCATATAGCTCGAAGAACCGACAACCGATGATGAAGCAAGGTTCTCAAGTGGCAGCCTCGTACCGGTAGGCGAAGTCCATACTTCACCCCCCACTAGATGTAGTGACGACCTCGTAAGACATGCAGGAAGTCGATGGATGCAGCTGGCTCAGGACCGTGCTTTGTGGCATTCCTAGGTAGAGCACTATGTTCAGCAGTGGACTTGTGAAGGGCATTTCTTGTTGAGTATAATATTATGTATCCATAGAAAATAACCACGCTAGATGCCGCTCACCTAATAAAATACGCACTATTGAGTTGCTGTACTAAAATGACATAGCGTTGAGACTTTCAAGTAAATGTATGTTACCATCATAGATTACTGTGTATATACTAGAGAGTTACCATAGTGACACTGACAGCAAATATCAGTCCTTCGTACTCTCCCCACTAGAGGGAAGGAACCATAGATTACTGTGTATATACCTACTAGAGAGAAGGAACCTTGACGCGAATCAGCGCAGTTGAGAAGTACATCGTCGTGTGGTGTACAAAACTTTTAGTTGTACTTTAGTAATTTATTTTTATCACTTTTAATTTAATTTAATATTAATAATTTTCCATTAGAAGGTTTTTATTTAATTGAAAAACAAGATAAAGATTTTCAAGTTCTCGCCCTTTAGTCTATTTCTTTTATCCGTATGGTGTGGTAATTCTGAGTATATGGTACGCAACCCTCGTCATCATATTTCCAAAGTTCACAACGTTGTTAACGGGAGAATGTGGATGATAAATCCGACACCTCCTTGGACATCCTAGTGTATCTCTTCTAGCTCTTCCTCCAGCTCTAGTATCATCTTGTCTGACATCAATGTGCGTGCGTTAATCGTTGCCAAGTTCAATCATCTTCTTCAAGTTTCGTGGAAACCAGACGGAGATTCTTCGCACTCCTGCCGCGCTATTTATGTAATTTCCACCAGAGTCAAAAATAGCGTTTATTTTTTGTAGCTTTCATATATCCCATATGCCATAGTTGCCACGCTTGCCAAGCGGGTTGGCAACCGCAGTTTCTTTATTTTTGTATGAAAATTCATATACTTAAGGACGTGTATACGTTCCAAACGCTGAATAGCTCAAATAAGTACTTTTCAGGCCTATTGATATCGATCGATCAACCGCTTGTGTGACACAAATGATAATTATTAATTACTCATAACTTTAGGAAATTTAATGGTTTGAATAGTTATAAGAGATTTTTTTTATATTAATACAGTATTAGTGGATGATATCAAAAAAACTAAATCGAGGTTTTTTAATTTCCCTTTTAGTGTCAATTTCAAAGCTTAAAATATCTGAAATCGCTGACAATTTAAGAAACAAAAGATGCAATCAATTCAAATTGTTCGTCAACAAACCCCAAGGAAAATAGTTTCAGGAAAGATATTTTGATTTAAGAAATTAAAAATTCAAACTGTGATATTTTTATGAAAATGCTGTGGACGACTATTTTCACCAATTTGTTGCTTAATACAATAATAGCTCTATATGTTACAAGAATATCTTTTGTAACCCTTTCCCTTTAAAATTAAAATAAAAAAATTGTTGGCCATCAAGAATAAAAAAAATTGTTATTCTTGATGGCCAACAATATTTATTTTAAAGTGACAACAAATTATTCTTCAGACGCAATGGGAAATGAAACCATTGCGCTAATATGTATTACGTACTAGAGGCGACACTGCATTCAGTTACTATGTTCCATTCAACTACGGTGCATACACTGCACTTTAATCAGTCACTCGCTAGGCGCTTGTAGAGTTTACACGTGTTGTGTTGATTTAAAAAAAATCTCGTGATAAAAATATGCCGTCGTGCGTACTTAGATATTACACAAATAATTCAAGAAATGTCAGTAAAAACCAAGGAATTACTTTTCATTGGTTAATAAGATACTTAATCAATAAAAAAAGTATTATAAATTAGTAATAAAACAAATTATTCCTAAGACGCCATCTTGTGTCACGTAATATAGATTATGAAATTAATTTGTTCAGATGCGACATTTCTGTGGGTACTTAAATATAGGACGAATATATTATTATACACATTTTTTTGGTAGAAACATATATGAGTTATCACAATTAGGCCAAACTTTTTATATTTAATTTATTCTTATATTTTATTTTTAGGTTTCCACATCAAAGCCAAAGTGGAATAAATTCGTCAATTTTTAACTCTCGCGTGCCCAGTATTTATGAACGGCTCTTATTTTAATTTAAATAAATATATTTGTAATTTAAATGTTATATTAACAATGTTTGTTAAACATACATTTAGTATGTTTTTTATATTTGAGATAGATACCTTTTAAAATATTGAGATAAAAATATCATTAAAATGTAATTGTGATATTATATTATATTAAATAAGCAAATATAATATACAAAATAAATGACAAAATTTAAAAAATTGTTCTCGATATAATTTACCTATTTAACAGTGCAATCTTTTATTACCTACTAATCATTCTACCTATGTTTATTCTATGATAAGAAAACCAACCGCGCGAACACAGAGTGGCGCACATTTTTTGTTTGAAATAGCTGTTCTAGTACGTAAGTACGTATTACTTCAATGAATGAAACCAAGCTATTTTTAAGAAATAAAAGATCACGAAAAACTTAAAGAGAATTAAATTAAAAGTTTAGTAAATTTATCTTATACTAGCTAGTTAGTGATGCATTAGTGATTGATAACACATAAATGATAAAGGTTTGTGCACTTACTAGTTTATGGTTTAAGTTCAGACAATGTAAGAAAATCCCAAGTGCTCGCGAGATAAGAACGGAAAATTCTAAAAATAATGAGACTTTGTTTTAATATGAGAACGATTGAAATTTCTTCAGCAGCAGTCTTAATTTAAAAATAGGCCTAGCCTTTATTAAAATAATAAAATTCTTTGCAAAATGTGTTGTGAAAATTGAAAGCTCGAAACAGTGGCTCTAAGGCGGTCATAAAATGGACATAAATCAGGAAGTTATAGCAGGACTTATATCCACTGCTGTTGGATTTATCTAGTTCCATATTTTTCTTACCTATGGAGACATACTATTGTACCTCAGCGGTTGTAGAAGCAACGCGTAATTGAGTTTGCCAATTATGGGAACCTAAGGTGGATCATTGTGTTTGAGGTTAGGAAATAAGAGGTGGAGCATGTAAAACTCATCGGAAATATGTCATCCCAAGGAATAATTATGTTTAGTAATAATAATGTCCTCCAGACCGAATTTCGGCCACGGCGGCCTGCCTCAACGGAGGCTAGCCATCGGCGCAGGACAGGTTTATAGTGCCCAAGTATATGCGCAAGCACAGGTGCACTCTCTATTCCCTCACTCTCATAATCCAATGGGACGGTAAACCGACACGACCGGAGAGAGATCAGGCGCAGGACCAACGGCACGGAGGTGAGACACCGCCAACTTCCTTATTACTACATACTAAGATACTTAATACTACATTATATACTTACTACTACATACTAAAATACGTATTATAAATTATGTTAATAATATTTATCTTAGTATGTAGTAGTAGTTATGGTAATATTATGTAGACAGGCATTTTTAACTTAGTTGCACTTTGCACCCACAATATCTTTTATGCTTAGCCTGGAGGTAGACTGGTAGAGAATGCCCTGTTGCATTAAGTCCGCCTTTTTGTACTTGGTGGGCAAATAAAGCAAAAAAAAAAACAAATACCAATGATATCCGTAATTGCAGACGCATGTTGAGTAAACGTTCACACGGCACAAGCTACAAATAAGCCGTGTACTGTGGGATGAAAAATTAATATTTTGTCACATGTTACCGATCAAGAAACAAAGGAACTGAACCACCAGTTCATACGTCATTTCGGAAATATTGTGGGTTCAAGAGATAAAAGGTCTTTGTGAGACCACGGACTCATTTATTTACATTTGATTGTTGATGAGGATACCATTACCTATGCTTATATCAGAAATACTCGACGTTATATTACAGTTGAATGGAAGTTCCCAGAACAGAAAAACTTTATTTAAAGAAGCACTGTATAACAGAGTGCAAACTCGCTCTTGAAAACTAGAAAAAAAGTTAACAGCTTCAGGGTTTGCTGGAGTTTGCAAGCGGCTTGAAAATACCAACTGTGCTCTCCTCGTTAAGCAATTACTCAGAGTAATTGCTTAACGAGGAGAGGCTACGATTTAAGCAAGGTGCCATCTTTAAAAGATAGCAATAACAACGAGCGTAAAGTCGTCTCGAGAATTAGAAAGGGCTTCAAATGTCAACATACATGATTGTAGATTACACATATACAACAAATTTTCATTTCTGGGTGCTACTCCTGACGGCAAATATGAACCTGGTTCTTTAGAAGTGGATGCCCACAATCCGATTATAATAATTAAATAAAGGAATCCGAAGAAGCAATCAAACAAAACAAAATTAACTTTTGGTTGTATAAATCTGACGTTTTCACAGTCAGCACAAAAATCAAGTTCAGGGCCAATTTAGAGTAATTGATCAAAATATATAGTATATTTGCCTGTGGACAGACATTGGTAAAATTAAATTCAAATTCATAAAAAGAGACGACCGGTTCTGGAAGGAAAACGTGAAGGGACCTTTTCACCTATAGAGTTAGTTAACCATCGATAGGCAAGCTAAATGAATCTAAAAACCATGCTCACCTTATTGCTAGAATACACACTCATCTGAATCTAAAATCATTTGCAACCATTAAAATGGTTTCAGGATTCAGGTGCATCCATGTGTGCATCCATCAGTAAACTTTTACGGGCTTATAAAGAAAGAAAGAAAAAGATGTATGCTAGAGTACCTACTTGTCAAGAAGTTGTTTCGGCTGAACTTAAAATGTACGCAGCGCTCCGGCTTTTTTTTCTCCATTGGCACTAACCTCTATATATTATACAAGTACGCTTCGTTGGTCTGAGCAAGTATCAAGTTTAGTTCGGTATAATATGTATATAAAGTATAGCGGAAAACTGTTTTAATGTGCATGCGTAAGTCAGCCTTCAATTCGAATATCTAAATTCGAGCACGTCTAAAATGTTTATTATGTAAATAGTATTAAAATAGAGAATTTAAATTATTTTTAAATTGTTGCTCCTATTTTAAACAATAACGTGTATTGACATTTGCAGTGACAATGGCTTGTCACGATGCGTCACTGTCACCCTGTTTTGTATTGCACATTTAAATAAAGTGACAAGTAACGCGACACTCGTACATGCCATTCCGTTTGAAAGACACCTTTGACAATTCAATGAAGGACTCTTTAAATTTCACTGTACGGCATCTCATTATGAATGGGGTCGCTATCCCACGCTCAAAAAATTAATAACTAAATTTTTAATAATTATTATAAAGTAGAGAGAGAGAGAGTAAACCTTATTAACAAATTTTATCATAATACATATACGTAGCATTTTATTTGTCGTTCGGGTAGAAGGTGTACTCTTAATTATTAAGTAAAAGCTTCTATGAATGATTTCAGTGACCGGATGTTATAAATGTACCGACGGCGGCGTGTGACTTAGTGGGCGGAGTACTAGGCTACTTGCTTGTCGTCGCCGGTCGTGAATTTCAATGGCAACCAGTCAATATTTTAACCAAAAGTACGAATTGAATTGTATTGCTGTCTCTGAAAATTGGAAGTAATGTGATTGGAATTGGAAGAAAAAAATAATTGTATTTAAACGTGTGGTATTCGCGTAAATATCATTAAAAAATAAAAAATAATTGCATTTAATCGTTAATTGGAGGCTTTTCTACTTCCATCGTATAAAGTAAAAGTGTTATGTGATATTAATTCAAACATGTTAAATAAAACTTATTTTATCGCTATTATTTTAAATAAAAATTTAAAATAATTTACTTTTGATTTTCTGTTGCGTTTGATATACTTGTTTGGTTGATTGTGACTCTTTTTTCATTTTTGTCTCAATTAATTGAACTGAGCTTTTTGACAAGTCTACTGCAACTGCAATAAAGACATCCAAATAAATATTTGAATGTCTTTGCTGCAAATCTACATTAAAGCGGATTTTATTTTATTAACAATAATATTTTCCTCCAGACCGAATTACGGTCTCGGTGGCCAGTCTCAGCATAGACTAGCCATCTGCGCTGGACAAGATTATAGTGCCCAGTGTGCCGCGAGCCCTGTCAGATGAAGCTGTAAAAGCCGCATAGGCTAACAGCACAAACAACACAGAAAATAGACGAGTGCCCAGTGTACGCGCAAACCGCAAACACAGGAGCACAAGCTGTGTTTGTGTTTGCGCATACTGGGAATAAAGATATTCTTTCAGTTTCGTAGTCCTATGGAACAGCAATGCCATACGACCGGATAGAGATCAGGCGTAAAACAAAGTGATGACTGATGATTCTGAGCTGCTACTGAAAATTTCGTGACAAAAACCCAATAACTTATTTTGGAGCGACACAGGATTTGAACCGGGGATCATCAATCGCAGTTATGATCACTAACCAACGAGGCAGTCATATCAATATAAAGTCAGATTTTATTAGTAAATAGATACTTTGAACAGCTGCATGGAGGTTTAGCAGCGATTACATCCAGCAATAAAACTGATGACACGTAGTACATTATACTGCGATGTACCACCTAAGAAACAATGAAAAATTATATTTTTTACGTTGTACCTATATAACCTAATCGAGACATTTTAATTAAATTAAACTTTTATTTTTAATAAAAATTGATGTCGTTTCCTTGATGATTTATTCTTTGTGGAGTTTTTATAGAATAAAAGTGTAATTGTTATGTAGTGCTAATTAGGCATATTATGTACTTATTTAGTAGTATAAAATTCTGATCGTTTATCATGCAACTGTTATTTTCCCTAATTTAAACAGATAAATGATAATGGAGAACAATCTATTTTATGTTTATCATTTTACTTATACCACAGGAATGAGGCTTATATAAAATATTCAATTCTCAGACTAATCGTCTAAGTTATGTTTTACAATGACAGTGACACTGTTTTACTGACAGAAGAGGAGATAAAATCCTGTTGAGCACTATTAGGCCGGTACGCGTGCCGAAACATAATCAGTAGGTAAATCTCGTAAATAAATCGTGAGCTTTCTATAGAAAAACAAAAGGGGTTTAAGTTATTAGGCAGAGAGAAGGGAGCGCGTGCCGACGCGCGGGTGGCGCTCGAGTCGCAGTCCTGACGCATAATAAATTGCTTTCGGAGACAGATGATGTCTATAAGGAATGTTGTTTTGTTAGTTCTCAATTCTACTGACTAAATAATATATTATTTTCTATAAGTTGTTTTAGAAGCATATGGACTGATAGTTAAAATTAATGGTTTCAACGAAACGCTTGTGTCGTTATTAAGAAAGTATTTCTGAATATTTATTGAAAGTGAGGTACTTATGTTATATTAAGCCTTCAATACCTGCCGTATAAATGTTGAACTTTTAAGGCAATGTTTTATACTTTCTTATCGTAATAATAATAAACATGTCTGTGACCTGACTGAATTTTATTGTATACATACACATTATGTGTATACAACTTCAATAAAACACTTAAAGACATCATCGACACGTACGTCATCTAGTATCTACATTGAAGCAATAGGTACTAGGTATATTCTTATATATTTTATACGTGATAGAGCCACGCTCCAGCTATTATTTTATGGTTGTAGCACGAATGGGTCGGCTCGCCCGGGGAGGACCACGCTTGCACAGAATACCAGCGTAAAATAGCAGCTTAATACTGCTGTGTTTCGCATTATGAGTGTAGAAATCCGGAGACCCTTTTTTACTGGAAACGAGGCATTCCATTTTAGTCCTCAGGGGTGACAACCCAGCGTTTTGATTCTTAATAGAGGATAAATGTAGATGTCTATGTCTATGGGTCACAGCATCCACTTACAACCCCTATTTTATTTAAAAAAAATATTACTTCTTTATATCTAATATTTTTCTAAAAGTACGTATCAATTTGATATCTATATATTATAATAATTATTTTTCTCAATCAATTTGTAAGGTCCATTGCTGAACAAAGGCCTCTTCCAAGTGTCACCATTACCCGGTGATGATCACCTCCACCTTTTTCATTACAACACGGCTGAGCAGTAGATTGACGGTTATTTTAGCAGCACTCACATTCACAACGTTTTTCAACCGCAACCTAGTTAGGCGGTGGTCTCCTATAAACGCCGTCGGCCGCTTACAGCGTCACGTCGTACGCCGCGTTACGATGCTTACTATAGAAATGTACTGTTGTGGTCTCTTTTACACGCTGACGTCGGCGTATGGACGTCGTAGGCGGCGTAAGACGCTTTGCGCTGCGTCTCTACTCTCTAGTTATTTTGAACCATTGCAGCGTGAACGTCGTGTCTAGCGTCAGTACAAAATGGCCAAATTTAATAAAGGAAAACCTTTTCTTCAACCGATATGGGCTTAGGATGCCTTTTTGATGGCACTTTTGTTACATACTCCTGCACAAGCTCTACAATTATATGTTTAAATTGTTCTTGATTAATAAGAAAATATTCAGTAAATTTAGAATCGCTGTCTTTTAAGTGTTTCATTATCAATAGCTGGAAACATCCTTCCTCATTTCTCTTCATAAAAAACGTTTTTTTAACAGTAAATTAAGGGTAGATGCATTCAATAAGTGTCTCTAATGGTTTTAGAACATAGAAATTTAATGTTTACTTCACCGAAATTTTTCTTTTCAAGATAACATGTTTTCACTAAAATTAACATCTTTCCATTGTCATTTTAAAAACACTACAAAGTTAAAAATTAAGTCTGTTTCTTTATTGTCTATCAGTTTTAATATCGGGTGTTTCCTCCTCTAGCCCTGATAACCGCTTGCATTCGATCTGGCATGCTTTGAATGATGTTTCTGACCTCAACTTGCGGTATGCTGTCCCAAGCGGCCAGCGCTGCATTTCGGAGCTCATTTAGAAATTGTGGCGGTTTGGAGCTGGATTTTATCTTTCTTTTGAGCATACCCCATACATGCTCAATTGGATTTAAGTCCGGGCTACGAGCTGGCCACTGTAATTTTTGTATTCCAACCTCTTCCAGATATTCCTCTACACAATGTGCGACGTGCGGGCGTGCATTATCGTGCATGAGGAGGAATTGGTCGTGTCCAATGAATCCCGAATAAGGCATTACGTGCTCCTGAAGAACTTCCTCGATGTATCGAGTAGCTGTAAGCCGATTATCGACGATGACCAACTCTGTACGTGCGTCGGAACTTACACCTCCCCATACCATTATTGAGCCTCCATGGAAACTCACAGTTTGGGTGGTGGTAATGGGTAGAAACCTCTCTCCTCTTTTTCTCCACACTCGTTCTCGACCGTCTGGAGCACGTAAAGCTATTCGACACTCATCTGTGAACAACACTCTAGCCCATTGCTCGTGGGTCCAATTGACATGTTCTCTTGCGAACTGAAGTCGGGCTACTCGGTGCTGTCTGAGAAGTTCTGGACCTCGTGCTGGTCTACGAGCTTTTAAATTCACTTCCTCCATTCGTCTTCTCACCGTACGCTCACTAACATTAACGCCTCTTGCGATTTGGAGCCGCTGGCGTATCTCAACAGCGGTCAGGTAGCGGTTTCTCAAAATCTCCATAACAATAAAACGATCGTCCCGGGCCGATGTGCACCTTACGCCCCCACTGCCTGGCCTGCGGGTGTAGCGGCCTGTCTCCTGGTATCGTTTCAGTGAATACTGCATTGAGGACCGTGGTACGTTAAGCACAATAGCAACTTCACGCTGTGTCAGCCCTTGGTCAATTAATGCTACTGCTTGTGCAACTTGTGCTGGTGTTAATGGCATTTTTATTGGCTTTAAAGCACCTTTAGTTATTTAATTAAGACACAAGATCACAATAATTGAATAACCTTACAGTAAACTTTTCACAACACACAAATTTAAAATGTGAACTTAGTCGCTCAAATGACCCGATTCAACTAAAAATTAAAGAATTCGTCATGGTGCACTTAAACATAATGAATTACCCTCTTGAACTTGAGGGTAAACATTTTTTGACATACTTGCATAACAAACATTCATCAGAAACACTTAAAGCTTTTGCTATCGCGAGATAACCGCTTGGCCAAGTTTCCGTGCCGGTGAGTGTAATCAGTGCCTTGTTGCCTTTATTTTTATTCGTATACGGTCGTCTTGTGCCTCTTCTTCAAGTAACACAAGCGCCGCCAAAAGTATTGAATTTATATCCGTTTTATGTACAAATATGACACACAACCACACGTGAGCACTGTCGGTTACTTAATTGTTGCTCGATCGAAAGTCTAGACGTCGTCCGTTTGTAAGATATGTATTGACCGCTGACGCTGTGCCTGGCGTTCAGACGCCGATCGGAACGTTTACGCTGAAGTCGGACGTCGCGTATAGCATTTAATAGGAGACCGTAGCCTTAAATAATAAGTCAGGCATAGGCATGATATAACTAGTTTAAAATCACATTAAGCAATAGTAATCACTGTTGAAAAATATATAAGGATAACGTATGTATGATTGGCTAAATAAGAAATTTAAAGAACAGCTAATTGCCTTTTGTCAAAATTTCTAGCGGGCGTTTCAAACAGAATGATATATGTGTAACGACGCTACGATCCAACTGTTCGAGTTGTTGTCGGAATTTACGAGCGGGCCTGAACACGGCAAATACATTTGTTAATAGACACATTAGCTGTTAAATGCGCCTGCGCCGACTCTTAATTGCCGACATATCGTCGTGTTTGCGCGTTGTTTGTAGTCCTCCCTGACAGCGGATAGAAAGTGCTCTAAATTGTTTGACAGTTGTTATTAAAGTTCACAAGCGTGTAGAGGGTGTAAAAGGCAGATGAATAAAGTTTTAAATTGGATAGATTAGCTTCAATTAGACTATTGAAGGAACGTAGTTGCAGGCTTAATATATATATTTTGGTTAGATATTTCATATGGTATATTGTAGTTAGTTTAACCTTACTTTTTCGGCTGTATTGTTTCGCAGTTACTTCCTATTTATCGGGGTCGTGAAATGAGGTCTCGTGGGAGTCTATAGAATATTTATGTCAAATATGATTTACTATTACACCTATCACTATTTCTTGATTTAAAAATAAAGAGAATTGAAAATCTGCGTGAATTCCCCATCATGGAAAATTATTGTATGAAAAATTTTTCATCTAAATACTAAATGAATCACTGGAGGCCCTAAGCACTATATGCTATTCTCAATTACCTCAATAGTGTCTCCCAACGGATAGGTCTTAAGATAATCATGGACAAAACGAAGATCATGTTTAATGTCCATGTCACACCTTTGCCGGTAGTAGTTGGCAGCACTAAGCTCGAAGTTGTTGACGAGTACATTTATCTGGGACAAATAGTCTGACTAGGTAAATCTAACTTCAACCAAAAGGTTGAAATCGAAGGAATCAACTCGGCTGGGCAGCGTTTGGGAAATAACGACACATCTTCTCGTCAGGTATACCTGAAAACCTGAAAACTAGATTGTACAACCAGTGCGTGTTGCCAGCTTATGGATCTGAGACGTGGTCCTTCATTGCTGGCCGTATGAGGACGCTCAAGGTCGCTCAGTGAGCTATGGAAAGTCCTATTTTTCTCTGCGTGATAATCATGGAAATGAGGATATCCGCAGTAGACCAGAGCGACCGACATAGCCCAACGGATTAGTAAGCTGAAGTGGCATTGGACTGGCCATATAGCTCGAAGAACCGACAACCGATGGAGAAGAAAGGTTCTCGTGTGGCAGCCTCGTACCGGTAGTCGTAGTGTAGGGCGACCCCCCACTAGATGGAGTGACGACCTGGTAAGACATGCAGGAAGTCGATGGATGCAGGTGTCTCAGGACCGTGCTTTGTGGCATTCCCAGTAAATAGTGAAATATATGTATAAATAAACGGAACGGGCTTAACTTTTTTAATACAAGTGCGGGCAAACGGGCATACGGCTCACCCTGATGGAAAGTAGCGACTGCCGCCTACGAACTGCAACACTAGGGGAATTGCAGGTCTTTTAAAAAGGAGTAAGCTTGTTTCTTGAAGGTCCCTAAATCTTGCCTAGGTTCGGAAAAATCGCTAATGGTAAAAAATAATATGTAAAAACTCCCAGTAAATCGCCAAGTTGTGAACCGCCAAGCATCCAGAGGGTGCGGGATGGTATCTGTAGTTTACTCGCGACGTGAGTAGGTTGAATTTGGCAGCTGGAATTGATCCTAACAATTCTTCTGAGCACTCCCCGTGGTAAATGCGATAGAAAATGAATCGAGCCGACAAGAAGGAACTCGGTCGTCTACGATTTGAGCCGCTCTAAGCTGAATACGATCAAGTGAAAGGAGCTAGCATCGGGGTGCCCCTGCTCAGAAAACAGTGTTCCAAGTGAGACTAAACCTGCACCTTTTAAAGTTGCAAGCGGTGTGCTGCCATTATGTACCGTCCCGCTCTGCAAAGCACGCCAAGCTTTTATAAAATATTCATACAAACGATATTCCTCAGATATCTTACTCCTAACGGAACAAGTCCTTGTATAGCCTAAAATCTAGATGTTTGTCCATGCACAATCCATTTGTTAAAACCCCGCTACGAATGTACTTCATTTTCTTCACATTGTAGTTCACCTTCGATTTGCTGACGATATAGTCCTTATCGCTGGAGGACCTAAATCCTATGCTCAATGGCCTAAATAGTGCCTCCCAACAGATGGGTCCTAATATGAACTTGGACAAAACAAAGATCATGTTTAATGTCCATGTCACACCTATGCCGATAGTTGCGAGCACTAAACTCCAAGTGACAAATATGTTTACTTGGTACAAATAGTCCGACTAGGTAAGTGAAACTTCAGCCGAGAGGAAAATCAACGGACTCAACTCGGCTGGGCAGCGTTCGGAAAATTACGACACATCTTCTCGTTAGCTATCCAGGGCGTTGTCAGTGATGACTTATGGAACTGAGACGTGGTCCTTCACTGCTTGCCGTATGAGGACGCTCAAGGTCGCTCAGCGAGTTATTGAGAGAGCTATGCTCGGGATTTCTCAAAAGAGATCGGCAAATGCACGGACACTCATTAATAAAGTTCAAAGGTTTTTTACGCTTTTACTTTTATTTCAGCCTTTTTAATATTATGTTGTGCATAATAGAGCCGTTGATTCTATAGCCCGATAAAAATATAGCGTGTAAATTTGTTAAGTGAAAGTCGGGAGCTATCTGCTTTCTAGTATGTACCACTGATAGAAATTTTTAAATAGTCACTTCTTTTTTTATTTTCGTATAAAAGTCCTCTACTAAACATAAGCTTTTTCTATTCTAGAAAGGATTTGCCAAAATTGTTACGTATGACAAACTGATGACCAATCTAAGTACTATAAGTATTACAACTTGGATGTTGCTCCGTGTAGCTGATTTTACATCTGATCTC
Organism: Parnassius smintheus behrii; assembly: GCA_036936625.1. Lineage (NCBI taxonomy): Eukaryota > Metazoa > Arthropoda > Insecta > Lepidoptera > Papilionidae > Parnassius > Parnassius smintheus. The sequence continues at coordinate 31,796,212 of JAUPFT010000005.1, read as the reverse complement.
AATTTATAAGATGCTCTAAGGTCTTTCTTGCGTTTTCACAGCGCATTTTGTAAATGCAGTCCTAAACCTTTTAATATGTCTTTGTCATCTAAGCCCTTCTATGAACATGGATCTAACAAAATAGGATTTAAAAATGCGTTACTAAAACAATGGATCCTGCGCAATTAGCGTGATGGCAACGTACGATTTGCATTGTTTTGGCATTGTTGTGAGTGCGTCGTTAACGAGCTTCAAGTGGCGCGTGCACGGCGGGCCTTCGCCCCGGCCATAGGCCCCGGCTCGCCCGCGCCGCCCTTTGTCTCTCCTCTCTTTTCCAATGTCACTCCACATCACCTTTAATGGCCTAACATTTTGTATAGGCCTTTCGTCTTCAATTAGCGTTATGTTTGTTCATTATTTAGATTTCATTGTGACAGCAAATGTTTAGTACTCGCTGAAGTTATACGGAATTCTTATGTTTAAACAATTTTGTTTTAACAGTTCTATACTTTAGATAATTAGATTCATATTAATAAATTACAACTGCATGACAGTTACAGGTACAGGAATTGTTTATGGTCGCTAATACCAGTATGTTTTTTCATAGCATCTTTATCATATTATAGAATTAGTGCGTTAGATCATTTAACTTCCCAAATTTCCACCATTGAAGTAATATGATATTCACTCGTTTGCAAAAGGCTACTCCAAATTGCTCACCGATATTTAAGACAGGTGCCCGACACTTTTGTGTAGTACCTAAGTTAATCGAAGAAAGCTTATGATAGAGGCTGTTTCATAGTAATATGCTGGAACGTAATTTTAGACTAATTCTAGTATATATTTGCTTGCGGAGGGTTTCCACATGCAGGTTTTCTCGGACGAATTTCTGTTTGTTTGCAGTTGCGGTTGAGGGTGCTAATGCAATTTGTCGTACTCTCAGATAGTGAAATATAATAGCAGTGTATAGCACAACATCGAACCCCAAAAAAAAACACGGATCATCGCCTTCACTTTCAAGACCAAGGTGACTGTCATCAAAATGCGAATTAGTACAGGCACATTCCCGCTCGAATTAAAATTCTTAAGAAAATATCCTCCTACTCTCCGAGGTACATCTATGGAGGTCACTGATCATCTCGAGCTTCTCGGCATAAAGTTGAGAGCTAGTCTCAACTTTGACGCTAACATTGGTTTGAAAGCACAAACTGCGGCTAAAAACTGTTATTAATTATTATTTATTAGGATATTTTAAACAAGGTGAAGCGATACTTCACAATACTTTAAGTCAGAACATGCATGGAGTATTGCAGTCACCTTTGAGATGGCTTAGCAAAATATCAACTTGCCGCACTCGACTCAGTGCAACGCGGAACAAAGAGGCTGGTCGACGACAAGAAGCGAAACTACTCTTCACAGCTTGGCTAACCGCCGCCAAGTTGCTCGTTTGTCGTTCTTCTACAGATTGTACTTCGGAGAGTGTGCCCACGGGCTTCATATCCTCATAAGGCCATCTCCATTCGCCTATCGGATTACCAGACGTACTGCAGATACCAGATTACCATCCACACTTGGTTGACATTACGAAAATTCGCTCTAAGCGCTATAAGTCATTTTTCATAATTTTGACAATTGACATTACAATATGTATTTCAGTACATTTTAGTATTGTGTAGTGTAATTAGTTTCTTTTAAGTTGATTTTTCGAAGTGTTCCTAATTACTGCCAAAGCTAGTTTGCTATTATTTTCTTAAAATTAGTTATAGTATACGACTTTGTGTTTTTGTTTCTGTCCTCCTCTTAGTTTTGGTCTCATAGCGCAGCAAAGCTTAAATTGATCATATTACCCTCATGTAGGTTAGTAGGTCAATGTTGCATAATAAATAAGCAATAAAGTTACTATTTTCTATTTTGCAAAAAGAATTGTCAAGCCATAAATTAAAGAAAGAAAAAGGTATATTTGAATGGCTTTATTCGATTTAAAATTGCTACAAAGTAAACGTACAGACAATGTAAGTCGTCGCAATGTCTGCGCGTTTCAAGCGGAATCATTTGCAAGAATGCACTCGATTGAGAATTAGATAACAATGACGCAGTGAGCGTGTTTCATTGATCCTTCAGTTTTACAAAAAGGAGTTTTAAATGGATGAGAATAGTGAAACAGATTTAAGGTTACTGAGCATATAGACCACCGGAGTAGGCGGCGCTTTTAAATCACCGTGCGTACAATATGTATGGTACACTCTGCTAGTTTATTTGGAAGATACTTTAACATTGTTATGACCATTTAATAAACACTGCACAATAATTTTAGCAATACAATTTTTTTTATTAATAAGATAAAAGTGTAATACGAGCAGACAGTCCACATGATGGTAAGTGATTGCTGTAGCCCATAGACATCTACATCTATCCACGATAACGAATCAAAATGCAAACGCGTTGTCACCCGTGAGGGCTATGTTTCTAGTAAAACGGGTCTCTGGTTCTCTACATTCACCACACGAAATTCAGGAGCGTTGAACTATTTTGCGCTGGTATTCTGTGAGAGCGTGGTCCTTCCCTGGTTGAGCCGACCCATTCGTGCTACAACTATAATATACTAATAAAGCTGCAGCATGAATCTACCACGTGAATATAAAGTTTTATAATATGTCGCAATAATTGAAATAATACTAGTTTTTACGGAATTTATCGCGTATATTTAACTTTTTAAATACCCGACGTTTCGAACGCTTTACAGCACTCATGGTCACGGGCGGGACTGAGATGTTCAACGTCCATATGTCATAGTTAACCGCGGTTACCATAGATTAAAATTTAACTTTTGTTTAGATTAAAATTTAATCTCACAGTCCCGCCCGTGACCATGAGTGCTGTAAATCGTTCGAAACGTCGGGTATTTAAAAAGTTAAATATACGCGATAAATTCCGTAAAAACTAGTATTATTTCAATGTGTAGTGTTCGCGTAAATATAAGAAATCATTATGTCGCAACAACACGTAATTATGTCAATACATTTACAGCGTGTGGGGTCAAGGCTACAACTACTTAGACCTAGACATTGCTATTGAATGTTGAATGTGATATGAATAACAATAGATATCGAAAAAACATTTAGGAACAGAACTGCAATTACGTTGTTGATCAAACGTCACAAATATTCAATTTATATGATATTTGTTAATAATTACTAAGGAATTTGTTTTGTGGTGTATTCACAAATTAAACTAATAAACTTTCTAGAATTTAGCGATCTAATGCTTTTATACTAGAGGTTTTATTTATTTACTTCTTGTAAAAAAATATGGGAAACTCTTATGTATAGGGATTATTTTCTTGAATGCACTTGATTAAGCTAGAAAGGAAAATATTCTTGTTAAACGACGAGTCACTCTATTTTGAAAAGTCAGAATGTGTCAAAAAAGGCACGTATGGCAATTTATAGTGCTGTGTTCGTCCCTACTTTAACGTATGGTAGTGAAAGTAGGGTGTGGCAGCAGAAGCACGAGAGTAGAATAAACACAGTTGAAATGCGGTCGTTAAGGAGTATGTTAGGGCTGAATCTGAGTGACAGGGTGAGAAATTTTGTGATAAGAGAAGAGCGTGGTTTGCAAGATTACGTTGTGACCAGGATTAAGAAAGGAATGCTTCGGTGGTTTGGTCATGTGGAAAGAATGAATGAAAGAGTGACAAATCAAATTTATGCTGCAGAAGTGAAGGGCAGAGTCGGAAAGGGACGTCCTAAGCGAAAGTTTATCGACCAAATTGGCGATATATTGAAAATGGGCCAAATTAGGCGTACCCTTAACCGACCAGCATGTATGCGTAGGTATATGGTTGTGGAGGAGACGAGAGAGGTGTGTCAGAATCGTGCCAAATGGAAGTCTGTATTCTCTCCCTACCCCTCTGGGTGACAGGCGCGAGTGTTTATGTATATGTTCGGATATCATCAGCATCATCCTCATTATTAGTGCAGTCGTTCATAATTCCACTGTTGTACATAGGTCTCTACCAAGATATGCCACAAAGCACAGTCCTGAGCCAGGTTATGGTTCGAATATATGATAATTTTATTGCATTTCATTAGTGAGCAGTAGAAATAACGTGCTCATGGAAAGACCCGCGTATCATTGTACTCAAATATAAAATCTAATTACCAATGCGAGGTCACAGACACGTTTTCTGTAAAATATTTTGGGAATTGTTGCTATAGCAATCACAGCAGGTACTAGTACATGAAAACTAGTCAGTACTTACCATCGTACTATATTACTAGCGAAAGTAGTAGTAATACCTCAATTGTAAAATTGTACGTAGGTATTAGTTTTGATGTTTTGAAGTTTATAGCAGAGGTGCAAAGTTCAGCTCCGCCTCACCACTTAGAGCACAATCGTTGTGAGATGATGGTCAACATGGCAATGGCGTTGCATACGCGCGGTAAATATATATATATATATATATATATATATATATATATATATATATATATATATATATATATATATATATATATATATATATATATATATATATATATATATATATAAAGTTAATAAAGTTACAGCCTATATACGTCCCACTGCTGGGCACAGGCCTCCGCTCATTTCTGAGAGGGTTTTAGGGCAAGGAATTCTCCGCCGCGCTGCCCTTATGCGTGTTGGCGAACTTCACATGTCTTCGGAATATATTTTTTTATTTATTTCTCTGACATGCAGGTTTCCTCACGATGTTTTCCTTCACCGCCGAGCACGTGGTATATCAGCACTTAAAATTGCAATTAACAATTTCATTGGTGCCGGCGGGGATCGAACCTGGTTTGCTCGCGTACTGTGAAATTTACAGCGAGCGCTAACCATCTGAGCTACCACGGCTATATACATATATATATATATATATATATATATATATATATATCCATTTATTATTATTTATTATTACATTATTACGTATCTAAATTTAGAACGTAAAATTATTATTTTCTTCTGCCTGTTCACGTTTGATAATTGTAAATGTAGATGAAACTTCACGAAGTCTTCTTCTGCACCAGCCAGTAAGATTGCTTTAGTCGCCAAGCTTGGTGGCGGATGGACGAGCGCACTACCAGAAGTCTCGCACTCTTGACACTACTTTTCTTCGCCTGAGTATTTTACGTCTGGTGTAAAGTGTGAACAAGATGATTATACCGCCATCTATCGTAAGCTATTAAATCGTTATGGCATATCCTACAGGCGCCCCGAGACAAAATGGGGTGATGCTTTGAAACCTGACACTATATGATCCATGATGATAACCATCTGATCGCTACCATGCTGTTTCTAAATCCTTACATAACAGTTGTAAAAAAGTCCCGTTGCATTTCTTGCAGGTTCTTTCCAGGACAGAGTTTTCTTCGAACCAATGGTGAAAGTAAAAATGACTTTTAATAATAATTGCACGTAATCAATATCGAATAAAGATGATTCTATTCTTTTCTATAAAAAACAGAACTTTGCACGATTGAAAAGCTCAGTAGCTTAAACATAAAATGCATGTCTGCATATCATCGCTGCATTCCAAAAATCAACAAGACGTTTAGGTAGCAGACCGTTGCATTGTCAAGCGCCCATTCATGCCACTGCTATTGAATACCAATCGATACTCGTCTGAAGATCTCTTATTCACGCGTACTTTAACAAACAACAAACAACGTTTCAACTCGTATCGCACCTAACTAGATTTTAAATTTAGGGGGAAAATGCACTTTATTAATATGCGAATACAACATCGAATATTTGTGATGGTGATGCAAATAAATAACGGAGGCGGCATATAATAACACAAGGTAATGTTATTCTTAGCTAATCTTTTGTGTAAATTCAAGTTTTTTCGGAACCTTTTATTGAAATGTTTGGCTTTATGTCCGTAATTCGATAAAAGACGTTCCACCTTGGAGTATGATCACAATGGTCCTTTATTTAAAAATGTAATCGACATTCGGAACAACCTACTTATACTTTTATACCTAGTAATCTTTTCAAATAGTTTGCTTAGAAAAATATTAAAAATAAAAAACATTTAACTTTTATTGCACCAACTAAGTTAGAAATTTTGATGGAATTGATGTATATGAAAGTAATAATTTTGCATACTTTTTAAGACACGGTAAAATAATAGAAACTTACCTAATACTTGAGATACTTACATCATTTACATCGTCAAATTAAATTTGACCATATCAATTTTTAAAAACAGGGAGTATCTATCATGAGCAAATTATACATTGTTTCAAATTGTATGTAGGCATAATAGATTTCGATATTTACATCGTCAAAGGCAAAGTTATGGGTTTGTTTAATTTAAGCTTATTTCTCAAAAAGTCGGAGTTTTTTTTGTCATGTTACAATATCATTGACAATATATAAAGTTAATACAATGCCGAATAAATAAATATATTTAATGTTAATTTTAGTTATATATAATACACTTTCTGAGAAAGTACTCTGCGCCGATTCCGTGAAGGTTCTTTACACAGCACCTTTATATCAAAGCTCTATCAAGCTGGCAGTGAAAAGTACCAGAAATCATTAAAAATTTTATCATTTCTGTCTCTAAAAACCTCGTATTACTGTACCGTATACTGGAAGTTAGTTACTGGTGCCAAGGTCCAAAATATTTTTCCTTCTATTTTGTTTGCTGGCTTTCTGGCTGTCTGATGACAGCTCTGACTATAAAAACCGCGTGTTAGCTACGGGTTGCCAGTTCGGACCAATTCTTGGATTCCCTTATTTTTTTCTTACACTGTTTTTAGTAACATTTTGCACGAATTTTAATCTGTTATTCGACTAAATTTAATTTCGTTACTTTACTGCTTATTTGATTTAAAGAAAGCAGTAACGTTTTAGCCACAAAATCAGTCTTTAGCAACAACTATTTAGTTAGAAATTCCCGACTTTTTGTCAATGATTGCTTCCTTTTTTTATAGAATATTGGTGACAAACGAGCACACAGTTCACCTGATGGTAAGTGGGGTGCTGTGGCCCATAGAAATCAACATATATCCCCGATTAAGAATCAAAATACAGATGCGTTGTCACCCCTGAGGACTAAGATGGAATGCCTCGTTTCCAGTAAAATGGGTCTCCGGTTCTCTACACTCACCATACAAAACACAGCAGCATTAAGCTGCTATTTGACTCTGATATTCTGTGAGAGCGTAGTCCTACCCCGGCCGAGCCGACCGATTCATGCTACAACCATAATATAGCTGCAGCGTAGCTCTACCACTAATAAAATATCAAATTCAGAGATACGTGTTACGTATGGAAGTAGAGGAAACGAAACGAATCGAATCAAAATTACCAAAGGAATCTGTATACCGCGTCTTAGCGGTACGTTACGAACAAGTAGTGGAGGAGTGGAAAAATGTATAGCCCATAGCAAAAATTGTTGTTTTTTTTTAAAGAATTAGTGTGTTAAGCGAGCACTTACTTCGCTTGATAGTAACTCTCACAGCATGAGAGTGCGTGGTTCTTCCTCGGTCGAGCCGACCCATTCATGCTACAACCATAATATAGGTACTTGCAGCGTGACTCTACCACGTGTTCAGTGATGATGTAATATTTTACACATATTTTTAACATTTTATGGTAGCCACATACATTATTATGATACATACGATACTTGCCCGTGACAAAACTTGCTGCTGGTAATACTTTAGGAGATAAAGGGCTTTTAGGAGATATAGGAATTCAAGCTAGCAGCCTCCCCTCAAAAACACCAGTATGGTCGGCGTTTGAGATTTTATTCCTACTTTAAGATTTACATTGATTTATATATTACACTAGATCGGTAATAACCGCGCCAAATCGTTGCCACTGCACATATGGCCACAGCCATATGCCTAGATGACGTCAGATCAGTGTTCAATGTGACGCCGACAGAGTTGAGCTGCGACAAAAAATGGGTAAATGCGTAGTGGAAGAATGCTATTCAAGGTTACAAAAACGTAATAAATCAAGCGGAATCACTTTCAACACATAATTTTTTTAGTTCTTGTTTTCATATAACGTAAAAACCTCAAATAATTAAATAAAATTATCGAATATTGCCATTTAGGTTCAATGTTGCAACTTTTCCGCATTTGTGATTATCCTATATGGGAAACTATATAATTAATGGGGTAAGTTAATTTGTTACCTCTAATTTTAAATATTTTGAAAATTATAATAAAAACTACGTCAACTACAGGTCTGTCTATAGACAGTAAAATATTTTCTACTATATAAAAGTTTATGTTTGTTCGTACTTTCTACGATGCCATACCGTTCATTAGATTGCGGTCAAACTTAGTTAACTTATTGGTTGCACTTGTGCGAAGGTTATACGCATGGTACCATTAACTGACACTAGGTGGCGTGAGTATTATACTGACTATTTATTTGAAAGTTATAGAAAGTTATATATCATTCTAATTCAATGATTGTATTATCATTCCTAATTATACAATATAACTGTTCCACATTTTTAACGAAATTCTCACAATTATTTCTTCTGCGGCAACTATGGCAGCCGGGTACGAGCAAGCAAAAAAATATAAACTTTGAATTACATAGTTATCAGTTATTAACAACGTCATTTTCAAAATTGAAATTACAATATAAAAAAAAATAACCGAAATTATCATAGGGTCCTACTTTCTGTGGTATCGTCACAAGAATGCTGGCTACGTGTCCTCACTCCTCCCTGAATGGCTATACTTAGCCTTCAAGCGAGGAAACAACAAACTTAACAACTTCTTATTACCAGCAGCGATGATCAGTCGCAGATACAGTTTTTTAAGAACTACACCGCACGTGCACCCTACGGACCAATAGTTTCTACAGCAAATTGCACAAATATGTACTTATCTTCCAAATACTCTGGGCTATTTATTTGGTTCAGTTGCCTCTAATACCACCCGGGATGCTATCAAAGTGTTAAAAATTATAAAGTAATAAAAATATAAATTACTTCGCAACCTTCCGCTAGCTAAATACAATGATGTGTCTTACCTGGATTGAAGAGCACCTCCCGCCATCCCTCAATTGCATGCACTAACTCCGTCACCACTAGATTTATATTTTTATTATAATTGATTTCCGCAAAGTAACGTCTGATTCTATCAATTATTCTACAAAGATCTTAAACCGAGGAAACATTTATAGAGATATGACCTGCACTACGGACTCCCAGAGCCCGATATGTGAATGGAGCCAGGGAAAAACGAGCACTTGGAAAGATCAAGTGGTGCAGCCTCACCAAAGTCGCGAAAGATAGTCAAGTGGCGCATCGCCAATCGCCATACCAACACTCCTGTTCCTTTACGACTCCAAAAGAATCTCCTCTAGCCGCAGCCCACTAACACACATCCAACGTGGCTCGACATCATCAGGCGATTTTTCGACACTTGGCTATGGCCCTTGAGTTTGGTGGAAAATGAGGAAAGAAGAAATAAAAAAAGCATTCGAAATAATAATCTATTTGTTCCAAACATGATCATTTTGTTTCGGACGCCAATTCACAATATTTATGCTTTTAAGCCATAATTTTAGTCTAGGTTCATTAGTAACAAATTTTCAAGTACTTATATTATCAAATAGTTTTAATTTGTTTAATATTTGCTGCAAATTCACTTACTTGTGAAATGTTATACCACATTTCTTTTGGTAACGAGTTTTACAAATTACGGACACTCTCATTATTAATAAAAATAATTCTTATTATGTAACTAATATTATACACAATCAAACAACAAAATACTTTCGTTTTTTAGTTTAAAAGTTCAAAATACAGATTTGTGAAATAAGACAAAATAAATAAGACAACAGACTGGCATATTATGTCAATTTTATTTTTCAAGACATCCTTTGGCGGCGCTTCAAATTGGCACAGTCATTTTGTATCGTATAGCCAGTCCAGCGTACTTGTATATAGTACCTGGTTGACCGAGCTTTGCTCGGTATTTTTCGCTCGATTTTTTTAATTCGTGTGTTTTGGAAATTATATTTAGATACAAATTACATACTGATGAAATATAAATAATATTTTTTGATCTTAGCGACATAACAGAAAAAACGGAACTGGTTATTTGAATAAAAAATCATGAGTGCAATTATTTTAATTTAAATTTTCGTGTTTTTAAAAAATACTAAAAAAAGGGCTCTAAAAATAGATTTTCTCAAAAAAGAAAGGAACATGAAAAAAAAAATTAAAATAAGTCGGTCGGTCGGTCTGGGCTCGATCCGGGGTTTTAAGATTCTGTGACCGACCATTATACCAATTAAGCTATTTATAATCATTAAAAATTTGTCAAAATTTACCTTCTTATTCTAACGATATTGTAGCAGTTTTTCATTGCCTAAAAACACGGACAAAAAGACATTTTCTAAAAATAAATCCTAGCTAGATCGATTTATTATCCCCGAAATTCCCTGGACACTAAATTTTATGAAAATCGTTGGAGCCGTTTCCGAGATCCCGATTATATATATATATATACAAGAATTGCTCGTTTAATAGTATAGGATAGAGGTCAGTGCCGCTAGCTTAAATTCAAGTCTTTATCCTCTTAAAACAAGGGCTGAAGTTAAGTATTTTCACGATTTTTTTCTGAATTCACTAATTGTCACCAAATTCCTCACTAAATCTTGACATTATTAAATTCAGGATATCGTTGGGGTGGAAATCAGCTTGAAGGACGCTCTTTCATCTATAGATGTTTATTTTCATAATATTTGCTGATGAGTTTGTCGGTTAAGACGTGGTTCTCTTCAAATATATAGATATTTTATTATAAAAAACGGAATTTCAAGTACTCTTACGTATTTGAAACTGCGTTGACAATCTACCTTGTACATTTAAAAAAATCGTCATCTATAAAAACAAATCAAATAGAAAAAGAGTGTATATTTCCAAATTTGTGTAGTATTTTCTGAAATTATTAATTATTTTATTGTTTAACTGGGCTGCTATTTCTTGCTACCATCATCATTTATTCGCTAGAGTAACACTTTGATACAAAAAAATAATAAGAAAATATTGGTAATCATTAGCGGCTGCCAGTTTACGCTCAATCGCAGAGTTACTAAAACAATATAAAACGTGATCGAAGCAGGTCGGAACATTCTAAATAGGGTTGCCAACATATAATTTTGACGTAAATATTATAGTATAATGATTTCTTAAATTTACGCGAACACTACACATTGAATAAAACTAAATTTACGGATTCTATCGCGTTTATTTAACTGATTTCACTTATTTTTAATTCCCGACGTTTCGGGTGCTTTACAGCACCCATGGTCTCGGGGGGGGGGGGGGGGGGCTGAGATGTTTGACGTCCCAATGTCATTGTTAGCCCGGCTATCTTCAGTTTTTGATATTCAATATATGATATTCAATATTCAATAGATGATATTCAATCCGTAAATTTAGTTTTATTCAATATTATAGTATTTTATGGCAAATTAAAAAATATCTATCAGTAAAAACAACATAAATATTTTCGCTTCTCTTAAATTTAATGAGTAATAAATATTTTAAGCGAGAGCATGTTCTGAAGTGGGCTTGTGATGGGCTGCGATGATAATGATGATGAAGTTTTTGAGGAAAAAAATGATCTTCCTGTTTTGTTAGTCATCATAGAAAATTGTTATATATATATATATATATATATATATATATATATATATATATATATATATATATATATATATATATATATATATATATATATATATATATTAGCAATAAAATCAATGCTAACGTGTAAAATGTGATGTAATTTCACAAACAGATAGAGAGAATTGCAAGACATGATCTAGATTATATGATGATGATATGATTACATGAAATAGATTAATTATCTTATATTTAAATAACACCACCTAGGAAAAGCCGGGCGGGTCGCCAATCTTACTTTATATCCTGTCTCAGGTATCTCTTGGATCCAGTAAATGTTATAATGTTTGTGATCATATCATCCGTCGTACAACGTACCTTAATCTTCAATTTTTCATTAAAAATCCGTGGCCGTCAAAAATTATACGTTCTTGTGATGGTTCAAACGTTACTCTTCTAAATCGGCGTGGATTCTTGTAGGTCATCACATTGTACTTTTGTACACATTGCACTTGTACTCTGATATCCTCAGATATATTTATGTATTAACATTTCCCGTAGAGGAGAATGTTAAGTATGCAATTAATTTACTAAGGGCACATCAGTCGGTGTGCCCTTAATTATACCAGGTAAACCTATCTAAAAGTACCAAGAAATACCTAAGCCAATCTTCAAAAAGAAGTTATTTTTATGCCAAAAAACCATTAAGAGCGATCGATAAGCTGAGAAAAGATAACAAAAATGTACGACATAAACATCATTTAGGTGCAGAAAAAAATTAAATACATATTTAAAAAAAAGTGCATTGGGAGAGCTTTTACATGCATTTTAATTTATAAGTCGTTTTAGCAATCAAAACAGGGTTTTATAAGTAGTTGTAATAGTTTGAAATATGCCTACTATATGTTATTTAATATATTTTATAGAAGTACTGCACAATAGGTTATTTTAATACATATAGGGCTGGCAACCCTAAGTCTAGGTGACTCCGGTGCTCAACTCCGCCTCCTCACGTTCGGTTTGATGCAAGCCGAGCTTCTGTTATTTATCTGTGATAACATTCAAAATTATCGATAATAATACAGACGCGGAAAATTGATTTTACCGTAAACATTTGTTATGCGAAATTCATATATTTTGAAAGAAAATAATTGAATTAAAGACTAATATAAATACACGTATGCAGCATAAGATGAGTGATGTGCCAGTTTATGATACAGTTTCTTGCTGTCATGGATTTAAAACGTAGTAGTACTAAAATATTAGATGGGTAAGGCATATTTAACTGGGAAATGCTTACTACACAGAACACCTCTCTCGGTAGAGGATATAATATGCTGGATGACCTTTTTTACCGTCTGGAAAAAACAGGGTGTCACGTTTAAACGGAGTCACAGAATAAATAATAGCACACGGAGTGGAAACCTATGGCACTGATATTTTACAAAAATGTGAAATTTTTTTAACAAATACTTTGACTTTTGTCTTTGAGCCTGTGAGCCTGCGAAGTGACGTGAGTAAAGTAAAATGAGGTCAAAGATGCCTACTGAATTTATTGTTTATTGCCGTTCGTAAAGTAGGGTGGATATGATTTGAATTTCGATAGATTTTAATTTTATTTAATTCAATATATTTGTTTTTATTTTTTGTGAAGTATTAGTGCCATAGGCTTCTACTCTGTTCACATGTTACTCCCTATTTTTTCCCAGATGGTGTAAAAGGTAATTCAGTATAATGTTGGTGCAGGACAATATTACAGCCATTGGTATTGTTGATCGAAACATCCATCCATCCATCTATATCATTGCAGCTTAAAATAGTCCATTGCTGAACATAGGCCTCGTTCATAGAATATCTCATAGAATAGATTTTGCCATAGTGGACACGCACGCGAGTCATAAGCCGCCATTTTTTTATAATTTTGAGATGTGATCACCAGGACGCTGCTGCCCATCCCTTGTTTCAGTTTATCTCTGTCGCCTCTTACCTCGAGACGACATGGGGTAGTGGATGGTCTTACACTGTCACTACTCTTTAATATAATCTTGGAGTATAGATAATAACGTTCATAGTAATGTCTTGATGAAAGTAAATTTAAAAAAAAAAACAATATGTTTTTATTCAATATTTTTTAATCAAAAGGTTCATACGAAAATATTATTACCATAGGAATATAATAAACATATATCACATCTAATTCTGTAGTAAATAATAATAAACTTTTACTAAATAAAAGTTCATTGTGGGCCACAGGCATCTCCCGTTACAAGAAGGATTTGCTCGCTTTACAGTCTTAGGTTCGCCTTGCACGGATGAGCTCCAAAAACTCCAAATGTTTACATAATTTTTATCTTAGAACTTGCTTATATCACAGATTAGTCCATATGTCCTATTGTATCATATGGAATATTATTTTAGAAAAGGTGATGAATCTGCGGGATTTCTTTTACTGTTTCTTCTCCGATCAAAGGGACCTCATTTTAAAACGGTAGTAGATTTAAAAGAGAAGGAGAAGGAGGTGATAGGGGTGTGTAGGGTTCGTGCCAAATGGAAGTCCGTAGTCACGCCCTACCCTTTTGGGAAAACAACTGACAAAACACTCACGTTTATGTATTACGAGTTTTGTCCCGCGGTTTCACTCGCGTATAGCACGTTTCTGAGCCAGCCAGCCAATGACACCTTGTGTACCTAGGCGTTCACTGTTGTTTTCTCTCGGTTTTTTCATCGCGCATCGAGCGATGAATAAATTTAATCTTTCATCATATCTTAAACTATGCGTCCAAATAACATGCAGTAAAGAACAAAGTTTATTTTCATAAAAATTGTCTTGATGATGAAGTAACTTTCGTTCGTATTAATCCATATGTCATGTCTAATAATAACGCTCACTTTTTAATTTTCATTCATTTTTTGTCACGTAAAATACCTTATTGTGGCTTATGTATAATAAACAGACATACGGTATCGTGGACTTCTTTTTAAGATGGAGTTAATATCAATATTTTTGTACGAAATTGTATTCACTTATCATTTCCCATTACACTAGCGCACGCGGATAAAGCAGCAGTTCGGGAGCGCGTTTTCTTCCGAATTGCTTTACAAAAATTATAAAAACTAGCTGAGAAGTGTAGCATAATTCTATACAAGCCTATACTACTCCCCATGAAGCTGGCTATCATATATATATAAAAAAAAACTTTCAAATCGGACTAGTAGTTCCAGAGATTGGCGTGTTTAAGCAACAAAAAAAATACCTTCCGCTTTATTATATGTATATTTTTATTGTATATTGTATATGTATATCTTTATTATATTTATATGTATATATGTTACGTATTATATATATTTTTAATCGAAGAAATAAAGCTATAATCAAACGTATCATAATCATCATCACGCGTACCACATTTCATTACCATTACAGCCTGTAAAATTTCACAGTTCAACGTAGGCCTCTCTCATATTTTATGCCACTTGCCACGCTTGGAAAGCGGGTTAACAAGTGCAGTTTTTTAGTTGGATCAGGAAGATTCTTCTGCCCATCTCCTGCTTCATTTTTACTCCATCGCCTCTTACGACAGCATCGGGACAATATAGGATCACATATTATGTTCTATTTATTTACCAGTAGGAGCGGCTAATGCCATTGAAGACGTGAGAGTATTTACGGGCGTAACACTAAGAATGGAGCCTACAAAAGGGTTTTAGTCATTTTTTTTGTTATTAAAACAATTTTCTTTAAATTAATCTAGCTAAATCTCTTTGATATGGGCAGCGCATGAAGTATTCAAAAGTACTTTTGTAAATAACTACTAAAATTTTTGTGACGCTTAGGTTTATTGTAGGGTATTGTTAGGTTAGGTACTCAGATCATATAACAGTATACAATAAGATTTTACGATTTGTACATTGAAATAGTTCGAATTACGGCTAGTGACCACTAGTTTTTACAATCCTGTTAATTAACAATAAAACGTTTAAGGCAACACCATATTGTAAAATGTAAATTATAACAAACTGACAGAACTGAATGTTTTAGAGCTATAATTATCAAATTTACCTGTTTCAACGGAAACGGAAACAGATATTTATTACTTAAAAGGCAAATTAACGTCGTCATATGCTTGAACTTTTAAAAACGGTGTAACAGAACCATTAAAGATCGCTTAGCCCATCCTTGAGTTGCACACGCCCCCGATGTTCATTCCCGGGTTCCCGGCTGCCGGCCTCGCTATACTACTATTTCATTGCATCGGTCACGCGTTCTCGCTCCTATTTTAGCCCTCTATAGAACTGCGCAACGACAGCAAGGGTTGGATTTTAATTACGTTATTTTCTATTATTTTCTCCGCTGTCTTAGTTTCGGGGCAAGGGTCGTGAGATGAAATAAATTCCACTTTTTATGAGGTCACGGTTAACCCTCTTGATAACGTTTAACGCACATCTGGTGGATACGAGAAATCTATTATCGTTTCGCATTTATTTTTCTTACGGATAAATTTAGTTTTTAAAATAAACATATAAAATATGCTGACAAACAGTGAAGACATTTATTGTAATGATGGGAATTATGGTATAAAATGAAAGAAAATACGAAGAAGTGAGGAGGATCTGAGATCACTCGTTTTAGTACTATGAGTAGGGCTGCCATCTCTAAAACCTGCCCCCAGGACCGGAAGCGTAAGTTCCCCGGATTTTGGAGATTTCACCCATTGATTTATATAACACTATAACTCAAATTCATTATTTTCATTCACATTCACTATAATAAAATTTCATTTACTTACATCTTGATTAAAATATATTTTATTCCGTACTTGATAGAAGAAAACATTAATTTTAAGCCTCTTTTGTTGCATGAAATAGTGTGTTTAATCGTTCTTGTGACGACAAGTGAGTAATTTTGCTTTATTTTTCAACCTTCTTTGGTATTAAATAAAAGATAAACAAACCAAATATTAGTTACTCAGTTAATAAAATTAAATGAGATCTGATTGAAAACCCGGACTTTTATTTTAGTCTGGGTTGCACCCGGACTACGATTTAAACCCCGCCCAGACGCTTCCCGGACGTCTTCCAAACTAGGACAAATCCGTGGAAACCCGGACGGATGGCAGCCCTAAGTATAAGGTACGCGCAGGCGAATAACTTATTCAGTCCTTACGAGTCATTTCTTCTAGTTAAGCAAAGAAGGTGGTATTGAGAAGAGACTGCTCTGTGTCACATGAGATAGCAGTGTTGCTGTTAATTTGCATACTTTTAATTTTTTCGATGTTTTACGTCCATCAGGTTACACTTATGTGTGATAATTAGTGAGTCGTACTACGGTATGGTCAAATTGTGATATTGCTGATTGATGTTTATTGCTGATTATGATTAATTGCGTAAGCAAGAGAACAAGTTGAACATCCGCTCACATTCTATTTTTAAAAAAAAGCTCATAATATATTTGTAATATTAATCGTAGGATATTTTTCTAATAGTACCTAACATTCATTCTTTTCATTCATTCATTACAGCTTCCCAAAGTCTACTGCTAAACATAAACCAGCTAATAGTACTTACATAGGTACTTAGAATTAAAACTAGTATTAACAGTAAGCTCACCTAATATTAGTGTTTAAAAAGAAAAAAGGTATAACTTACGTATACATACGTCGCATTTCACATTATGTTTATTTACATACAATATAGTCGTCAAAATTACACATTAAATTACAGCACAGCTTTTGTTCAACAACAAAATCTCACAAAATAAAACAACTCAATCATTACAAGGATGAAGTATATTCCTTCACACTTTTGACAGATGAAAACGATGCGCACATCCGTATAAAAAACTACGTGTAAGTGTCATATTATAACGTGTCACACCGATCTGTTCCGCCATGCACGAAATGGAGAGCCCCGCTTTACATTTTCGACCGATTGCGCACGAGAAGCGTAATGTCGGATAATTTTATTGATCACCTATCACATGCCTACTTACTTACATTTAATAAAAAATACTATGTGAATAAAAGGGTTTAATGGTTGACACGTTTTAATCGAATTTTTAAAAAAGAATCCTTCTATAAGTTCAATAAGGCAATAAGCCTGTTTGAATGCTACTTTGCCCTAAAAATAATGCTGAAATAGGTAGTCAAATTTAAATAATAAACTAGAGTAATTGGCATATTACATTTTTTTTCGTCACTAAATTCGTGTACCTATTTAGTATCTAAATAGGACAAGCAGAAAAAAATTACGGATAGTAAAAAGGCTTTTTCTAATTAGGAAGCAGTTGAGCGAAACCATACGCCCATCCTTCGAAAGCATCACTAAAAGAATCTGTTTTTTTTTTTAAATTAGGTGAACTAATTGTACAGCGTATTAAAGTTACAGCCTATATACGTCCCACTGGGCTGGGCACAGGCCTTCTCTCATTTCTGAGAGGGTTTTAGGGCAAGGAAGTGTTTGCCGCGCTGCTGTCCCAATGCGTGTTGGCGAACTTCACACGTCCTCAAATTTATTTTTTATTCTTCTCCTTACAATGTTTTCCTTCACCGCCAGGGACGTGGTAAATCAGCACTTAAAATTGTATTTGTAATTTCATTGGTGCCGGCGGGAATCGAATATTATGCTACTTGAAATGTCTACAAAAGCCCATTATCAAATTAATGAAAATAAAATGAAATTTTTTGGTGAAAGTAATTCAGAAGTAAAATTTACTAAATTAATACATTAGTACTAAATCATTGTATCCGATCATTGTGCAAACACAGGCCGACAGACGGAAAGGATTGTACTATAGCGTCCGCGTATGAATAATTATAATTCTTTATACGCGAGAAGGGATTTGTGTACTTATGTGATTAAAGTTATTTGAATACGGCTTTGCTGCAATAGGTGTACGAGTGGGAGCGCGATACGCAAATACAGATGTTCACACTTAGGGATCGTGGATCAAGCGTAATGCAAGTACATTGATCGGTATAAGCCTAAGATAAAAGTAATGAATTGAAAAAATAGAGACAATCAGTGTTAATCTCTTCCCAATAAATAGGTACGTTACCTTTAAGTGCAATTCTAAGAACTCAAAAGAACTGCCGTTACATAACTTGATGAAAGCCTGATAAATGAAAAGCGTGATTAGGTAGATTTTTAATTACGGTGGTATAAATATACCATAAAGTGAATCGTTAAATCTTTATTTGTATCATGGATACGTCTGTTAGTGATCACCATAGTGGAATAGTCTTTGGTGATCACGTAACTTCTGTATGACTTGACCAATTTAGCTCATTTTCATACGATGCTTGATTTCCAGTAAAATCAGTCTCCAGTTCTCGACACTCACCATACAAACAGCAGCATAAAGCTATTTCACGCTGGTAATTTGCGAGAGCGTGGTCCTTTCCCGGTCGAGCCGACTCATTTTGTGCTTATAACGCTATGTATCGCTGCAGTATAGTTCTAACACGCAAAAAAATTGTATAGGTGAAACGAAGATTCAAGTTTCATATTTATAGACCAAGATGACATATTCCAAAATAATACCAATACATGTTGAGTAAGTACCAAAAAAGAAAATCACAAAATTAGGACTCAAAAGATGGCACTTTGGTCGAGCTTTGTAGAGAGACTGGAGTGAATTCGGAATCAAACACATCGCGCCATCTACCGGCAAGGCAGAAAATATCTCTGATACAACTGTGTCATAAAACTTATTAACTTTGAAAGTTATAATATCAACGTTAATCGTAATTATCTATCATCATCAACTTATAATAGGCAAAAAGCTGTGAACAGATATTAGGCAAAAAGTTGTGTGACTATCAATCATACGTCACGTGCTCTGAACGGGATGCTTTTTAGTTCTTCCTTTTTTGTGTAGAAATAAAGATTTTTACACAAAAGCCTCTTCAATATCTAACAATAGTGTTATGCATCACGATAAGCACATAAAAGACGAGCAAATATTTAAACGGGGGCGTAGCAGAGCATGAGACTGTCGAACAAAACCGTATTAACCGAGGATTAGGAGAGATCTAATGTTATTTGATTACTTAGTTACACATTACACGAAGAAGGGAACATCGCATTAATTCCTTTCTATACACAAAGAAAACGTTTTTTAATGTTTACGATCTAATCTTCGAATACCATGTAAAGTAGCTTCAATTCTTATAAAAATGAAATCGTATTAAAAACGAGTAAACTAATTTTAAAAATACTCTTTGCGATTCGGTTCCCTGACATTATTAACTTAGCGAGTGCTTGATATTGGATGATCTTAAAGATAATTGATAGACGTTCGACGACGAACCAAGCGTTACTTTGCGGAAATCCATTATAAAAAAAATATTAATTAATATGCGACCTTCTGCTAACTAAATACATTGATGTGTCTTACCTGGATTGAAGAGCACCTCCCGCCCTCCTTCAATTGCGTGCACTAATTCCGTTACCACTAGTCCCAGCACCACTACTCCCGGTACCACTACTTGCAACACCACTATTCCAGGTAATACACACCATCGACGAAAATACGACACGTGCTTCGCCTCTACACGAGGCATCCTCAGGTGATGTAGACTCTACGGCGGCTGACTTAAAGATTTTGCCATATTTACTATAACGGTATTAGGCGGGTTGGCAACTACAGTTTTTTTTTATAATTTTGAGTTGTGATCGGGAAGATGCTGTCTATCTCCTGTTTCCGGTTCCCTCTGTACCATCTCACGACACTCACGGGACGATAGTAGTGGATACTCTTACAGTGCCATTACACGGTTTAAAGTGTAAACGGCTTACAATTATAGAAATTCCTGACTTACCTTCTATTAAAATATGATGAACTCGTGGGAAGTTTTAAATGAAATATGAAGTCCTCTAAATTTCATGAACCAATTATGCGTGGTAGAGCCATGCTGTAGTTATATTAGTAGTATAGTTGTAGCACGAATGGGTCGGCTCGACCGGGGAAGGACCACGCTCTCACAGAGTACCAGCGTAAAATAGTAGCTTAATGCTGCTGTGTTTCGTATGGTGAGTGTAGAGAACCGGAGATCCTTTTTACTGGAAACGAGGCACTGCATCTTAGTCCTTACGGGTGACAACGCATCTGCATTTGCAATCGAAGATGTAGATGTCTATGGGCCAACCACTTGCCATCAGGTGGACTGTGTGCTCGTTTGTCACCCTATCCTATATAAAAAAAAACAAATACAAATCAATTAAAAATAATTCATGAAAATGTTTGGTTCACTAAACTTCTAATTAATATTATGACTATGATGACATTGCCGTATAGTGGCGGTGTAAGAATATCCACTACACTAAGAATATGCACCGCGACCGAGGGAAATAAATCAGGAGATGGCAGCAGCGTCTTTATAATATCGAATAAAAACAAAAAGCTGCGGCTGCCAACACTCTAGCCAAGCGTGCTCACTATGACCAATACCAATATGAGGCAATTTATGGGGAGGCCTATGTTCAGCAGTCGAAAGCAGACTGCAACGGTATGAAGTCCTTGAACTGGCAATGGACAAGCGCAGCAGACTGAAAGCTTGCTTATCATCCATTTTTATGGACTGTAAGATAAAGCGATGAAGCACCTTTGCTATAAAATCAAGTTCACGGAGAACAAACTGCTTGAACTGTTAGAACCGCGACAATACACTCTCGCATCAATCGGGAATGCACAATTATATCTGGTTGCACCAAAAATAATGTCTAATAAATGTCCTGTGTATAATACCATTCCTTAAGTAATTATCTAGTAAGTATGTTGTTTATTTGCAAAGAAAAGTAAATAAAGTTAGAGCCTACATACATCCCACCGCTGTGCAGAAACCTTATCTCATTTCTGAGAGGAGTATGTATAGAGCACTAAGTCTGCCATCGTTTCTTTAGCGATGGCAGGCTTACGTGGTAGAGCCATGCTGCAGTTATATTATAGTAGTATAGTTGTAGCACGAATGTGTCGGCTCGAACGGGGAAGGACCACGCTTTCACAGATTACCAGCGTGAAATAGTAGCTTAATGCTGCTGTATTTCGTATGGTGAGTGTAGAGAACCGGAGACCCTTTTTACTGGAAACGAGGCATTCCAACTTAGTCCTCATGGGTGACAACGCACCTGCATTTTGATTCGTAATCGAGGATAGATGTAGATGTCTATGGGCCACAGCAACTACTTACCATCAGGTGGACTGTGTGCTCGTTTGTCAC